>OX411555.1:6479129-7070747 GCA_948146395.1 Fragum whitleyi | reverse complement strand
CTCCTGGTGAGAGCTTTTCTACTCGACCTTTATACTAAGCTTGCTAAATTATAAATATCAAAATGTAAGCATCATACCTTAAGATGAAAATATGAAATACAGAAATAATCATTTTGGGAAAAAATGACTTTCTCTCTTCAGTAAATAAATAGATGTTGTGGCGTTCGGTGAGAAGAACTCAACACGAAATACAGTTTTTCTCACTTCTAGGATTAAATCGCGGATTAACCATGAGGGTTTAACACCTATCAGTAGTGGGTTCGATTCCCGAAAATGCTAGTTTACAGTTTTATCTTAAAAACTTGCCTAGTTTAATTAGAAGTTTACTGAATTCATTTTAACCAGCTTTTTTGCAAATTTGGAAAAAAAACCCTCTCCAAATTTATAAGAAAGAATGCATTTAATCATAGTGAATTGAAGTTGTACCAAGGACCGTACTTTGTGATATGGGGTACAGTTAGTTACGTCGTGAAATTGACATTCATCTGAATCAAAACCATTCGAAATCGCTCACTCAGCGCTCCCTTCATTCCGAACACCCACTCAAACCATTCAAAAACGCTTAAAATTACTAAAAAAGTAAGGTCAACCACTAACTTTTAAATGAATAAATAAAAAACTAAATCGCGATCAAGTTCACTGACATGATTGAAATTTTAAGCGTCTGATTGGTTTTTGAATAAAATAGGAAGCTATTTATAGAACTTTAAAGCATATTTTATCAAAGGGGGCTATACACGTCGTTAATTTTGTTCTGAACAAAATAAGAGAATTCGATTACCCCCCCTTAATTTCACTCAAACGCGCTCCTCTCACTCCTTCAACATCATTCCGAAATCATTCCAAAATCGTTCACCTTGTCAGTTTCATGATGATATTAACTGTAAAAGCTTATTCATTTCTAAGGAATATACGAAGTCTTTGTCTATTTGTAATCTCTTTGTTCCTTTAAAAGATACCCTGCGTTTTACTTACCCACTTTAACAATTGGTTTTATCTGTTCCAGTTGTATTTACGACAATTTGTTCACTCACTGAAAGGTATTATCAGTAAAGTACATTTCTTAGACCCGCAACTCATATGCTCACACAAGAAAATATTCCGGAGCCGCATAAGAAAACGCACGCGAAAAAATGTATAGTAAGTTGTTAACTAAAATGGTTTAGTTAAATGGTTTACTTAAATATAGATGCACTCCGAACGAGGAATGTAAACGAGATTATTTTCTGTTTGTTCGGTATATTCGAGAAAGAAATAATTAAAATTGGCGTATACAACTCTACGTCGGTCTTTCAATGATTCAAAGAAGGGATTTGGTGAATGATGGAAATAAGATACCAGAAAAACAATATTTGCGATTAAATTTCCTCATAAAATAAAGTTAACACATTTTAATTAGGTAACATGAAAAACGTGATATTTGTTCATGCATCAAGGAATGCCGACAAGCACAATTATCAATATGATATCGAACCAAGAAGACCCATGATAAATTACAAGCATCGTCCTAGTTTTACAACCTTGAACATAACTTTGAGTTTGAAATTATTCATTGAAGCTATTTCTAGATCCCTCGGTTTGTAGGAAACACATTAGAAGCAACAACCGCATCCGCGATATCAATTGTGGTAGAACCATACTTGTCAATTTCAGACATTTGCGAGTCCCTTTCAACCAGAATGGTACGATGCTTGTTGCTTATCATGGGGAAAAAAAGTTGGAATAATTATCCATACACACGTGTTAAGCAAGCGATTCAAAGACAGTTTGTTTGACGCCTCCCTGGATCTGTATTTGAATTGCTTGTTATACACGATAAAGTTTATATACTACTTTATTTTTGTTCGACTGCGACGAAATCTTAAAGCGTCGCTCTCGAACTCCCATTTTAGATGCTCCACGTCCACGAGAGAGAAGCAATGATCAAAAACCCACTGCTACCCAAAATACAACTGGCTGAAATGGGGCTAGCTATTAAGTGTTTTGTCCATATACACATCTAGGCGAAGGTCGGGCTTGAACCTAGGATCATCAGGCCACGAATCGACCGTCTTTACCACTAGCCAAAAGATTACTCTTGACATTAAAAAGAATGATATACAGTAAAGTCTCGGTAGTTCGTATCTCAAGGGACCGGGACATTTTATACGAACTAAACGCAGTACGAACCAACCAATGTCAAGCGGTCGGTAGTTTTTTGATGGCTCAGATCGGACATGGTCTTAAGGTACCCTATATTTGTGGCTTATTCTAAGGTTCTATGGAATATGTTTTCAATCAAGTTCTAACGAGACCCTTTTGTAGATAGTAAGGACGCAACAAATCTCACTTGAACAATGACCATCTTTCGTTTCGTCCATATTTAAATCCTAAATAATGTAATTTCGGCAATTATTCACATACCATATATTAACTACATTAGGGTGTTTTCCCTTTGGATCAAATCACTTTGAGTACTGATTCAGTAGACGATGAAATCTCGTCATTACGATGAATCTGTGTGAATCATGTTGGTTATCAAGTCTACGAAGATTTGCACATTCATTTATGCATGATTGGTATGAGAAAGCCAGATAAAGTACAATAATTAAGGTCACTGATTGATCCTTTATTCGATTAAACCCGCCAAAATTTACAAATTAAACAATGCCTGTAAATATTGATGCAAAACAATAACTTCGATGAATTCCAATCAACAGGTGTGAAAATCAAGGTATATGTCTATTGTTACACCTAGGACAGCTATATATCGCATAATTCACACCTACGGATTAAACATATTAGTTTGTGTTATTTGGAAACTCTCGGGACTTGACTCGGGCTACGAACTACGAACCACCGACGTGCGAATTATTCGGAGCCTTCTTACAAAGATAAAGAAGGAAGAAAATCGGGACCAAAGAATGTATACGAACCAACACATACCTACGAACCACCGGCGTGCGAACGACTAAGATTTTACTGTAGTTCCGAAAGAAAGAGTGAGGTTCGAGAAACCGTTATCTCCTATCATTTTCGATGTAAAATTGATCTTTGACCACTCACTTGAAATTGCAGGTCTGTCTATACTTATTTATTCTGTCATTACGTTTCGTGGGTAAGCGATATATATGTTAATTATTTGTAGTTACGACGTTTAGGTACCGGTCCCCCTTCAACGATTTGCTATTTATTTCACATCCGTGATCAAATTTTGTCGTCGTTATTCTTTGGGTAATTTCCCCGGTTTAGCGGTAAAATTATGTTGTCATTATCCAACAAAAAAACTTGACAATCCACTGAGAAGTTTTAAAGAACTTACATTGACCTTCATTATAACTTCACTGAGGAGATTAAGAGAGTAAATGTTGATTTCACTGAGGTATGAAACTAGAAACCTAATAACACTGCGAAGCGGATTCATTACGTGAGTGTGATTAGGATTATAGTTTCATACCTCAATGAAATCAACAAAATAATACTCTCTTCATCTCTCATATTTTAATAAAATGAAGCAAGAGTGTAACTATTTCTCAAAATGGGACAGATTTCTTCCTGACATCTTTGTGCGGAAGCTTACATTATAGCTGAGTACTCAAAATTAATTCAATTGGGGGGGGGGGGGATGAAACTATTCTTTTCAGCCAATCAGAATTAACGCATTGATAAGATTAACCAAAATTAAATTATTTAAAATCATTCAAAAAAGATGTTTTAATTCACAACAATTAACCAGAGATGCGTCATATATGCATCTATAAACTCTTTGATGTAGCACTAAAATTTCAGATGTCTGTAAAAGTCCCTTTAATGAGCACAAGGCATAATAAAATTAATGAAGGTGTGAAATCCTGTGACTGTTACTTGCCTCTATTGTGGGTTAATGGCAATGTTGATTTTTAATTGCATATTACTATGAGTAAGGTGCAATAAAATAAAAGTCACTGGCATTTAGAAAGATAAAAAGCATTGTGATGACATCATGACATATATAGGAAAAAGGTATGAGATATTCCAGCCGGGATCCACGTGAACACTTAGATTGAGCCAATGGCGTCGAGATGCAGGTGCGAGGGTTGTTAAAAAATTAACCGGATTTTGCCTTGCAAAATTTTATTTTGCCCAGTCTCTTGAAGATATATGATATTCACTAAGGATTACCTTTCTGAGAACTTCGATGTCTTACCATTCGAATTTACCTTTATACAAACCATAAAAGCACAGCTTAATTACAGAAACACTGAATTCATCATTCTTCCATGAAAAACGAATCGTGACAAGCTAAATTACACAAGATTCAAGATTCAAGATTCAAGATAGTTTATTGACTTAAACTTTACAGTTTCTCGTCAAATGAAATACAACACAAAAAGATATCAAAGAACATAAACATAAACATAAAAAAACATAGCATTCATTCATTTCACATGTAAACGAATTATCAACATTATAGATCTATTTCCAACTTGGAAGAGAAGCTAAAGCAAAATTTTTACATCATCAAGGTTACAATAGTTATTAAGTATAAGTAAGACCAGACCTTACACAACACCAAATGTCACAATTCTCGACAACGTCGCTTACGTCATGTACAGTGCGCCGCCACCTAATACCCATGTACTTTGGTTTGCGTGTGAAATGAATATACATTGTTTAACTGCTTCAGGCTTTGGCAAGTTTGATCATATAAAGTGTCCAAATTGATATGAGTATACTTTTTTTCACATAGCGACAAATCAGTGATGATAAATTGACCTAATCCGGATAAATATTGGCCATATCTCGTAGTTTCTTTTCTTTTTCTTCTTCTTTTTTTTGTTATGTTCGTTCGTTGGCTTGCTTTATTTTATTAAAATAATTGAAGTATACATGTGTTCACATTTCACGTTCAACAACAACATTCTTTCATGTTACGTGGACTAATAAGCTAATTCCTTAGAAAAGAAATCAGTTTTCTTTTTTAAAAAAAGCAGCGTCTTTTAAGTTTTAACGTACCAATACGTTCAGTATGCATACCCCTTCGGAAACCTTCAAAACTTTTTAATTTGTTCAACGTCCTGAGAACCTTTTTTCAAAAACACATGGCAAATTCTATAAAAATCAAGTAAAACTTTGTAAGATCGGTTCTCGATATCAATTTTGTATGATTTTTGACATACTCTTAACAATCTTTTAGCTTTTTTTGGGAGAAAAGAACACGTTTATTGCTCTTAAAAAGTTCATGAACGCCACAAGGTCACTATTTAAATTATATTAATAATTAGACAACACCGCAAGTGTTCACGGGATTACTCAAATCCAAGTTATTGTCCGACTTGTCGCGGCTACATTGCCACAAGCATAGACACAAAGTAAGGTCACAAGTCAGGGAGACGTCGTTACATGACAGGACAACAAATTATATATAAACTGGTATGTGTGATGCATTTTAGATGGATTGATGCAATTTTTTTAAAAAAAAATCTTTTCATTTGATCCATCGTTAAACATTTCCACTTCCTGACGCCCCTCAAATATAAAATTCCGAAAACATCGTGGAAAATTAAAAGAAATCAATTTCATAATTATGTATTCCTCCATGCTGCCCCATCACATACACATATACGAACATGAAAAAACTAGTACTGTCATTACTAGTACAGTTAACAACATCGTGAAATTGACAAGGTGAATGGTTTTGGAATGGTTTAGGAATGAAATTGAATGAGTGTGTGGATCGAGCTTTGAGTGAATTTTATGGTAGGAATTCCTATGTCGCAAATTTTGTTCAGGATGAACAAAATTAGCGATATTGATCACCTCCCTTTAATAAAAAACGCATACTAATTCTAAACATAGCATCCTATTTCTTTTAAAGATACAATGAGACGCTTACAATATGAATTATTTTAGTGAAATCGCGATTTTTCTCCAACAAAATTTGTTTAGATTGACGTTGTTGATTCTATATTTTTCAATGGGTTTGAGCGTGTTTGAATGGTTTGATTGAGTGTTTTGAATGAATGAATGGAGCGCCGAGTGAACGATCTAGAATGGTTTTAATTAAGGTGAATGTCAACTAACTGTCCTAGTATACAAGTACATGTACAACAAAATTTGCCATCATCCACACCACAGCAAAGAAATTTTGCTATGAATTTGGGCGAAAAATTTGTCCTGCAACCAACTGTCACTCGCTACAAAAACAAACAGATATTGAACACTATCTAGGGGGTATATTCTGTCAGT
This sequence comes from Fragum whitleyi, assembly GCA_948146395.1. Classification (NCBI taxonomy): domain Eukaryota; kingdom Metazoa; phylum Mollusca; class Bivalvia; order Cardiida; family Cardiidae; genus Fragum; species Fragum whitleyi. Next base: position 7,064,540 of record OX411555.1, on the reverse strand, counting down.
CTATTGATATTTGTCTAGCCATGACAGTCGTAACTTGACCTTTGGCTCTAGGCTCATCATCACTGTTAAGGGTCTTTGAAATTCAATTAAGAACGAATTCGGTCCGGTGGTAAACTTCTGGATTCAAAAGTCAGGCATTTCTGGTCAAAAATCTAGTCATTCGAAGGATACATAAGATACAATAAAATATCAGCCCTAGGTTCAGATTAATTGAGCTGATGCACTGTTTCATCCAGTGAGGCAATTATAATATCTTTTTTCAAGACGGACGCTTGAGGGATCTACGGAGGAACCGATTCAATCGTGTTTTTTTTTTCTTTAAGTGCTGACCTTTTAAGGCAGTCAAGCTATTGTCGTGACGATTTGTCTCTCCCGAGTCCGTGCGTGTGTCCGTCCTTCCGTGCGCGAGTAAAATGTTTTCTTTAAATAAAACTCTCCTCTCAATCAAAGGGTCAATTTTCAACAACACTTGGCGGAAATGTTCTTTGGATGACATTTTCTTTTCCTAAAGTTGAAAAATTGATTGGCGGGGCTCATTTTAGTTTTTTTTTTTTTTTTCAAATTCTTTTTTTCTAAAGCAATAGACCAATTTCAACCAAACTTGGTACGAATGTTTCTTGGCTGATCTTTCATTTAATTGTTATAAAAATTTTCATTGCCCCCCCCCCCCCCAAAAAAAAAGGAGTGGCCTATTTTCGCTTTGAAAAATTAAAAGAAAAATGTCTTCACCCAAGGTTTTGGACCTACACTTTCGGCTGGAGTACTTGTTCATTCTTCAGAATGCAGAAACTAAAGGGATTAATGTAAGTTGTAAGAACCATTATCCCAATCGATTTAAAATATATAGGTTTACACATAATTTCCTTGAAATTTTGCTGAATGATTTTACGTGTTCCTTTATTCAATCATGAAAGAATCTATTGGCCTCTAAATTTGTGCAATGCAGCACATAATTCGTGACTCAATTTGCACGAGATACTCGATGGGAATGTACTAGCAAGCCCTTTTCCCACTTTTAAACTTTCGACATCTTCTCCTCACTCATTCCGACGATTCTTCCAATCTTGGCATGGTATTTAAAACGATTAAATTTTTATTGGCCCTGAGTTATTGGCAAATTTATTTTTGAAAATTAACATCCCCCCTCCAGGGTGAATGTATGAGTTAGTTTTAGAATGCTTATACCTCTTGAATCTCGTTCATATGGAGGTGTATGCTCCGCATCGATAGATCGGGGGGGGGGGGGGAGAGAGAGAGAGGTCAAATACTGGGCAAATTATCTTTTGGTTTTTTGTTCCTGTCTCTTTATTTGACTGTGTGCGTGCCCCAAAAGAATAAAAAAATGCTAGTTGCGGGCACATTGGTGTTTAACACATCTTGTTTCTATCTCTACTTTTTCATTTGCAAACCTAGCGATCTTGAAGTAAGTGGATCGATACAGGCCCTGTTGGACCACTTGTTTTTAGTGACACAAAACCTTCACGTTTTGATTTGAAAGAAAAATACCTTAGATCGCCTAACAAAAAGGCACTGGAAAACAAATAGTATCGCATCTTCAAAATCCATTGATTCAGTCCTTATTCATTTACTGTCTGTTGAAGTGGGTAGACCGATTCAGCAGTAAGGAATTTCGGGTTTGAACAATTTGCTTACGTAAGTTCGACAAAATAAGCTTATTTGATATTATATCTTCATGCAGGATGATAAAAACAAATGAAAAAGGTGCCTAGTTGATGCATGTATACTCACATACAACCTTTTCTTTCTAGAGCTGACGTAAAATTGGATGTTTTAAATTCAACAAAATTAGAAATGCAAATTTTTTGTGTAAGGGAACGTGCAGACTGCTTAAAAAAGATTAATTGCTGCCTGATAAAATTCGATTTCTATATTCTTTTATAACAATGAAAACTTTCTTCAAAATAGAGTATGGGTACTCATCAAAATACTTATTAAATGGGGTATAATGCCTCAATTAGGTTCCCCTACTGCAAGAGAAAAGGTTCATTACCAAATAACCGCTCTAATACCCGGTATTCAAACAAGCGCTTTCAGCAAATATTGACAACCGTGATCTCTACAATATAAAGTCAATACTGTCCTCTACATATCAAAGGATCATTTTTACGCTGATATTACTGATTTAATTTACAAAATCGACTAGGAAGATTGGAGATGTCTTCTAAAGTTGACAAAAACAAGATGACAAAGATTACCAGCACTGTGTAAATTTTACAGTATGCAGATATCATTGATATAAAAAAAGACATGGTTTAAAAAAAAGTATAGCGCCCTTGCCGAAAATCAAGTTGTGATGGATTGCATTTGGTATCCATATTTACGATTGTTACTTTAGTATGCAAGCTCCATTTTTTATAATTATCATTATTATTACTACTACATATATCATATTATTATTCTATTCTATTCTATTCTATTCTATTCTATTCTATTCTATTCTATTCTATTCTATTCTATTCGATTCGATTCGATTCGATTCGATTCGATTCTATTCTATTCTATTCTATTCTTTTTTTAAATCTGTTTTGTTCTTTTCCCTTGCTTTTTGCTCCATTAAAATAACTAACATCGTCTAATCTATGCTATCCTTTTCTAATCTTATTTTTTTAGATTCTTCTCGATTCGCTCTTAAAATTAAATTCTGTTTTGTCATTTCATTTTTCTATTAAGATTTTTTTTTATTTTGTACTATTCGTGTAATGAAATTATCAATCCTTTATTGAAAGACTGTTTACGTAAAATCTTTATGGTTTTTATCTTTAAGAGATGAGTAGACGAGCGGACTAGAATTCCAGATATTTGAGGAATGTCGTGGTTTGGAAATATCGTTGTCATTTGATTACAATGACTTTTGTTTTAAATGAAATTAAAAAAAGTAGGAGGCGCAATACAAAATAATTATTTCTTTTAAACAATTTTCAAATTTCGATGAAATTAATGATTGTAAAATTCGGCTTAGAATGTTTTATGTAGTTTGCGTAGAGACAGTTTTCCCTTCTTCCAAAGAAATCTCTCTCCTTTTAAGTTGCTTATAGTAAGACAGAGTATAATCAAATGTCTTGTAATTGATACTCATCTTGATCAAAACCATTCTAATTCACTCGATCAACTCCATCCATTCATTCAATTCAAACAATCACCTCAATCCCTCATAAACGCTCCATAGTTGTTCGAGAATGCTTAGGACTCAGATCAAAAGCATCGACTGTTCAATAAGAAGAAGGATAGATATTCTTATAGACAAAGTTATTTCGTTGAAGATGTTTTCCTATATCATCCTTCGTCATCAAGATTTTAATAGCAAACAACCTTTACCCAAAAGTAAACTTGACATTCATGTTAAGTATATCTTTACATTTGCACTAAACGGTAAGGCAGTCGTGAAAATAAACATATTTCGATATTTTTAGGAGCCGAAAGCAAATCATATTTATATATTTATATATTTCTGCCTAAATTGATGTGCTAGATTTATATATTGATATCTAAAGTTTGCGTTAATATAGACGGACAGTCAATATGGACTTTGGTTTGAGAAAGCATTTAGAACCCACTTTTAAGTTTACAAAAAAGGCAACGGAATTGCCCAAGTCCACAGTTTTCGCTGATGCAGGGCTTTGTGCAATTATAGCAAAACTTCGAGTTATCACAAAGGTTATTAATGAAGAAACTGCATGTATATAAATGTTGATTCTGTAGATGGACGAACGCAATAATCAAGATTAAATAAAGGTTGACATTATTCGATATGTCTGTTGAAACATTGGATATTCCTGAGAAATACAACAGATGTGTTTGGAAATGTTTCTCTTTTTTGTATTAAAGAATAAAAAGTTTGATTTGGTAAAGATACTCGTCTACGAGATAAAAATGTTAACAAGAAAAGCCTTATCATCATAAATAATCCTATAAGGACCATATGCAATAACTGGGTGCTCTTCAAACAGCCAAACCTTCATAATAAATTATCCAGGTTAAATCTTCTAAATAAACCTACTTTATAACTTACCTGATTCGCCATTCTTTCTGTGTTTATTTATTTTTTGCCATTTTTCTCGTTTAAAAGAATGAATTTCAAAATATTAAGAAACAGTATTCAGAATGTAAGCGTGCATGTGTACCATATTCTTCTAACTGAATATTTAAAGTGCGTCTCTCGTGACATTCTGATGGAACATAGGTTCCACACAAAAATTTACCCATAATTCAAAATAGATCATAAGAAATAAATTAAATATTCAACGAAATACTATTTGTTTAAGAAATAAAGATAAAAAAATCCCAAGTTTAGTCCATCATAAAAAAAACAAGGACATATGTATATATGCAATTGACCCGCCTCGTGTATGCCTTTTTACGACGTTAAATTTAAGGGGATTGCCGACAAAAAAGTGTTTCTTTTGTCATTGTTTGTTGACTATGTTTCTTGACCTGATGTTGTTTTCATTCAGTGTGATCCCTTCACAAAACCAAACGTGAACTTTTATAAAAAGCAGAAAGCAACCACAAAATAGGCAAGGGGAAATCGGGTATCTGTTTTATCACTCTTTTACGTGCAGTGCATCACTTCTGACCAAACACGGCCACACGCTATCAACCTCACGGTCGCACACACGATGACTAAGGTGTCAGGTCACCTTGATTGTCAATGTTCTAATCAACTACACAGCAAGTGGTATCTGATAACGCGTTTGTCCGTCCGTCAACATCTCCAACAAGGGGTAAAACAAACAGAAATCTCAGAGAGACTATCTTCCTACTTGAGGTAAGATTAGCCAATTTAAAACTCATTGGGATAGATTACATTTCGAAAAGGGAAATATAACTATTTATGTAAATTATCATTGCGATAAGGGGCGGGGCTTAATTACAATATGCATATGGTTTACATAACACAAAGCGATGGAAAAAACGACAATGTCGAGGAACCAGTCAACGTTTCTTTACGTTTCCAACTATCATAAGATTATATAAATGAGTCTTAACATGGTAAATGTAGTTCTACCAATTAACTTTTCGTATATTTTCTTCTAATATTTTGTAACTACAGCTAGTTACGTGCTTTTGGGAGAAAATCGAGGATTTGCAAAAACAGATCAGCTTATACATACTACATTTAGTTACATCGTGAAATTGACATTCGCCTCAGTCAAAACCACTCAGCGCTCCATTCATTCATTCGAAACACTCACCCGAACCGTTCAAAAACGATCAATCACATTGAAAAATATATAATCACCAACGTAATTCAAAATAAAGTTGGATAAAGTTGGATAGAGAAAAATCGCGTTTTCACTGACATAATTCAAATTGCAAGCGTCCAATAGGTTCTTGCAGAAATAGACAGGTATCCATAGAAGTTGTATGCATATTTTATTAAGGGGAGGTAATCAATATCGCTGATTTTGTTCATCCTGAACAAAATTTGCGAAATTTGGAATACCTCCCATAAAATTCACTCAAAACTCGCTCCACACACTCATTCTATTTCATTCTTTAATCATTCCAAAATCATTCACCTTTTTAATTCCACGATGTTGTTAACTGTACATCTGACACCGTCTACTTCAAAATCTTCTCGTTGTCACGTACAAAGTGAGGTATCACTTGCAAACAGTTTGCAGTGTTTTGTCATCCTGAACGCAGGGCAGATCTCATTTTAAAATGAAAATATTTGGCTTTATATAAAGAGAAAACTTGCTCGTAGGTACCATGTTATAAACATAAATAAATATTTTTTGATGTTGTTGTTTTTGATGTAGGTCGAATTGAGTGGATATCAAACCTAGCTAAATTCAAAACCTTCATCCGGACAATTTATTCTCGAAAAGAATTTTCAGATATTTGTAAAGCAATGTCGCAAAATATCAAGGTAGGAAAAATAGTATTAAATTGTATGAGTCGTAAGGTAATTGTAAGTGTTTCCTTTGAATCTTGAGACTGTTTTTTGGAGAAATCAAATAGGCTACCCTATCACCAATACTTTTTGCACAGTCCACCAAACTCAACCCAGGAAAACTGCATAATATGCAATGATCCAACTTCGTGGGTGTTTCCTTAAACCACTCAACTAATGAAAAATAAGGACGAAAATTAGCTTGTCCCTTTTTAAAATTGGTGAACTATGTATCTGACTGTAATCCAGAGCTAGTGATGGATAGGGGGACTTAATATTTAAGATCAAAGCATTCTAATAATGATAGCCCAAATACTATGCTGTTGGTGCTTGTTGAAATCGCCTCGTCAAGATGATTCCAATGAGTACCAACAACATAGGATTTCTATGAGAAAGATGTCTGAAAAGTATAATTCAAAAAGATCTACTCACATATTTGGAATCGTTCACCATATGAATCGGTTAAAGCAGTTTAGTTTGAGAAAATCATTCTCTTTCAGGAGCAACTTGCCAAAATTAGAAAAGAAGTATTAATCCTGTGTCCATAGAGAAAGCTGTGGTTGTACAAGATAAATGAATAAATAAATAGTGAAATTCTGTATTAATACAATACAATATTGAATGAGAACAAACCATGAAGCTTTTTGAATTTTTTTCGTCTGAAGAAAATTACTAAAGTTACTTATCAGCCAATCCCAAACTTGCATTATTGTACAAGCTTAATGCTAGTGCGATGCTTGTATTTAGATATAAAACGCCTTTCTAAAACATCATGCCTGGCTATGAAAATCGCGTTTTGTCCAAAATGTATTGCAATAGTAGCTCATGTCTTGGAAAAAGGTAATTGTAAACCTCCTTCCCATATGATAAAATCATTTTTTCTAAAATAGCCGTCATTCTAAACGGTGAAATAGCGTAATAAAACTGATTCGTAAATGTCAAATCAGTATTCGTCAAAATCAGTCCCAAATTGATGACAAAACGTGCTGAGACCGTCTGGTTTATTGTTCTATAAATTCATCAAATTTCTGTAAAAAACTATCAAAACGAGCTACAGTTTACACCCCCACTCGATACCTATACCGAAGTTATTGAACTGTCCTCTGGCGTGACCATTTTCTATTTTTAAGAGAAAAGTGTGGACGAACTCAGGCGAAACACTTGTCGTCTAAAACAAAGATACAGCGTCATCGAGAACAGCGAAATAGTTTCTTGATATTTTATGTTCATTGTGCATCCTAAGTAACGAGGTAAATCGGGACATTTGAAGGGTATTTATATCAGCCGCAAAATCATTCCTAATCTTTCTTTAAGCTTTTTACAATCAAATTCTCGTTACTCTGTGTTTTCTGCATCAGATTGAATTTTATTCGTGTTGTTTATATAACACGGGTAAAATGACGTGCTATGGCCACATATCTATAGACCAGGGGCCTGTTTCATCAAAACATTTAAGACGTATTTTTGTCTTACCTATGACTTACTACATATTTAGTTAAAAAATCATGTATCACCAATCTATCAATACATATGTTAAGTGATTGTTGTTGTTACTGAATCGAAAGTCATAGGTAAGACAAAAATATGTCCTAAATGTTTTGATGAAACTGGCCCCTGCAATTTCAAGTGATCTTTGATCAAAGATCAATTTTACATTGAAAATGATAGAAGATAACGGTTTTTCGAACCTAACTCTTTCTTGCGGAACTATACCACTGTCGGCGGTTACAGTTAATCACATCGCGAAATTGACGTTCAATCCGATCAAAATCACTCTTTAGAAATCATTCGCTCAGCGCCCCATTCTTCATTCCTAACGTCCACTCCCACCATTCGAAAACGCTCCGAAATCGTTCAAAAACAATTCGACATCGTTTAAACATTTTTTTCTTAAAATATGTAATTCTTTTAATGGGAGGTAATAAAAATATAGATAATTAGACGAAATTATAGATTTTGTATCTCTTCCCATAATTTTCATACAAAAAAAGTCGTCGCACTCATTCAATCTATTTTATTATTCATTCTATAAATAATAATAATAATAATAATAGCTTTATTTATAGAAGGTAAACATGTTAAGACATATACAAATATGCACAAATCTTATTCTAAAATCTATCTTGTAGTGAATTACACGATGATGTAAACTGTACAATGTAAAAATCTTTTACTCACCCCGCTATACGACATTGAAGCCGTGTGTATCGCTTGCTGTAGTTCCAAGTTCGGGAGTCATTTCTACGCAGTGTGTATGTTAGTCTCATTGTTGGCATATAAGTGGTCATTATTTTAGCTCGTTGTAGATAAATTGGTCAAAATAAAATATTCACCTTGGAAATGCGGTCTTCATAAATTAAAATTACTTGTCACTTAAAGTCACTTACATCAGGGTGTTAAAATAATCCGTCAAAGAGTAAATGTGTGAAATTATGAAATAATCTGTTTTTCAAGAGATAACAAATTTAATTCTTTTATCTTAAAATGTTTGTCAATGCTGATAAAACAAGCATGTTTTACATTCAGAGGGATTTCCCGACCCGTAGTCATAGATATCCGGGTATTAAATATTCCTCTTCCGTACCATGTATTTATAAATTTGCAAATTGGCCTTTACTGCTACTATATAAACCCACGTGCGAAATGACGCGTTTTCATGGCTGCGCCCTTATTATCCCGGGGTCTTTTCCGTAGAATCGCCGAGTGTTCCCGATTGCACCTGTAACTGACGGCATGAGCGACCGGAGGAGGTGGAGGCGATAGAGTGTGGAAGGCATCGCTTGGGCTTCTTTCCGAATATTTTTGACATGTCAAAATTACTGGCGTACGATCGTAACATTTCCAACAATCCGAAATGATGGTGAAGTACAAACATTGAGAGGCTTAGACAGCAACATTCTGTAATTGCAAATTTACCTGGTGGTCTACAAATACTTTGGGACCTTATCTATCTACAAAACGTATAGTGAAGGGTCTGGTCAGACTGTGCGGATGCACAGACTAGCCAGAGTGTTTGCTGTATTAAATATTTGAAATTTCTGGAAATGTCAGGCACAGGCTCATACGTCTTTGTGTAAATCTCGGTCGAGTTTAAGCTCAGGCGATCGAGTTGATCGGATTGGCAATGGGAATCTATCACGAATTCCGTTCTAAAGAACTAAATCGGTCCTATAATATTACCTCCCTTGCATCCAAAGCTCATCCTACTCATTCAATTCATTTTTAAAAGTTGAAACGGAGAAGTTTTAAATAAAAGTTTAAGTATAAACCAATAACATATTATTTATGGTTCATTCCAATATTTGACATTATCCCAATTTTATTAGTTTGAAGTATCTAGATATGTCGAAAATGCGCTGATGACGTGAAAAACGATCGCCGAATTTAGACCGCAGTTTGTGGAATTCCAAATGACGTACTAGTGGATAATCAGCTGTCATGTATTCGAACCTTTATAAATATACTGCCTTTCTCTAGAACAGCCCTGCATTCAGGATGGTAGAACAGTTTAAACTCTTCGCAAATAATACCCCGCTTTGCACGTGCACTTGCGTGCAAAGTGGGCTATATTTTGCAAACAGTTTGGATTGATCTGTCGTCCTGCTTTATATAAGCGGATCCTAACATATTAATACCAAACCGAAACCTCCATTCGACGTGCTTACCAAATGAACTTTGTTACAAAACGTGGCGATTCTGAACGAAATTGTATTTCTTTTTTCAGAACTCGTACACTACGTAACATGGTAAAATTCAAAGCTCATCCCACTCAAAATCATTTGCTCGCTCGGTGCTCAAATTCAAACACTCACTCAAATATCAGAAATGATCCACAATCGTTCAGAACGATCCGAAATAGATCAAACCGCTATGCATCTTGATTCAAATCGACCAAATAATCCCATTATTTAATTGTCTCCCGTAGATTGGGAAGCTTGTGATTTGCCCACAATATCAATTTTATTAATTGTAGTTCACTTCGTAGGCTTTTGATAAAGGGTGGTAATAAAACATCATACCGTTCACAGGAACGAAATAAACGATATCATATTATCTCCCTTTATTACTTTAGCTAGATTACCGTCTAGCAGCCGCTGTAACATAGCTGACGGTAAAACGAATTTCCTACGACAGTGACACGAATCTCACATGTTGATTGTAGGCATTCACTTTTAAATGACCGAAAATAAAGCATCAGTGGATTGATTATGGTACAAGGACCTTACGGAGATCTTCGTTGCAATCTTTAAATGTTTAAACATGTATCATTGCAAGGGCGTAACTCCTAGTACGCAGTTTACGCAAGTGCGTAAAATAATAATCACATGTTTAAAAATATCGTTGATGAATGATCATACTATCGAAACTACAGCTGTTCAAGCTGTAGTTACGATGTTTTGATTATTCACCAATGTTCGAACTATGTAAAGGGAGCGGCATTCATCTTTTGTCACAGTCCACATACCGCATTTATCCAATATATTCTTTGGTTGTTGCCTTCTGAGTGCGTAAAGTTTTCAAAGTCCTAGATACGCCTATGCATTGGGTTATCGAGAAAAATTACGGATGATGAAGATTTTTCAGTCATTCACCTGTACGGTACTTAGCCTTAGTGTGCAACCGTTCAAATGTCGACTACAGTACTAGTTCAACGGATATGCTCTCAAAACAAGTCTGACAGGGTACAAAACAGTTTCTCCAAGTATTATGTAAAACAAACAAAGATGTTACGGTCCGGTATGCTTTATCATTGTGACCCGTACTAGAACCAACGTCCAATTTAGATCGATGGTCCTATCACATTCCAAGTGTAGGATAGGATCATCATAGACCCTTGATAGATACCTCAATATTGATAAATACACCGGTCATTGAGGTTAACAAATAAATCATATTAACTATAGTTTCATCATCTGTAGTGGCCACAACATATAAAGGATAATCGTTTGTTTCAGTGTAAGATCGATTTATATTTTATTGAGTGAACAACAAAAGCTATATTTTCAAGAGTGAAATATAGCTTTTGTTGTTCACGAAATGAAATATCAATCGATCTTACTCGTAAAACAAACGATTATTCTATTTCTTTAATGCAAAAATGAGACAAAATGTGAACTTTCTAGGACATATTTTCGTTAAGCGTGTCATTTTGCACGTGATTGCTATGCAACGTTCATTGTGACGTCAATTATTTCGCCCCGCATAGATGACGTCAGATAGGGTGAAATGCACAAAGCAGGGTTGAAATTTTGATAATGTCACTGCTTTTGCGGTGAGATTATCAAGTGATAATCTACCGTTATTTCTCGATAAACCACCGAAAAGCATTAAAGAAATATTTGTTATTGATAGATAACACGTACTTTTATTTGTTGTATAGAATTTTTTATGTAGCCTAAAGTTGTTATTATTCGAACGACATTGAAATTAAACATTATTTATGAAATGAAGCAGAAGATATGCAGAATATGACCTAATGAAAAAAATAGAAATAGACGTTTTTTTCTCCCTTCTATCATTCTATGTACACACGTCCATAAAAATAACATACAATGGTTTGTCTCCCTCTCCCTCCCTCTCCCCTCCATCTCTCTCTCTCTCTCTCTCCCTCTCCTTCTCTCTCTCTCTCTCTCTCTCTCTTTCTCTCTCTCTCTCTCTCTCTCTCCCTCCCTCTCCCTCTCTCTTTCTCTATTTTTTTCTCTCTCTCTTTCTTATTATATAAGTATAAGAAACGAGTATAGTAAGAAAAAAATCAATAATCATAAAAAAAAATACTGGGAATGTAGTTGTGCCATATTGTGGTTAGGATTGGTTAAAACCTGATTATTTTTTTTAGGGAAAAAATAAAAAAAAACAAATAACTATTTGTAATTTCGAACAAACAAAATTTCATTAAACGGATTGACATTAACTGTCAAAATCTTTGTTTGATTTCATTTTAAACAATCAAGTCTCGATTATAGTCAATCATGAAATATACTTGTTTTCCAAGTGTATATTATTGCAACATTTTTAGCACGGAAATAGTATTTTGTTCCTTTTAAAAACCCTATTGTTTTACTCGCCCACTTCTGAAAAAGTCAGCGATTATGTTTTATTCATTAACCCTTTGCTGTTTAATCCCTGCTTTTTACGTGCCTGTGATTTTATGATTGAGAAAACATTGTGAAAAAAGAAGAAATTGCTTCTGACAAACAATTTCTTCTTTTTCCTCACTATTTTCTGCCCTACAGAATGGTTGTTTTTTAAATTAAATCCACTTTGAATTTTCGTCTGCAAAACCTTTGAATTTGGACAGGTCCAAAATTTTGTAAAACTGGAAAGGGTAAATGGATTCGAAAGTGGCAGACTTGTCGCGCATATACACACGTGAATTTTTATTGGCTCTCTAAACAACTACTGACCAAAGAGCTGAAGCAAATCTTTCCAGGAAATTCATTTTGTAGCTTAGTAGCCTGTTAAAAAAGATGTCCTTCAAAAATTTGTTATGTTGTTGGCTCATTACTTACATGGACAATTGGTTATTTCAGATCACAATATCACAAAATTGTTCTGAATGAAATAGAATAAACATATAATAAACATTTGTTTCCTTTTTTCTTGAAAATACGTAAATTTTGCAGAAATATTGAGAACCCGAGTATTTTTGTTAAATATCGAATTAGATCATTTGTACAGGAAGAGGCCCGACGCTCGATCACCGTGAACTTAAAAAAAAAAAAGTTTAAATTCAGCCACCGAAATCGTTTATACTAAGCGGAATTCAGCAGTTAAGAACACCGTGAATTTGATAAGGTAATGATTTTGGAATGAATTGAAATAGTTGGATGAATGTAATTAAAGGTGGGTAATACCATATTGTTGATTTCGTTAAAGATGGACGAAATTAGCGAAATGCTTTATCTTCCTTGAATAAAATATATGTGAACGTTCTATAAATAGATCTCTTTGTCTTGATAAACTAATATGAAGCTTCCAAATTCAAACGTGTCACTGGAATCATGGATTATTTAAGCGATTTGAATTAAATTATCATGCCTTTTTAATGATTTATTACCGTTTTAACGTTTTTTTTTTTTGGTTTTTTTTTCAAAAGTGAGCTTTTGGAAAGAAAAAAAATGGTTTTGATCTATGCGATTTTATTTAACGACATTACTAACTGTGTTACTCTCTTCGCCTTACTCTTTTTTGTAGATTAAACAAATCTTGATATTAATTCAATCGTGGTTCATATGGAAAAAGTTGACGTTATCACAATACTACCGGAAGGGATTGCCCCACGCGAACGGATGTCTCAGCTATAGTCAACCCCTTGGCCAGATCCCATCTAGAGCCCTTCATCAGTCAAGAGTTGACCACTGCAAACATAACACGCGGGTGGTACCTAGTATGAATATCTACATAATAGTGTGTAGTCACATTCTTTATTTATGACATCAATCAAACAGGGCTGTAAAGGAATAGCATAAAATAACGATCCTGATAAGTTTGTAGTATGAAGCATTTCTGAAACTGCAATCATCTATATGTGACCCGTCACGCGAAAAGGAGCCATCTACTGCGCGAATTGCGCAGACTGACACGGGTCGAAACTTTTCGCACATTGCCAATTTTCTGAATCTAGAATGATCAATCTATCTTCTTATTAAGAAAGAAATTAAGAAATGCGACCTTAGGTTGACATGTTCCTTGACCAATCTCTTTTTCAAATATTTATTTAACGGAGTTCCCAGATGGTCCCATATCGCGTGACGGGTCACATATACCTTATTATTTATTCATTTATTTTTTTTTTCTTTCGAAATTCCACATACAGCTGACATTTCCTTAGCCTCGTCCCTTTTCTCTAAATATTTATTTCCATACACATTCCCTTTAGGCTCGAATTGGTTGTCTGGTTATCTGCTGGGATGATAGCATCTTACAAATAAGAATCGGGTTTTATTATTTTCATTGTTGTTGTTGTTGTTGTTGTAAGCGGTGCAGGTGCTACTGATACCGTGACGTTGATAATATTAAACACAGATGTGAAGATTTCTCAGTAATGAGACAAGTTTCTTATGGAACTACTTTTTGTACAAGCTTGACCAAAAAGAAACTGCGAAAATTTTCTCGCGCGTGCGTGCGTTTTAGTGGCGGTGTTGTGTGTGAGTTGGGGGGGATACGTCGTGTGTGTTTGTGTGTGTGTCAATGAGGAATACAATCAAGATTTCAGTCTAACAGGATGCACGAATAAAGATGGACACAACTAAAATTATATTATTATTTCACTTACTTCCTGTTGCACGTCTTGACTATCTGTTTTCAACTCAAAATAATATCATTCAAAAGCGTATATTAATCTAGAAATAAATTGCCCACATATTTTTCAGAAACTTCTGCAATTTTATTTATCAATTTTAAAAATTGGTTGCTATTTAGGCTTTTATTTGGTCAAGATATTGGATATTATTTGATTAAGCCCAAATCCTTGTATTTATATCTATACACTTCCAAACTTCTTTTGTTTACATGTTGTAATTGTGGAATCGTTGGTTTTAATGATTTTGATTAAAGTGTTGGTGGTTATGGTGATTGTGAAAGTGGTGGTGATGTTTTGGTGGTGGTGATATTTTGTTGGTGATGGTGGCGGCGGTGGTGGCGTTGGTGGTAGTGGTAGTGGTGGTGGTGGTCGTTGTCGTGGTGGTTGTAGTGGTAGTGGAGGTGGAAGTAGTAGTGGTGGTTGTAGTTATGGTGGTGGAGGTTGCGGTGGTAAAGGTGAAGCTGGTGGTGGAGGTGGTGGCGGTGGTGGTTGTGGTGGAGGTGGTGGTTGTGTTGGTGGTGCTTGTTGTGGAGGTAGAGGTGGTTTTGGTGGTGGAACCGGTGGTGGTGGTGGTGGTGGTAGTGGTGGTGGTTGTAGTGGTAGTGGTGGTTGTGGTGGTTGAGGTGGTAGGGGTTGTTGTGGTGGTTGTAGTTGTGGTGGTTGTGGTGGTGGAGGTGGTGGTGGTATTGGTGGTTGTAGTGGTACTGGTGGTTGAAGTGGTTCTGTCGGTGGTGGTTGTGGTGGAAGTGGTGGTTGTGGTGGTGGTGGTTTTTGTGGTGGTTGTGGTGTAGGTGGTTTTGGTGGTGGAGCTGGTGGTGGTGGTGGTGGTGGTAGTGGTTGTGGTGGTTGTGGTGGTGATGGTGGTGGTTTTTGTGGTGGAGGTGGTGGTGGTTGTGGTGGTGGTGGTTGTGGTGGTGGTTGTGGTGGTAGTGGTTGTGGTGGTGGTTGTGGTGGTAGTCGTGGTGGTTGTGTTGGAGATGGTGGTGGTGATGGTGGAGTTGGTGGTGGTTGTGGTGGTTGTGGTGGAGGTCGTGGTGGTGATGGTGGTGGTGGTGGTTGAAGAGATGGTGGTTGTAGTGGTGGCGCTTGTGATGGTGGTGGTGGTTGTGGTGGTGAGGGTTTGGTGTCGGAGGTTGTGCTGGTGATGGTTGTGGTGTTGGAGATGGTGGAGGTGGTGGTGATTTTTGTAGTTGTGGTGGAGGTGGTGATGATGGTGGTTGTTGTGGTGGTGGAGGTGGTGGTTGTGGTTGTGGTGGTGGTAGTGGTTGTGGTGACGGAGGTGGTGAAAATGATGATTGTGGTGGTTGTGGTTGTGGTGGTGGTTGTAGTTGTGGTGGTAGTGGTGTGGAAATGTTGGTTATGGTGGAGGTGGTGATTGTGGTGGTGGTTGTGGTGGAGGTGGTGATGGTGGTGGTGGTGGTGGTGGTTGTGGTGGAGGTAGTGGTGATGTTGGAGGTTGTGGTTGTGGAAGTGATGGTGGTGGAGGTCGTGGTGGATTTGTGGTGGTTTAGGTGGAGGTTTGTGGTGGTAGTGGTGTTGGTGGAGGTTGTGGTGGTTGTGGTGGAGGTGGTTGTGGGTGTGGTGGTTGTGGTTGAGATGGTGGTGGTTGTGGTGGAGGTGGTGGTGATGGAGGTGGTGGTGATGGAGGTGGTGGTGATGGAGGTGGTGGTGGTGATGGAGGTGGTGGTGGTTGTGGTGGAGGTGTTGGTGATGGAGGTGGTGGTGATTGTGGTGGAGGTGGTGTCGGTGGTGGTGGTGGTTGTGGTGGTTGTGGTTGAGATGGTTGTGGTGTCGGTGTTAGTAGTGGTGGTGGTGGTGGTGGTAGTTGTGGAGGTGGAGGTGGAGGTGTCGATTGAGGTGGTGATGGTGGAGGTTAGCAGGATGTTGCTCTTTATACCTTTGAAATCCCCATTATTGACTGAGTCGTCTTCTATCAGTCAGATGAGAGATTGGGCGATCTGGGGCCACTCTGAACCTCTTGTTTCATTTACAGAAACAAATTGGGTTTTTCAGATAACGTCGTCTATTAAAGTACACAACGAACTGTACTTAAAAAGAACAGCGTCAAATAACGCGAGATAATCAAAGTTGGTAATAACTATTCAGCAATGCCTTGTCAATTAGGTATAGATCACTTTTCAAAGACCAAATGATCACTTAGAGACGAGGCAACAATCGAAAACCATATATTATAGAGTACGTCATCTGTGGGCAACATAAATGTCGTATAATAGACTGAAGTAAGCTGTCATTACGATGTTTTATCGCCCACTGACGACTTACAAAATCATCAAGTCTAGAGAGTACGTGTACTTCACAAAAAAGGCGTACTGTTGGTAGAGACTTTATCAAAAACTGCAGCCGCCATTTCTTTAAACTACTGGTACATCAGCGGGACTTTAAATAATGTCACGGACCATGGAACTCCGTTTAGGCCGTAAGAAAATGATTTATTGATTAAAACAAAAAATGATAAAATAATAGCATGAACATACTGACACAATATCGTCAACCTCGTTAATGTCCCCTTTCGTTCTATCCAGCAAACCCTCTCTATTTTAGCATTGTTTTTCCTTTTTAACTCACCGGAGCACGAATTGCTCAATGTGAGCTTTTGTTATCGTCCAATGTCAGTCGTACGTCGTGCGTCCTCCATCGTCCACAATTTCTTCAAACATCTTCTTTGACAGAGATGCTCTACCAAAGTTGTTTAAATAATGAATTCCACCCTAAATTCACCCTTTACCCTTAACAAAAAGGGTGAAAATAGGAAAATCTTCAAATATCTTCTTCTCTGAAACCAGAAGGCATGTAGCTTTCGTAATTGGTATGCGGTGGCCCTCTACCAAGTTTGTTCATATCAAGACCCTTGGGTCATACTTGGGCTCCACTCGGGTGCAACGCTTTTAACATAAAATCAAAGGGCAAAAATCATTAAAAAAAATATCTTCTTTTCTGAAACCAGATGGCAGTCAGCTTTCATAGTTGGTATGTAGCATCATCTAGCGGACCTCTTCTAAGTTTGTGCATATCAAGACCATGGGGTCATATTTGGGCACCACCCGGGCTCATTCCTTTTTAGCTCGTCCGAGCACGAAGGGCGAAAATACAAAAATCTTCAAAAATCTTCTTTCTCTGAAACCAGAAGGCCGACAGCTTTCAAATTTGGTTTGTAGCATAATCTAGTTGACTTTAAGCAAGTATGTTCATAACAAACGCCAGGGTTCATATTTGGGCTCTGAATGCCCCACCCTTATTTTACATAGACCAAGGAGGATTTCTTTAAAACTTGTTCTTTGAAACCAGAAGGCATGGACTTTTCTTGATAGTTTTAGTTTTATTTAATTGACCTTCACCAAGTTCATTCAGAACATGCCCCTTTGTTCATATAAAGGCTGTGCCAAGGCATATCCTTTTTAGCTCGCCCGGGACGAAAATCTCGGAAGAGCTATTGTCATACCCTCGGATGACGGCGTCGGCGTCAGCGTCGGCGTCGGCGTCAGCGTCGGTGTCGGCGTCCGCATTAGGTTAAAGTTTTTTATTTCTATCAATATTTATCCTAGAGGCTTTTTTTTACAGAAACACTTATTAGGGCATAGGCTTTCACTTGAGACCAACATCCATGTCGAATTGACCTTTAGACTGTGACCTTGACCCTTTCAAAAAAAACTTTAACCAAAAACTTTAACCAAAAACTTTAACCAAAAAAACTTTAACCTTGCTTATATTTTCTGTAAGTTTTAAACTAGAGACATCATTACTTCATATGCACACTCATTAGGTGATAGGCTTTCACCATAGACAAAGGTCCTTGACAATTTGACCTTGACCTTGACCCTTTGTGGACTTAGAAAAATTTTAACCAAAAAACTTTAACCAAAAACTTTAACCTTGCATATATTTTAACGCTCTAACCTAGGGACATCATAGCTTCATATATATACTCACCAGGTGATAGGCTTTCACCAGAGACCAAGGTCCTTCACAATTTGACCTTGACCTTTACCATTTGTGGACTTAGAAAAACTTTAACTGAAAACTTTAACCAAAAACTTTAACCTTGCTTATATTTTCTGAATGCTTTAACCTAGGGACATCATTACTTCATATACATACTCATTAGGTGATAGGCTTTTGTGAGGGATCAAGGTCCTTGATAATTTGACCTTGACCTTTTATGAACTTAGAAATACTTTAACCGAAATTCTTTTACCAAAAACTTTAACTTTGCTTATATTTTCAGAATGCTTTAACCTAGGGACATCATTACTTCATATACATAGTCACCAGATGAAAGGCTTTCACCAGAAATCAAGGGTCTAGACAATTTGACCTTGACCTTGACCTTTTAAGGACTTGGAAAAACTTAAACTGAAAAACTTTTACCAAAAATTTAACCTTGCTTATATTTTCTAAATACTTTACTCAGGGACATTATTACTTCATACACATACTCACTAGGTGATAAGCTTCTACAGAGACCAAGGTCCTTCACAATTTGACCTTGATCTTGACCTTTTGTGGATTTTAAAGAAAAACTTCATGTTTGATACAAAGAAATTCCATTGGTAACCTCATCTGCTTGTAGGCTTTCACTTTACCCTAACCTTATACATGCAATTAAAACAAAAAAAGGTTTTATATTTCTTAATTACTACTCAAACAGATATATATTTGATCATGGACTTTAACATTGAAAGAAACCACTTTGAACTTCGGTTCTCGGTCAAGCGCTGTTTGTGACAATCAGCTGTTTGGGCGAGCTACGTTGTCCGCGGACAACTCTTGTTGGTCTTTGCTGTTTGGTATGGATCTTATATAGAAATTATCATCTCGTTGACATCTGCCTATTCAATTGATGAGATGTCCCAGGGGTCAAAGAGACTAAGGTGAGCGATCTAGGACCATCATGGTCCTCTTGTTTTCTGTTTAGTTTTGTTTAAAAAATATTTCTGTGACATTTATATTTACCTATATACATGTAATTACGCAGTCGGACTGTCAATCTAGAGCTCCCGGGTTCGATCACCGACGGCGGCACTCATTCTTTCCGACTATTTTCTACCACCAATGGGTTGATACTCGTAGACCTATGTGGGAGCTGGAAGCTAGGAAAGGATGTGATGGTAGAACTGGTGTGAGAAATACCTGGAATCCATTGTTCGGTGCTCCAGCCGCCCCAATATGATTTAAATAATGTTAAAAGCGGCGTAGAACCCCATTCAAACAAACAAACTCATATAAGCAAAATAAACGATTTACAAGAGAGTTTGGATAAAAGTTAGTCTAACTCAGGAAATGCCGTTCCTGTTTACGAACCGTTTTTAATCAACAGCTTCTATTCATCTTTATCTTATAACTATACAAATATCCATGTGATGACATCCCGTATGATATTTTTATGATATCACATAGTTATTTTTAGAACGATAATATAATGCGGTTATTTTTAGAAACTTGCATTTCTGTTAGAAACATCGACGAAAACAAGACAAATATAGGTTATAAGATAAATATAATACATTCTTATTGTATTATGAAAAAAATATTTAACTGGGTTGTGAGAATTGACAATTGTCTCGGCAGAGCCTCGACAATGATCGATTCTCCCAACCTCGTTAGATATTTTTTTCTCATACAAAACACCAAGTATGTATTATATATTTCTCTTTAGTACTTTTCAAGGGTTCTTTACCTAGCGGCGGTACATGTCCTCTCTGAAATTTGTCTCCAACCAATTTTGGTGGATAATCGTTAACCTAAGTAGAATGGTAGCTGTAAGCTAGGAAAGGCTGTTAAGTCTAGCACTAGTCAGCGCAATGTCAGGAATCCTTTGTAAGTAGAGCAAGGCCGAGTCCTCGAGTACCCGAGTTTCGGGTTGGGTATTATCCATGATTAATGCCCTGGCAGGGCGGAGCATAAGTAACGGGTCGTTGCACTTAAGGTTAAGGGATGTCAACTTTTATCTAAAATAACCTACTTATAAAGAGAGTCGACATAAATAACTCGAGACCTTAAATCGTAGAATGGTAACCAAATCCTCGTAACTTCAGCTTAATCTAGCTGAAGTTACGAGGCCTTGGTAACCAAACGATAAAATGTGTTCACTCTCTCAAAGCACGTGAATCCTTTAGGTATTAGGATACAGTTAATTGCACGCGTTAACGATGATTACCGACTCAAATTTGAAAGAACCCAAATCATTGAAAAGTAAACTAGTCAAATTACGTCACGGTTAAGCCCCGCCCTGCCAGTTCATTAATTACGCAGAATAACATTGTAATTGTTTGGAGTGCCATCCGGTGCGATATAAAAGAGTTAAAATCGGCGTTAAACCCTTATGAAACAAACAAATAAACTCTAGTTTCTTTTAATCTTATATTAGTGTCGTCCTCGCGATTAAGTAATCTTATTTTCTATCCTCTCCGGCGCACTTAAAGACGCATTTAACTAATTTTTTTCTTTTTCTTCCGTGTATTAATCCTCTTCTATTTAATGTATTAAAATTCTTGCTTTCTGATCGACTTAAAACGAGACTCATACGTCAATTAATTGAATTCTGATAACGAAATATTATCGTGTATCCAAAGCAGTTTCAAGTACCGAAGCCATTTCCTAATTAATATACAAGAACATTCAACGTGAGCAATTAATGGTCAGCTTGCCTTTATAAAGTAATATCCGTAACAAGTACCATAAAATGAAAATTTAACCTCATTTGTGTTTCATGTGGGAAAAAACTCGTGATATTCAGGGTATAAAAATTCCAATATCACATGCTTACTAGACAATGTCTCTCTCGTATGATACCTACTAACATTGAACCACATGTCATTTACTGCTAATTGTGAACTTTCTACCAAATATAGCTTTTTATTAAACACGTTTGTTATCAAACTCTGTCCAGGAATGTCTTACTTATAAGCCTCAATTCTCAAGTATTGATCTGTTGAACTTTAGCGTCACCCACTTCTGCGTGTTTTCAGGTATTATTATCGAGAAATTGACACTCGCATCGATCTATTAACAACCTTGTTCGAACTTTTCCGTAAACTGGAAAGTACCTCGGACGTAAGTGTAGTAATTTTGGGTCATTTTTATGTGATTTGGCTTCCGGTGGTACTTTTGTCAATTCGTTTGAAGAATAATAACTGCCTTTAATGCTTTCCAGTCGCATGTGCAGATCTTTTTGGCATGTTATAATTTGAAAACAAAACGCATTCGTATAGCAATCCATTCATATCAATCGAACCACTCACTCAAATATGTCCAAAGGCACAGAAATTATTCAAAAACGATAAAAGAAAATAGTCAAAACTCTCAACAATTCAAATCAATCAATTGCGACCCGTCACGCGAAAACGGGCCATCTGGGTAGTGCGTTAAGTGTCGACACTGCTCAGACTATGCGGTTTTCGCAGACTGACCAGGGTCGAATCTTTCGCACTTTGCTCATTTCCTGAATCTAGAATGATCAATCTACCTTCCCGTGAAATAATTTTTGAAATGCAACCTCTGATTGACGAATGCTGGACCAAACCATTTTTTTTTTTCAAATATTCATTTCACAGAATTCCCGGGTGGTCCCCTTTCGCGCGACAGGTCACAAATCATTCCATCAGTTTATTTGCTAAAGTGGATTCGAAATAGGTTGCCAATGAAGACATGAATCTATAATTTTGAACGAAATTAACCATTCCAATTACCTCCTTTTAGGATAGTTCAAATCTCGCTCATCAAACACATTCACTTTCGTTCCAATTTATTTCAAACCCGTCCACTCATCAATTTTACGATGATCGTCACGACAAAGCTAGATTTGAGTTCACATATTCCCCGGGTATAGAATGGGTGATTTATCAAGGAATTAGAAGCGAGGGGTATTAATATTAGTTAAAAGACATTATTGCATAAAATGTATGTTTTCGGGTCGTTAAGGGCTTACGCTAACGGACAAAACCCGGGCGTTAACGAGAGAAAACGTGGATTAATCAGTAAATATACGTCCCGTTAACGCCCGGCTTCTTAATTTAAATATTCCCGACCTGGGCCTATACACTTTATCAGTTTCCTTGTTCAATATTATTATAGAGCATACCTAAAGACGTTGCTGTAAATCCCGCGTTAAATTATTTGACGTCATAAATTTACCAAGCAACGTCGGTATAAACAAGATGGACGGTGTAATGCATGACGGCATATAAGTAGGTTTGTAAATGGTTTTATATCGTTTCCATGAAATTATTTTTACTCTTATCTATCTTTTTATGCAATAATAGCGTCATTTCACGCTTTTTCGGGTGTTAACATTTGCAGAGACCCCCAAAATTCTTTAACGCCCTTGTGCTTCGCACTCGGGCGTTAACCATTTTCCTGGTCTCTGCAAATGTTAACGCCCTCAAAAACGTGAATTAACCCTATATTATTCCCTATCGATGGGATTATGAATTGGTTTTACCAGAGTGCTTCAATATCACAAGCGAGGTTCTATACGTGTTCCCGGGCACTCCCAGTCTGACAGCGCTTGAACGTTGTTAGAATAAACTAGTTTCGTCATCAGCGAATGCTAGCAATCTAACGGTTACGAAATGTTATAACGTACTTCGATAAATCCAACATCGGTCCGATTCAAAAACTGCACCATCAACCAGTATTGTATAAAATGTACGTTTTTGGGCCGCTATAGTCATGCGTTTACAGACAAAACCCGGGCGTTAACGGGAGAAAACCTGGATTAATCAGTAAATTTACGTGCTGTTAACGCCCGGATTTTTTACTCAAATATCCTCGGTTTGGGCTCATACACTTTAATCAATTTCAATGATTCTTTCATTTTTTCTGCAATATTAGTTTGTCCCTAAAGATTATTTTATGCATTTTTTTGAAAAAATACAACTGACGTTACATGTATATCAAGAGGACTGTACACATTGATAAGTAAAATGCGTGAAAATTTTTCATGCCCAACATTATTATAGAGCATACTTAAAGCCAATACTCTAAATCCCGTATTCAATTGTGTGACGTCATAAAATTGTCAAGCAACGTCGGTATAAGCAAAATTGACGTTGTAATGCATGGCACAATTGTTTCTGCATATTCGTAGATTTGTAACTATTTTTATCGTTTCTATGAAATTAATCCGCAATTCCTGTATGAATTTAAACTCATATCTATCTTTTTATGCCATAATAGCGTCGGGTTTTCGGGTGTAAACATTTACATTTGCTTCGCAATCGGGCGTTAACCATTTTAAGGGTCTCTGCAAATGCTAACGACCTCGAAAAGCTTGAATTAACCTTATATTATAATATTGCCTTCAACGAATTGGACTAACGTTCCTGCCGTTTGAACTATTATGACGTCATAGAAGTTTTTAGCCCTTCTGCAATTGGTCGCTTGGTACTTACTAGTCTATGTAGTCTATGTAGTCGACTAGGGCGTTTTAACAATAGCAGTAAAGATTAGTTCCAGTTGAAAGGAGCCTTTACCTATGTGCCGTAATAAATTTGAAGTGTGCTACTTCTTCTTGCTGCTGTTTCGAATGAGCACGTGATCTAATTCTTGTTGATCACATGCGGGGTAAACAGGCGTTGTCTTATATAAATTACCGGGCGTTGAACTTACTTTACGTTAAAAAGGAATTCCCGGTCAAATATAGTATACTTAAACAATTATCTAGACAATTATTTCTTGCTCTCTTTTCTCAAATGATTTATTAGTTTTGGTTTATATGGTTATAATTACTGGTCTCTAATTTCTCGTTAGGAATTGTCCCATTTTTTGTCACCGATTTATCGTAGGTTGGAGACTGAGTGTATTATTTTCAGCTAGTCCACACGTGATCTAAGTAAAAACGGAAAAACGTCTGCGCGTTAACGCATACTGATAAGGACCTTTACTTTGTATTCTATAAATAACTAGTGTCTAAGAGGTTCTTAAGATGATTCGTGAGTATCTAGATACCCTGTATAGTTGTCAGACCCTCTTGACATTAACACAAACGTTCAACCTTGTTGGAAATATTTTGTAAAATTCCTGTGAAAAACCAATGACCGTTTGTTGAAACGTTTGAAGGGGGCAAATCATAGAAATCATAGAAATCATTTGTGAAATCTGATCTGTATCTACACATCTTGCAAATCCACGCATGGTCGTCAGGAGAAGAAACAAATCATTATCAGTAGTTTATACATTTCAATTCACAAAAGACTGGTACCAGTAGGCTATGATACAATTCTTCATAGTTGGACGATCAAATGAAACCGTTCACGTGATTATGTCGCAGTTGTAGCCGCCATTCACGTGACTTAATGAAAACATGGCATCTTATTTGGGAAGTACATGTATACATAGATCTTTTACTTAATAGGAAAAAAATTCTTTATGTCTTTTCATACATTTTTCGGATGTTCACGACGACCATCGAGGACAAAGGTATTGGAACATGTAAATTATGTAGCTATAAAAGTATTTTTATTAGTGACCAACGTGGAACTGCAGACATTCGCTGTCAGGCGTGTATCTTGTCGAAATTGAAGGTACACAAGACGATACCAGATACCATGGGAGAATCAAACGTGACTTAATGACTGTATTCATTCTACACCGGTACCTAAACTGGTAGCCTGCTGTCTGTTAGACTAGTATCGATAGGGGACAGATTGTAGTTTATGTCGAAATATTCGAAGCGGCCAGGGTCAATTTTACAAATATTAGGAAACATTGAGTTTTGATTGGTCATTTGAAAGTGAAAATGGAAAGTGTTGCCTGAAATCATGGCAAATATCAATTTAGGGACCAGTTTTGAATGCGCAACTGAGAGAATTGTAGCTTTTCTTGTTTTGCTGGTTCCCTGTGACATGATTAAGTGAAGTTAGTGGGGCTGCTTAATTCCGGCATCTGTGAAGGCTGAAATTGTAGGGTAGGAATGCCTTGAAAATTGTAAAAAAAAGCATGTAAATAATTATAATTTCTAGGTAGAATACAATGTAGCAACAAAAAAAGAGTGTTTTTGATTTCAGGTTGGTGTCTGAGGAGTTATTTAAATTTCCCAGTCTATTAGTGTGTTTAGGACCCAAGAAATCTACCCAAGAAACTACAATGTGCTACCATAGATAGTCGAGCGCCTTTACCACTAGGCCACCGGGGAGGTCAATTTTACACCAAATATTGCTTCTTTATTGCCAAAAATAAAGATATTATATTCAGATGTTATTGAAAAGCAAAATTAACAGAATTAGCATTGATATTAACATGATTAAACGAAATGAAGATTAATTGAAATTTGTGACAAACTTGGATGACATTTCAATAAGATTGTTTTGCATAGAAAGATTTGCAAAACACATGTCGTGATCCATTCACATGACTTTTCATTTCCTATATAATTATCGTGTCTCAAAACTATTTACATTTTTTTTTATATATATATAAAAGACGTCCTAGAAACACATGATAAATATCATTGCCCTTTTTTTAAATATGCAATTAGCGCACGTGTTAAGAAAATGTGTCGATGCGTCTTTTATGTTACACTTTGTACTACTGAGACCCCTATAATCTCCACCACTTCCAAGGTAATCTTGTACACTATGATTTTCTAAAATATACACGTATATGTAAAGTTTTAAAATACGCTAGAACTCTGTCGAGTGGGATGTTGTAAGATAATCTACTCTGAAAAACCCAACCCAAGATCCTTTAAAAATGCTACAACTTTCTCCTATTTTGTGACATTATGTGGCCAATATACGAAAAGAAGAAGAATTGGGGCAACAATTTACTTCTCTTATCTGGTATGATAAACTACAAAAAATGAATCTAGCATTTAGCTTTATTTTTTCGAGTCCTTATATAATTGGATGTCAAATGCCTATAGAATCACAAATATCATTAACAAAACGCACCACCATGTTTTCACAAAAAAATTTTATGTGAACATTTGATTGGTAGGTTTCACTAAAGAAAGTATCTCGCATTTGTCCCACTGGTCAGAGTGCTTACAATTCTCAAACATTCAATGTTTCCTAAGCTTTTTGAAACGCAGTGTTAACAATATTTCTATTGGACAAGAGTTGGAAAATCATTTGAAGAAGGATTATATTCCAAAAGTATTACTATAAATTGGCTCTAACTACATTCAGCAACACAAAACTTGTCACCTCGTAGATAACTTCTACTGTACAAACCTTAAATCTGGTTTTGAAATGTTGACGGTTGAGTAAGTTTTAAGTTATGTATCTCACAAACGCCTACCCTAGGCTATCAGCGAAGTAATAATGCCAGAATTCCCAGTAGGGCAGGGTTGGAAAATTCGTTTCTTTTTTCTTATCATTATTATTTTTTTTCATGAAATGTAAGGGTAAAGTATTTTACTGATATATCACGAAGACTGGATTGTTCAATAAATGCAATAAATGTGCCCAACACTTTTTCAGCAACGCAAACTTAGGTATAACAGGTATTTTTTTTTTTTATCATTTTGACTTTCAATTTTTGAGGTACTTTTTCAATTCATTTTAAAAATTTGTTAAGATAATCTACTTTAAAGTAGCGTTTCTCACACACACACACAAAAAAAAATCGCCAGATTGCTTACATGTTCCAAAATTTTCTATAAACATTTCAGAAAGACGTGGTCTTCAAAATTCTCGTGGCCATAATTAAAGACATTCTTACTCACTAGGTTAAGCGCTGCATACAGGAATTCCTACAAATCTCTTAAATCGTTCAAAGTGCTTCAAAGTCGCTCAAATTACACTTCCTTAAAATCACCCCAAACCTTTGAAGATGCATTGGCTTATTCACCAGAGGTCAGCGTTTCAAGCTGTCGAATCGTTTCAGAAAAATCGCTTAGTTTGCATAAATTGTTCCTGAATATAAGACCAAAGAAAAAAACAGACTAACTCAACTTTATCAAAACAGAATAATGTGAAAATGAAATTTGAAACAGACACAAAATGGAAATCAAAGTAGGCGTGCTATTTTCATTTTTATTAGAAATAATAATCTT
The DNA here is from genome assembly GCA_948146395.1 of Fragum whitleyi. Taxonomy (NCBI): domain Eukaryota; kingdom Metazoa; phylum Mollusca; class Bivalvia; order Cardiida; family Cardiidae; genus Fragum; species Fragum whitleyi. Next base: position 7,037,306 of record OX411555.1, on the reverse strand, counting down.
GTCGAGATTCTTTTCGTGAATCCCAATTCAGTGTTCCGTGCTTTTTTACTTATAATCATTTTTACAAAAGAAATTATAGTTACAGATTGTTTGTAATAAACCATCTAAAACTGTGACACACAAAAAAGATATCATTTGTCGAGTTTTTTATTGTGTCTCGAACCGCGTAAACAAGGGAAGGTATGTGTAGTTTTATTCAATTCTGCTCTGTCTGAAATGCATGCAAATCGGCCCTTCGTTCAGGATAACACAACGTTGCAAACAGTTATCCAATTTTATCCCGCATTGCACGCGTATTTGCGTACAGAGCGGGGTTTAATTGACAAACAGTTTAAACCGTTCTGTCATCCCCAACGCAGGGCGGGTTGATCTGCGAGAGTTTTTATTTTTGTGAATATAAGCGACTAATTAACTCGAAATCATGCTTTTTGCCTTATTTTAATACAATATTAGCCAGTGTGGAACATTTTCATGAAGTAAGCATATACTTGTACGTGAAAGGCTGAGGGAGACCATCTCAAGCGTAATATCGATTCTTGCTAGACTGTGCAAAAGGGTACAGTGGACAATCAACTGGTTATAACTGGGTTAAGAATTTCTCACTAAAATGCTTTATTATTATTATTATTTTTGTGTGTGCCGGGGGGGGGGGGGGCTTGAAAAAATATTCCGAAGGACGATTTTTTACAGCATAATAATGTATAGCCAGTGCGTCAGTCTATCTTTTATACTCATTTTCCATACATCTATTTTTAATCCTAAAAGCTTTGCATTTATCATCGTCTTCGGCCCGTTCGAATGGCGCGATTTGACATACATATATATATTTCGATAATGCCGTGTCACCATATTGGATTACGCTTTCAAAGTTTGTGAGAATATAAATGTATTTTTTATGAAAAAACAGAATCTCAAGATATATCAAAGGGCAACAAATATTCATCGATGTAAACAACAAAATGCCGGGATGCATAGAAAATGGACTGTAATTCGTTGTGGACATAATCAAAGAATTTTGCGGTCTGTGATCTCTCAATTCGCTGAATTGAGCTTTTTATAATTTGCTAATTGTCGATCTCGATGAAATACTTGTCGCTCTTACTGCAATATCATAGGATTTTAAACCTTCGCTAAACGGAAAGGGATTCACGTCCACTGGTCACAGAAATGTGAATACAGAAACAGTCAGATTAACCATTGTTTTAAAACAATTTCAGGATGGTTCCTTGTTCTTTTAACAGTTCATGGTTGTTTAGTTTAGTTTTTGTTTTTATTTGTTTTACAAGTTTATTTGTTAAACGCTGAATGTTAGGGTTCGAGGCACTATCACAGCAGCCTAAGCTTTTTGAAAAAAGCAGAACATGTACTAAAGCTAAAAAGAGATATAGTGACTAGTGATTATATCAAATCCATTAAACTAGGAAATACCAAGATTTCACTGCTTGTAATGAGGTAAATGTAATAAAGAAATCCACTTAAATAATACATCAGTACAAGGCTTTTTAGGAGTATATCTCTTCTGTAACTTGGGCTGTTACATGATATTCCAAAAATAACTTTCATGAATGCACAAAGTAAAGCGATGTGCATTCTAGCCAAAGTCTTCACTATGAACGCTACAAATGAATTATAAATTTCAATAGAGGGTAAGCATATGTTCTAAATGCTTGGATAGATTTTCCAGATTGCTCTATATGTCCCCTGCTACACATCAGCAATCGGGAACCCCCGGCGTTTCTACGGAATAGAAATACGTGGTATTAATAAATGCGCAGCAATAAAAGCACATCGTTTCGCACGTGGGTTTACGACGTATATGACGTCTCAAGAATCAAGATGACATTAAGTAAAACAAAATCAACTAAATCTATATTTAAACTTGGTTTAACACAAATTGATAGCAAAACGCGTTTCGTTGTGTTTTGTATTCAACTTTTTTATGCACAAGAGATCTCAATAGATGATCGGAAACAGTAAAAGAATCCACCGAAGTACGGCCAGAAGCCGAATAACCAAAAAAATAAAAAATAAAAAAATACCCAATTATTTACAAGTGTGTTAGTATTACCTATTTATTTTGCATCAAATTGAGAAACAATTTCCTACGATTAAGATAAATCATCTAGATTCTGCCCCCTCGAAATTTCGCCAGTACTCGCACCAAATATGTGGGGCAGTAAAAAAAAGCAAGATCTATGGTCGCTGTAGAGACTCAAACTCTGAACTTTTTAATCAAGAGGCCGATGCTCTACTTGTCGGATATAACCACGTGGCACATTAAGTATCATGATTTACTTGTTCTTTTCTGATAGGATCTAAAAAAATGAATTATAACTGAGAAATATTTTCATTTACATGTATAATGTCTGAAAATATGAACTCAATTAAATGTTACAATTTCGTAGTAAAATCGTTATTAAATGAGTGTCCCAGACAGAAGTATTGATTGCATTGACCTGGAGCTTTTGTTTTGTTGACACAATAGCTAATCAAATTCTCCCATCAACAATGCACTGCTCTACTTATTAATCACATAGCGTGATGGTGCTGCCGTACTACGTACAGTTAACAAGATCGCGAAATTGACAAGATGAATGATTTCTGAATGATTTTGGAATGGAATGGAATGAGTGCGATGAGTGAGCTTTGAGTAAATTTAAAGGGAGGTAATTCAACGTCGCTATCATGTGCTACAAATAGCTTCATACTTCTTCAGGAACCAATCAGACACGTATAACTTCAATATGTCAGTCAAATCGCGATTTTTTTCTAGGTTTACTTAGTTTAAATATAGTTGTTGGCCTTATTTCTTTTTTAGTGATTTCGAAGCGTTTTTAATGATTTGAGTGAGTGTTTCAAGTGAATACATGGGGAAATGAGTGAGTGATTTAGAATGGTTTTGATCGAGATAAATGCCAATTTCACGATGTAACTAACAGTATTGTAGTCTAATAGAGATAACAATTGTTGTGACAGGTAAAAGAAAGGACAATAATTAGAGAATCCGAAATTTGACATCAAAATTCCTGGATGATGAAACTATACGCTCATCCCAATAAAAACAATAACGTTCTGATTCGCTTTCTCATTGCTCCCTCCGTTCTTAGAATTCCCCCAAATCGCCTAAACCGCAGTCATTCAAAACTTCCTTCATTTATATGAAAATTAAGGTAAACACAAAACCTTGATGCATGTTTTCTTTTGGAACTCTTCATAAAGGCTTACGTCACGTGATATGTCAAGCGAGTCGGTCATGAATTTTTCGCTCTGATATTTTGAGCGATAAGTCGCGAAATAAGGATCTCATGGTGATGAATTTTAAGTGGACAAAGAGCATTTATGATGGACTTTAAATCGAGAGGATAAAAGATTTCAAAATATCGTGTTTTAGGACTTATTTCAACAATTTTCGCTTTTCCTTTGTTTCGGAAAACCGGTTTGAGGATAAAAATAGATCTGCACGAGGATTTCACTCTATATGTAACGGTAAGGGCCCTCGAGCTATGTATACTATGTAAACTGACTATCTTATTTATTCGGATCTTACATTCTTTCATACAACATGGCCGCGAAAAGTACGCCAAGTGCAAATAAAGCCTCAAAGGGTAAAGCTAAGAAAGGAATAGAGGAAATGAATGAGTCGGTAGAGGTAATCAAAGAAATCGGCGAATCTGATAGCCAACTTATGACTATTGTGAAAGATATAAAGGAAATAACAAGAGGGCCGTTGGCCCTGGGTCGCTCACCTGAGAAAAAAGCTTCATTACCTAGGTATGTCCATGCAACCACAGAAAAAGAGATTTTCTATTATTCAATTAGATAACATTTGAAATAATCCTTCCCCCCCCCTCTGCTCCTCCCCTGGTCATTATTTATTTAAGCTTTTTTCATAAAAGGTCTGTGATCAGCTAATCTATGCCAGATATACAGGCTGAGTCTGAGACTTTTAAAGTTTTCTTTAATGAGTTGATCAATCCATGTCAAATATATGGGCTGTAGGGATTCAAAATTCTCAACAAAGCACTCCCCCCTCCCCCAAGATGCTCTGCACCTGGTGAATCTACAGTCATGATTTTAGCTTATTCAATTAATGTCCATATGCTGATCATCCATATCAATTTTCAAGTCTGTAGGACTCCTGGTTCATTAGAAGAAGTTTAAAGATTTCAAAAATGATCCAAAGTACTACCCCCTCCCCAAGACACTCAGCACCTGGTGACCCTACAGTCATGATTTAAGCTATTTTTATTAATGTCAATATATTGATCACCCATGACAATTTTCAAGTCTGTGGGGTTCCTGATCCAGGAGAAGAATAAGGTTAAAGATTTCAAAATTGATCCAAAGTACTACCCCCTCCCCACTAATGCTCCGCATCTGGTGGCCCTACATTCATGATTTTAGCTACTTTATTTTAGATCCATATGCTTATCATCCATGCCAATATTGAAGTCTGTAGGGCTCCTGGGGCCAGTTTCATCAAAACATTTAAGACGCATTTTTGTCCTACCTATGACTTACAACATATTTAGGACAAAAATCACGTATCACCTATCTATCAATACCTATGTAAAGTGATTGTTGTTGTTACTGTGTCGAAAATCATTAGTAAGACAAAAATACGTCTTAAATGTTTTGATGAAATTAGCCCCTGGTTCTTAAGAAGATGAAGGTTAAAGTAGCAAAATTTTCACAAAAGTACTACCCCCTCCCCCCTGGTGCTCCGCACCTGGTGGCATTAGTCATGATTTTAGCTATTTTTATTAAGGTCTATGAGCTGATCCTCCATGCCAATTTTCAAGTCTGTAGGGCTTGTGGTTCAGAAGAAGAAGAAGGTTAAAGATTACAAAATTTTCACAAAAGTACTACCCTCTCCCCCCTGGTGCTCCGCACCTGGTGAATCTACAGTCATGATTTTAGCTATTTATATAAAGGTCCATATGCTGATCATCCATGCCAATATTCAAATCTGTCAGGCTCCTGGTTCAGAAGAAGAAGAAGGTTAAAGATTACAAAATTTTCACAAAAGTACTACCCCCTCCCCCTGGTGCTCTGCACCTGGCAGCCCAACAGATATGATTTTTGCAAATTTTATTAAGGTCTATGAGCTGATCATCCATGCCAATTTTCAAGTCTGTAGTGCTCCTGGTTCTTTAGGAGATGAAGGTTAAAGTAGCAAAATTTTCACAAAAGTACTACCCCCTCCCCCCTGGTGCTCCGCACCTGGTGGCATTACAGTCATGATTTTAGCTATTTTTATTAAGGTCTATAAGCTGATCATCCATGCCAATTTTCAAGTCTGTAGTGCTCCTGGTTCTTTAGAAGATGAAGGTTAAAGATTACAAAATTTTCACAAAAGTACTACCCCCTCCCCCCTGGTGCTCTGCACCTGGTGGCATTACAGTCATGATTTTAGCTATTTTTATTTAGGTCTATAAGCTGATCCTCCATGCCAATTTTCAAGTCTACAGGGCTTGTGGTTCAGAAGAAGAAGAAGGTTAAAGATTACAAAATTTTCACAAAAGTACTACCCCCTCCCCCCTGTTGCTCCGCACCTGGCAGCCCAACAGATATGATTTTAGCAAATACGATTAAGGTCTATAAGCTGATCTTCCATGCCAATTTTCAAGTCTGTAGGGCTTGTGGTTCAGAAGAAGAAGAAGGTTAAAGATTACAAAATTTTCACAAAAGTACTACCCCCTCCCCCCTGGTGCTCCGCACCTGGTGAATCTACAGTCATTATTTTAGCTATTTATATAAAGGTCCATATGCTGATCATCCATGCCAATATTCAAATCTGTCAGGCTCCTGGTTCAGAAGAAGAAGAAGGTTAAAGATTACAAAATTTTCACAAAAGTACTACCCCCTCCCCCCTGGTGCTCCGCACCTGGTGGCCCAACAGATATGATTTTAGCAAATTTTATTAAGGTCTATGAGCTGATCATCCATGCCAATTTTCAAGTCTGTAGGGCTCTTGGTTCTTTAGAAGATGAAGGTTAAAGTAGCAAAATTTTCACAAAAGTACTACCCCCTCCCCCCTGGTGCTCTGCACCTGGTGGCATTACAGTCATGATTTTAGCTATTTTTATTAAGGTCTATGAGCTGATCCTCCATGATAAATTCTAAGTCTTCAGGGCTTGTGGTTCAGATGAAGAAGAAGGTTAAAGTAGCAAAATTTTCACAAAAGTACTACCCCCTCCCCCCTGGTGCTCCGCACCTGGTGAATCTACAGTCATGATTTAAGCTATTTATATAAAGGTCCATATGCTGATCATCCATGCCAATATTCAAATCTGTCAGGCTCATGGTTCAGAAGAAGAAGAAGGTTAATGATTACAAAATTTTCACAAATGTACTACCCCCTCTCCCCTGGTGCTCCGCACCTGGCAGCCCAACAGATATGATTTTTGCAAATTTTATTAAGGTCTATGAGCTGATCATCCATGCCAATTTTCAAGTCGGTAGTGCTCCTGGTTCTTTAGAGGATGAAGGTTAAAGTAGCAAAATTTTCACAAAAGTACTACCCTGTCCCCCCTGGTGCTCCGCACCTGGTGGCATTACAGTCATGATTTTAGCTATTTTTATTAAGGTCTATGAGCTGATCCTCCATGCCAATTTTAAAGTCTATAGGGCTTGTGGTTCAGAAGAAGAAGAAGGTTAAAGATTACAAAATTTCACAAAAGTACTACCCTCTCCCCCCTGACGCTCCGCACCTGGTAAATCTACAGTCATGATTTTAGCTATTTATATAAAGGTCCATATGCTGATCATCCATGCCAATATTCAAATCTGTCAGGCTCCTGGTTCAGAAGAAGAAGAAGGTTAATGATTACAAAATTTTCACAAATGTACTACCCCCTCCCCCCTGGTGCTCCGCACCTGGCAGTCCAACAGATATGATTTTAGCTATTTTTATTAAGGTCTATGTGCTGATCATCCATGCCAATTTTCAAGTCTGTAGAGCTCCTGGTTCTGAAGAAGAAGACGCTTAAAGATTACAAAATTTACCCAAAGTACTACCCCCTCCCCCCTGGTGCTCCGCACCTGGTGGCCCAAAAGATATGATTTTAGCTATTTTAATTCAGGTCTATGATCTGATCATCCATGCCAAGTTTTAAGTCTGTAGGACTACTGGTTGAGAAGAAGAAGAATTTTAAAGATTTTCTAAAAATTTCACATTTGTTGCCATAGCAACCAGAGTTTTTCATGGATTTCAATTCTTTTAGCTATTTTTGAAGGGGACAACCTAAGCAACATTTCTGTAAAATTTGGTGTTAATCGGCCTAGTAGTTTAGGAGGAGATGTCGTTTAAAGAAATTGTTGACGGACGCCGGACGACGGACGACGACCGACGACCGACGACCGACGGACGGACGCCGGACGAAAGGTGATCACAATAGCTCACATGAGCACTTCGTGCTCAGGTGAGCTAAAAACCGATATCAAAAAAACTTTGAAAAAATCAGATATTCAAGATCTCATCACAAAGACAGTAAATGAACTCATGATTTCATTCGAGAAAAGGATGAATGATGAAATAAAGAATCGTGTAGACGTCCGATGTAATAAACTACAAGAAGAGTTGGATACACTGAAATTTGAAAACCAAGAATTAAAGGATAGACTAAAAAAGCATGAGGATAAATATGAAAATCATTCCCTGAGTCATTCTAAGAAACTAGATGAAATTCAAGTAAAGGTAAATCTGGCAATAAAGCTAGGTAATCACAACGAACAGTATTCACGCAAAAACAATATTAAAATAATGAATATTCCAGAAGAAACGTCAGAAACAGTTGACCAACTTTCAGAAAAAGTACTTTCCATTCTTAATGATCAGGGAGTCGATATTACAAAGAGCGATGTCCTAGCGATTCACAGAATTCCAGGAAAAGAGGCATTCGAGCGACCGGTCATAATGAAAACTGTTAATAACAGTATTAAATCCAGAATTATGACAAAACGAAAAGAAATGATAACAGCAGGGTACCGCTTAGCTGATGATGTCACTCGCCAAAATTCGGGACTCATTAATAGACTGAAAAGCCACCACAAAATCGACAGCGCGTGGTATTTCAACGGCAGCGTGTTCGCAAAAACTCTTGATAATAAACGAATGAAGTTTGAACTATTTGACGATATCGACAAGAGAATCTCGGACCATTCGTAATCTTCGAATGTACTAATATGATTACGTGTAGCACAAACTTCGAAGTTACAACTCATGAAGGTGTATTGTGAAACGTTTATCGTACACGGATCCAACAAATCAGTTGAATTGAATAGCCAAATAAGTGAATACATAAATGTATTTATACATAAACTGAAATAAACTTGTTTATAGATAACAAATGCCGATCCGATGGTAAAATTGTCCAAATGTAATTTGTATAGCTCATCTACCCGATACTTCATATAAACGATGGCCGACCTAGACGTCGTAACTTCGGTCTGTGTAGACTGGAATTGCGGAGTTTACGCTGATCATGGACGATTTACCTTTTTTGCACTTTACAAATCTACACTTTGATATATCAAAATATAAACCTGTCCGTGGTCAGACATTCAGACAGATAATTCGAACACTTATGTGAGAAATACCATGAATCTCATGTTAGGTTATCCAGCCACTGCGATACAGATGAAAAATTCTTTTTAAAGCGATTATAAAATTTTAGAAAAAAAAAAAAAAAAAACTACCGAAAAAACTGAAATGATTGTGTGCCCGAATCAAATTGAATAGATATCTAATCGTTTTGATCTGGACTTACAACTATCTTCGTCATGTACTTGAATAAAGTTTTTTTTTAATTCCAGCCGCCGTGATATAATTGAAAATTGTTGAACGCAGAGTGAATCTCAGACAATTATAATGTATCCTAATATCACCAAACAAAAACTCTGTTGGCTGTACGCCCGGATCACATTGAATGGTTCTGTTCAATCTGATCTGGACTTACAACTATCTTCACCATTTCCGGTGAAACGAAATATTGAAACCTAGTCTCTGCGACATTACTGAAATATTGTTGAGAGTGACGTTAATCCTTTCAAATTTTAATAGCACCAAAAGCCCTATTGGTTGTATGTTCGAGTCATATTGAGTGGTTGTATTCAAACTGATCCGCACCTACAACTACCTTCATCTTATCTTAAAATAAAACGGTTCGGATAACAACAATAAAGTTTTTTTTTACAAAAATGCCAGATCATAAGATGAATTAAAATGACACTATCAAATAGTTACTGGTAATTATTAGAAGTAACATAACATTATAATAATAATAATAATAATAATAATAATAATAATAATAATAATAATAATAATAATAATAGTAAAAATAATAATAACAAATAAAAATAACTTTATTTAGAGAAGATTACTTGTTAAGACATAAACACACGTTCATAGTAAAAAATAAGCCTTTTCTATTTATCTTATATTTTTGTAGCGGCGACTTGTCGGTGAACTGCTATAAATGCCTGTATGTTTTACAGGCAGTTATGGCTGTTTGACGACTAGTCGTCGATATAAATGTGGGGGTAGAAGTCACCAGGCTCAGAAATTAAGATTAATCTACATTTTAATAGATTAGAAAAGGTGCATGTAAAGGGATAAAATCATGGGTGTGTAACCGAAGTGTCGAGAATGCAGCTTAACAAATAAATGACAGAAGCGAAATATAGCCCCCCCCCCCCCCCCCCCCCCCCTACTCTATGAATGTATGTTTCAGCGTATGATAAAATAAATGGACCGTTAACGCTAAAAATATTATATGACGAGCACTTTTGTTCTTTTCCCATCTCTTCGAAATTGCTTTACACATAACTTTGAGAATAGTGCGTTTTATATTTTTATGCATAAAAGAAATTTGTGTCATCATTTGAAAAGTTCGGAATGAGAACATTTAACAGACTGAAGGTTATAAAAACTAGTTGCAGTACTCAATGGATATAGAAACATGGTTCGGTGCTGCACTGTTACAGGTGCCTATACAAATATAGGCACCTGCGATAGTGCTGCATTGACCCAAAGATAATTAAAATTCTCTAGAAACGTACACACATGGGGTGAGCTTTCATCGGAATGTACAAACGTACACGCCAATCTAAGCTTTCGATTAATTAGTATAAGTAATTTTGTTGTCATACGACCATACATATTGTAATTTTTGTTTAGTATGAATACGCATTTTGTTGCTAGAATTTTAAATTACAGAATGAGGTCAATTACATAGGTCATTGCATTCAAAAGTCGAGATAAAGCAGTATTTCAGAAATTGTGGAAATCAATATAAATTAAAAGGTATCTACTTGTTGAACTAAGCTCGATGCTGGGTCACATGGGAAACTCACAGCTTCGGCCTAAACTGGCCGAAGCTGTCAGTTCTTTCTTCTGTCTTGGCTGCGAGATAAAATTCATTTATGTTTAGGTTTAGTATGATTTGTAAATGTGAGGATACAGCACTCAAATCTTTATGATTGTTACACGAACAAAAATTAATTATGAAATAACATTGTTTTAATTTATTTAGAAAATGACTTTAGACCTTATATCGTTAATCCTTACCCCGCTGTTTACAACATATCCCTGCTGATTGCAAGCTTTTGGCAGACGGAGTGGACCTGGATCATTAGACACATAAATGTTGTCTGATCCTGGACTACACTGTCTGCATTAAATACTGTATTAGTTTGAAATAATTGATCCAGACTGGAAGTAACAAACAACGAATTTGCAACTGTTAGAAATAGAATCGATCTTTTCCCCGAGAAAACCTTCCTTATTGAAACAATGAAATCGAAAACGGATATAAACTCCGTTTCAACATTTTTTATTGATATATGCAGAGAATGTTATTATGTGGAAAGGCATTGAGAAAGGAGGAGAAATTACTTGTGTCAAGCAGTTTTTTCCCTATCACAATGTTTTTACTCATTTCTGTAGTCTAATTTAACGCATGTGGTGTGACGTCATTTTGGAGTTTTCCCGGACAAAAGGAATATTTAAAATCAGCGGGATAAGAGCATGTATCTTTTTTTAGACTATTCGTAGAATAAGGAGGCTATTACTTTCACCGCCGGTGTTGGCGTAGGATTTTTGTTTGGATTCTATGCACAACTGTCATATGTCTGTTTCTATTAATGCATTAATGCTATTGAATGAAACTTTGCACAGGCTTCTATGATAATTGTTTTCAAACTCTAGACAAAGTATCATCACTATGAAATAGAAATTAATAGAAATTTAACCCTTTCCGTCCTTAAAACTAAGCTGTTAAGTTTTAACGTTCTACATGTTTTTTTTTTTTCAGTTTCTGCTATAACTATTGTTTTAAAAACTTTACACATACTTCTGTGGCCCTATTATCGCGTATAGTCAAGATTAATTGTTCTGACAGTAAATTTGATTGAAGTTAACACTTTCCGACATTTTTATAATTCAGTTCCAGTTTATCGGAAAGGGCTTATTAATCAGGTACAAAAGGTTCTATTCTATTTAGACAATGACTAAAAAAGAACCAACCAAAAACGTATTTTTATGAACAAGAAATGTTGCTTCTTTTTTCTCAATTGTCAACAGTATTGTCATGAAAGTGACAATAAGAGAAAAACTTAAAAATAATTTATCATCGTTATCTAACATGATAACCTTAATATCGTCCCAAAATTGATGGCACGTGTATAGGTATTATTTTAAATTTTCTCTGGCCGAAGGTCAAACCTAAGTGTTGGGTGGAGGCCCGGTCTTACATTTTCTTACTATTGGCATAAATTTATCTGACTGAAGGTCAAATCCTATTGTTGGGTGGAGGCCCGGCCTTGCGAGTATAAAAATGTCGATTCAACAGTTCAGCATAATTAAGAGAATTAGTGCATTTTTATCTATGGAACTTTTTACTATATCAGTTCTTATACCTGTCTACTGCAAGTGAATTCTTTTGTAAAAGGGATCATTTCTTTTCAAAACAAACTAAAACATCACCATAAAATATTGAATACTATTTTTTCGCGTATTATTGCTCCACACTTAAGCGCATTTCACTGTGACATGTTTTTTTCTATACTTACCAGCAAGCACTGATCACACTTTAATATACACCTATACATTTACACTTTGCATCGATCTTAGCCTTTTGTCGGGAAGTAAAACGTCTGAAATAATGCTATGTTCAAAATTACGTTTATTAGATGATTGGTAGTCTGAAAATTTGCTCTTACAATTGTAGAGGTCTCAATAATAATAAAAAACGTTTCGATCTGCTTAATCTGTTTAAACAAAAGCAAGTAGATATTTTATGTTTACAGGAAACCTTTTTTCAAGAAATTCTTGAAAATAGAATATATTCTGAGTGGGAAGGTAAATGCGTTTTTAGTCATGGGAACAATTACTCAAAAGGCGTGGCTATTATGTTTAGGAAAGGTCTTGATTGTGAAATAACAGCGTGTAAAAAAGATAACAATGGACAATGTATTGCTGTCAGTTTAATATATAACGACACACCCCTTACTCTTGTTAACATATATGCACCAAATTCGGATAATCCGGCATTTTTTACAAATGTATTTTCTGAGGTTGACTCTTTAAATAATGAAAGATACATAATATGTGGAGATTTCAATCTTGTAATGAACCCTTCATTAGATTATGAAAATTACAAATCAGTTAATCATAATATAAATTCAAGAAAATATTTGTCTTCAGAGGTATGTAAGAGAAATATGATAGATCCATTTAGACATGTACATGGTAATACAAGAAAATACTCCTGGAAACGCTTTACTCCGTTGCAAATGGGAAGATTAGATTTCTTCCTATTTACAGACAACTTAATCCAATATCTTAGAAACTCTGATATAGATATAAGTTACAGGTCTGACCATTCTATAATTTTGCTTCAACTCGATTTTTCTAAACAAACACACGGGAAAGGTAGTTGGAAGTTGAATAACTCCCTTCTACTTGACAATGTCTATGTTAACCGTATAAACGAAAAAATCGAAAAAGTCATGACACAATATTGTCTTCCAGTCTATAATTATGGAAATTTGTTAAATATTGATAGAGAAAGCATACAATTTCTTATAGATGATCAACTCTTTCTTGAAACTTTGCTAATGGAAATACGTGGAGAAACAATTTCGTATTCGTGTCACAAGATAAGAAAAAGGGACAAAAGAGAAGAAACTTTACAAAAGGAAATCTCCCAAATTGAAGCAAATTTGAACGAAACAAACAAAGAAAGATATCAATTACTCCAATCTGAATTAGAGAATCTACGAAATGAACAGATGAAAGGATATTTTATTAGATCACGAGCGAACTGGATTGATAATGGTGAAAAAGCTACGAAATATTTTTGCAACTTAGAAAAACAAAACACTGCATCTAAATCTATCCCTTTTCTCGAAAAGGAAGACGGTACTCAGATATTTGATCAATCAGAAATATTAGATGAAGCAAAATTATACTACGAAAATTTATATAAAAACCGATGCAGTAAAAATGAGTTCAATTTAAGCGATCAATTAATTCATTGTGATACATTTAAATTAAGTGAAAATGAGAAAAACTGTATTGAAGGTATTTTAAGCTACGACGAAGTAACCGATACTTTGAAAAAAATGAGCAATGATAAAAGCCCGGGAATGGATGGTTTTTCAGTAAATTTCTTTAAAGTTTTCTGGGGTAAGATAGGACACTTTGTCGTAAGGGCGCTTAATCACGCTTTCAACAATAATTATTTTTCGCCAAATATCAAACTTGGAACAATCATTTGCATTCCAAAAGACAACAAACCTAAACAATATCTAAAAAATTGGAGACCTATCACTCTTTTAAATGTACTTTACAAGCTTGCCTCAGGCAGCATTGCAAACAGAATGAAATTAGTTTTGAATAGAATCATTTCAAAAGAACAAGCGGGTTTTTTTGAAAGGTCGATATATTGGCGAAAACACCAGATTAGTTTACGATATTATGCATCATTGTGAGATTAACAAAATTCATGGTCTTTTAATGTTAATTGATTTTGAAAAGGCTTTTGACTCTTTATCATTTAAATTCATTGAACAAGCATTACAATCTTTTAACTTCGGAGAACTGTTCATTAAATGGGTGAAATTATTTCTCCATGATACTGAAGTATGCGTGCAACTAAATAGTTTTCTATCTGGCCTTTTTAAAGTTAAAAGAGGTTGTCGTCAAGGTGATCCTTTGTCATCTTATATATTCATATTATGCGCAGAAATTCTCAATATTATGATTAAAAATGACAAAGATATAAAAGGTATTAATGTAAATGATAGAGAATATATATTATCTCAGTTTGCAGATGACACAACACTATTTTTAGATGGATCGACTAATTCACTAAATAAAACGTTAGATTTACTACAATCTTTTTCCGAAATATCAGGACTTAAAGTAAATTTTGACAAAACTAAGCTTATATGGATTGGACCGCAAAAACACACTACACGTTCTATCAAAACGAAATGGAAATTGTCATGGGGAGAAACCCAATTTAAATTGCTAGGCATAAATTTTCACGTTGACTTGGATAAAATGGTACAATTAAATTTTGAACCAAAAATACAAAGTTTGAAAAACAGCATTTCATACTGGAAAAAACGGGCTTTAACACCTATTGGTAAAATAACTGTCATTAAGTCAATTCTAATCCCACTTCTTTCACACCTGTTCATAAGCATCCCATCCCCCTCAAATGAGTTTATGAAAGAAATTAATGAAATATTGTTCAAATTTGTATGGGATGGTCCTGATAAAATTAAAAGGACGGTGCTTAAAAAGGCTTATAATGAAGGGGGGTTGAAAATGATCGACATTGAAAATTATAACATAAGCCTAAAGATTAAATGGTTAAAAAGGGTAATAAGTGAAACAAATGACTGCTTTGAATTCACTAAAAATATATTTGATGTAAACAAGATAATAAATTTTGGCAATGTGTATTGTGAAAAGATTTGTAAAAATATTACAAACAAATTCTGGGTTGATGTTTTGAAATCATTTCTAATATATACCTCAAAATACCAGTTTAAAAACTGGACATCAATTATTCATATGCCTTTGTTTTATAATGAAAAACTCCTCATAGGATCTAAATATTTTTATAAGAAACCTTTATATGACTGCGGTTTTAGATACATTAAAGACATATTAAACGAAAATGGTAAATTTCGAAGTTGGGATGAAATTAAAATGATAACAAAAGGTAAACTAACCTTTTTAGAATTTTATGGTATTATAAATTCAGTTAAGAAATTACTTTCAAACCATGACTTTGAGATCAATGAAGAATTTATGCAAGGATTCCATAATCCCTCGATCAGTTGTTTCTTCTTCCACATTTTTACCAATTTGAGTAATAACAATATCGTGTATAAGACTTTGATAGCAAACAATGATACGCCTCCATGTCGTAGAAAGTGGATTATGGAATTTCCTAATATAGATATTGATTGGGGTCAAATACATGGTAATGTTTTTAAATTCACAAAGGATTCATACAGTCAATGGTTTCAAACCAGAATTACCCATAGAATAATTGCAACCAATTCACTCCTTTATAAAATGAACATTAGAAATGACAATAAATGTAGTTTTTGCGGCATACATGAAGAAACGATTTCGCATCTGTTCTACTACTGTGAAATAATTAAACCATTAAAAAACCAGATATCTATAGTTTTAAGGAATATAGATGAAAGACTTATAGTCGATTGTCGAAATGTGATATTAGGATCAGATGATTCAAAGCTTAAATTTGACAGATTTTTGTTAGAAATGAAAAAGTATATTTATCAATGCAGGAATAAACAAATAAAACCATCCATAGATGGTTTTAAAAACTACTTAATTTTTCACCTGAAAATATATAAATCAACACACTCTTACGCACGCGAAAGTGTCTACCTTTCAATTGTAGAGAGCGTATCAATTAATCTCCCGTAAGGGCCAAGAATCAAGACGATGCACCACACACACTATACAACTCAATAGATACTCATATTCAATAATAAAGAGTACAAGCACCCATATAGTCATTCACACACACACACACACATGAATATATACATAAGCACTCACGCACACTCGCACAAAAAAGCTTTAAACCACTGTAATTGATAACGCATTGATAAATACAAATGGTATACTTTATGTTAGATGTTAGAACAAATTTTTTTTTAACAAAGATAAAAGATCATTTTTTATGATATAAGATTAACTTAATCCTCAATCTTTGCTACTCAAAAGAAAAAAAATCGATATATTATGTAAAACCAAATTGTCAAAAACATATTTGTCAATTTTTTTATTACAAACATACTATAAACGAACAAAGTTTTTAATCACAATGTCAGTAGGCCACTGAACTACTGTGATTCCCGCTTATTATAGCTGTAATCAGAATACTTTAGTCGCCAGCTCGACAATTAGTATTGCAAACAATAAAATACTACCAAAAATTTAATAAAACAAAATATCCAATATAATAAGTATGAAATTAGACATGAAACTTTATTTTGATAACTGTCCTTTTCATGTTTAATTATGTTACTAACATCTCCATACTAACATAGCAATTGTAAGGTATGTAGAGGGATGCCCACGACCCTCGCATACCTATGGACGTGGAAAATAAAGCTTAAAAAAAAAAAAAAAAAAAAAAGGCTTACGTCGATTCAAATCTTGGTTTGCTGCATTGTGCCTAAAAAGTCGTAATTGTACTCGTATTTGAGTAGAATACATACGATTACAAATACCTGTCTTTTGTTTTTAAACGACCACTATAGGGACTACAAAAAAGCGGTCGTTTAAGAAAATGGCAACTTAATACACGTTTGTTTGCAAAAAAGAAATAGTATTTTTGATTGAATATGCATATTATTGCAAAATTCTCAAGATACTATGTTGTTATAACTCAAAAGAATCGACTCCTTGAGTTTTAACATCAAAGGATTCATTTTCAATAAATTTAAGACCAACACTACCTACTTTTTATGATATTTTGATTAAGAGAAGGGAACTTTTAAAATGGTCGCTTGATAAAAGTGGTCGCTTAATAGACGTGGTGGCTCGAGCAAGATTGACTGTATTATAAAGTGTCAAGTATTGTCTCAACCTCAAACAAACGCTTACGCAACCAAGTGAATGATATGTTCTTCCTGTTAGTTTTAGATGTGCAAGGACACCTAGCTAATGATAACTATCGAGCGCTCCTTGTGGGGTGATTTGTCAATAAATGCGCACTTGATCAAGAGGGGAAGTCGTTTGATAATTAGACGTACGCGCGACCACACGGGACGGTTAGCGACGTTGACCCGGTTTGTGTCCCGTCACGCTTAAAGTGGATAACGAATTGAAATGCGGAGTTCCCACATAAAATATTTATACATCTCTAGGATATCAGTCTAAATTATTCATTCAATACTTTTTGCAAGTGTAAGTGTCTTTGGACTATCAGGAAAGGTATATAATTTTGCTGAAAACATTCGACGATTTGCACAGATTGACAAGTTTCTGTAGTTTTCAACTATTCCAAGATGGCATCCGTTTCGCGTGACGAGGCCTATGTGATAAAGACCGTAATTTCCTCTTAATATTATTGGTCGTTAGCGTTAATGACAATGATATATGACAGAACTGACAGGGTAAATAAACGCACCATTACGCAAAACGATTCGTAGTACTACAGTCTGGAAAATAGTTCGCTTCTAGATCACGTGACACTTAATTACGTCTCATTCCGCTAATTTAATGATGTCGCGTAACCTTTGTGTCAAGCAAAGCTCGTTTATATTAATTCCATTGCGATAAATGCCATGTAATAGGTTGTAAAATACTATTTGCAATATCTGAAAATATTAATTAAACAATTGCGTCTTTCTCAATGTAGATCATTTCCACATATTGACAAATTTAGAAAATAATGCCATTTTCCAGTACGATCACGTTTTATTCTCAGTTTGTATCATGTGGCAAGTACGATATTAATAAAAACGTTTATGTTTAAACGTGGACTGTGTTTATTAATAATGCTTTTGGTATGTTTGAAACGTCGAAAACTGGTACGGAGTATGTTACTAATCTCCGCAGACCAAGCATTAGATTCTACATAACTCTCTTTGAAGCATGTACGAGGGCCTATAAATAGTTTCGTGATCTCTTTCTGTAAAACGCATGTTGGTTAGCTAGGACTTTTCTAACTTCTTACTTTGACAAAAGTAAAATCTCCTAACTCATGTGCTCTTATCTCATCACTCGTCACAGAACCATTCGGAACACAACTCGACCAATCTCTTGATCAACCTCGAATGTAAATACACTGACTTTTTAAAAAAAGAAAAAAAAATACGGGAAATCCTTGGAAAAACTCAATGACGTCAGTTAAAATGGCGTTAGCCCGAAACTTTGAGAGAAAACAAACATCGCCAACGCTACTCGTTTAAGTCACTGACGAAAAAAACAACATATCCTTATATAAGTATCTTTAGGTTCTTAAATAACGGCTGAAAAATTTTAATTTTGAGAATGATTCGTCATTCTTAAAAATTAGGATTTTTTCGCCGTTATTTACTATAAAAATATAAATCTAAAGAAAGTGCCGTTTGTTTCCGCGCTACTTAGTCTTATACTATTTCCGCCTAACAAAATGCACAATTTTGTTACATACCCATCCGCCTTATATACATCCGAGGTCTGTTGAAGTTTACGGAAATGCCCGAGTGATTTTCCGAATGGACACAGGACGTGCTACAGGGCATCACGTCACCTACCATTAGCGCAACCGTTTAAGGCATATCTGAAATCCTTTCTCGGTAAATAAAGCTAGGAATTAAACGTATTTTTCGAATTTTGCGATGGGAACTGTCCAATTGAATAATCTTGGCCACAGAAATGTTTCAGTAGAATTGATGTAAAAGAATTCTAAGATGTCAACGTTACAACTTACAACTTGTCTCCCGGTGCGTTATTAAGGAAAAGTATTATTCAAGGCTTTATCTATCGCGGTCAATTTCTTTTTGCGCTAAAAGAAGTTTGATCGTTTTATTGGTGGCGACTTAATCATTATTTAATGTAGTTTTCTATGGAATAGAGTAACAAAATAGAAAATCTTCTCTTCAACTTGATTTTGTTACAAGTTACCCTACCTTTCATCCCTTACCAACGTTTAACAATTCGACACTCGCAATACATGCGTACACTTTTTCCAATTTTTGCGGACACTTTTGTATATTTTTGTGTTGAATGTAAGACAAAAATGGATAATGCCTACAACAGATTTGTTTAATTTGAAAATCCCTTTCACTCGTAAAATTCAGTAGAGTTTGTTCAATGATTTGCGTAAAAAACTAAATTCCTAATTTCGATAACTTATTTGACTCTTTAAAAAACAATTTTCTTTGCAAAAAAAAATACTTTTTTCAAGGTGAATCTTTTGCAAGACGGCGCGCATAGTTTGAAAAACATAACTTAAAGACTTTCCAAAAAAATCTGTAATCTCCCAAAGCAACTCCAAGTTTAGTTTTCAAGACTTTCTTTTCTATCAAACACATTTTCCGTGACACCATCAAAAAGCTATGACGTCACGATACATGGCGTCAGGAAGATAAGTGTAAGTCGTACGCATCGAGAATGGTTTGGTGTTTGATAAGGTCAAGTTATGTTAATAAACGTTGTAGAACGCATGTTGAACTTACAATGATACGAAGAATATTGACAGTATTTTACCCTTCCTGAAAATCATTAAAAACTCTTTCATCATACTCATTCAATTTCATTCCAAAACCATTCTAAAATCATTCAGCTTATCAATTGCAAGATGTTCCTTTCTGTACAGTGTACCGATACATGGATACCTAGGATGGCTGTTACTCTGTATCAAAAACGCCGCACAAGAAAATACTTCTATTAAACATTTTATGAGCACCACTTATAATAAGGTGTTTATTTCTGACCTGTGATTGAAGGTCAGAATAATTGGCGTATATATAAATAGGATATGTGTTCATGTATTGTATTTGCACCAAAAACGAAACGAATTAGGAAACTTTGCTTTAATCATTGGGGCTTACACAAAATAAAAGGAAAAAATACCGAGCCTTGTATGCATCTTACCCCTGGAAAATGTCAACGAATAGTCTCCAGCAATGGTTACACCACACAATTGCATTGTGTGCTTTTATATTTTTATAAAGTTATTCTTGCTGTCGTAATTTTTGCTACTTGGTACAAAGCTGTTTGAGACTACCCCCTGTATTAAATCTTGATCTTCAAACACAAGTACATATAACATACACAGTTGTGGTATATAGAGCCTTGTTGTTTTTGTAAAGGTCGGTAACGCGTACTTCATGACATCATTCCGGAGATGCATACACGTTTCCGTAACGTACGGAAACGTTGATTTACATCTGGAGTGATGACATGAAGTGATCGTTACCGACGAGTAAAAGAAATCAGTGCACAAATTTACTTCAGCAAGTCACTATACATCATGATGTGTTATATAGAGACTCATTCTCTTAATTTTGGTCATCTTCACTGATATATAAGATGCGCGAAACAACCCAGTCACTTATGTCCTAAAGCTTATGAGTAAATACATCATTCTAGAATCAGAAGCCGTATCCTAAAACGACAATATATCGTCGGTTCCGTTCTATAAGGACGTATAGGCCATTTTCCATTTTTTTCTTTTATTGCGTTTTCACACACATATGATATTCCCGCGTCTTTTGCGAAAATGCTGGACCTGATAGCTAATCGTATCCCCCCCTCCCCCCCCCCCCCCCAAAAGCTTATAATCGCACCGGAAGTGGTCGAAAAGTGAAGTTCGAAAATGACGTATTGACAAATTTGATTATTATTCATGTTTCCGTATGATAAAAGTTTATTTTAAAAGATCAGTTTGAAAAAGGACACAACCTCTACCCATGCCAGATTATTCGCGTGTCTCAGTTACATACATAAAAATTGTTATGTGAAAATGACGTACTTGACGATTTATTATGTTGTTTTTCTTAAATAACTCACTAAAGAGACAAAAAAATAAATATTTATGACGACAGATAAAATATAAAGTTATTCGATTTGAAATGTTTTCGACCAAAATGGTTGTACCAGTGTTTATAGGTAAAAAGATATTAAGTTTTTTCCTTCTCCCGAAAAGTAGGCTCCTTCTAGAACGGAGCCGACGATATATTCTTGACAAAGATTTGTAAAGCGTCGTTGTCGTATCTATTGTAATTTATAAGTCAGTAAATGCTACTTTAAGGCGGACCTATGTTGTACGAAAATCATGCTTTTCATATCAGCCCGATTAGCAGCTCAGTTAGTTGAGCACCGGACTTCAAAACCATTGACATTCGACGGCGTGGGTTCAAACCCGGGCTGGACCACTAACAAACTGATTGTCTTTCGAATGAGACGTTAAACCGAGGCCCCGTGAGACGGTGCTTTTCACTGAGCACGTTAAAAAACCATGGCGGATCTCAGCAGTACTTTCGTCATGTATCCTTGCACTATCCTCCGTAACAACTAATTGTCTTCATGGGGCGTCGCTCATATGGGAATGTGCTACGGTAGCAACGATAAATAAACGGAAATACACACACGCGAAAATCATGTAAACTCTGTATATATATAACCATTCCGGGGCGAAGCTATACGTTTCCGTCTAACACAGTTGCTTCGCTAGAATTGGTAGGGTACACGTAAACGTTCTAGAAACTGGTTATATTTGCA
Source organism: Fragum whitleyi (assembly GCA_948146395.1). Lineage (NCBI taxonomy): Eukaryota > Metazoa > Mollusca > Bivalvia > Cardiida > Cardiidae > Fragum > Fragum whitleyi. The sequence goes on along the minus strand of OX411555.1, from coordinate 7,015,531 downwards.
AACATTTCATCATGCTGGTCCAACATTCTTATTTCAGTGGTCTACAGACCCTTTCGATAATGTTTATCTTCGTGAGAGTGTCTTGCCCTTGCTTATTAAGATTGCTTTATCACAACTAATGATAAACAGGTGTAAGCGAAAACCGTATGTGACATGGCAATGAATGCTACATTCTTACTAGTATAGCCATCTATTTATTTTGTCTTTTCAATCTCTTGAACTGAAAAGCTCAATGTTGCCTCAAAGGTTTCTTTCCATCAGTGATTTTATACGTCCGCTGGAACAAAACTGGTCTCTCTTCAAAGGGCTAATGGTTTGTGTGCGGTTATTTAGGGGATGGTTGTATTTTTGTATCTTCTTCTTCTTCTTCTCCTCCTTCTTCTTTTTTTATATTATAGATGTGTCATTTATGCCGGGCACGCATACCGAAAGTAGAGACGACAGTTTTGAGGGGTGTTTCACAAGTACCTTGCTTTTTTAGTTGAAATAATTTGCGATACATCATGTATGTGTATTCATCAGAATATAAACCATTACTTCGTTCAGGATTACCCTATGTATCTTGAACCTATCTGAGAAAATATCTGACAGCAAACCCTTTTATTATTTAGGAGAAATGTGGCTGAAACACCCCGACTATTCAAAGTGAATAACAACTGTTCAAATATGTGTATGTATCTACAAATTGGCCTGTGCTACTGTTTAACCATTTTCCACGATTTTGACGAGGTACGTTGAGATTTACCATCTTTCCATGACAAAACTATTTTTGTGTTATTGTTTTGAAATCTAACTGTGTATTTAGTATGATTTAACAATGGGAGAACCTTAAGCTATTTGAAATTTGCTTGTGTTGCATGATCCTAAAATGGAGTGTAATTCGGTCAAATAAGTTTGGAATGTAAAATTTTTTAGTAACATTTCTGTAGGGACTGAGTGGATGGACGCAATAAAACATGCGCATTGGTTTATCTTGTCGCGATCGTGGCCAGCGGGCTCGACGAAAACTGGAAGTCAACGTAACTCACTATCTTGCAAAAATTGTCAATCTTATTGGGTGAAATATATTTGTTTTGTCTAAAAAGCTACCTAAACGGGAATTAAACGCTTAACTTGGAATAAAGTCGTTTGAAAAGACATCGTTACAAAAGGTTTGAAGGTTTTTTTTGTATTTTCTTTATTAAATTAGTCCGACTGCCCATTTATATATCGCTTTTATCCATATTAAAATTTCGCTGAAGTCTATAGATGAACAGAATGACGAGTAAATGCTTGTTTTTTTACCATTTCAAACATGGTAAATTTGAAGTATCAAATCACCCTAAATATAGACCTGCAATTTCAAGTGAGTGATCAAAGATCAATTTTACATTGAAAATGATAGGAGATAACGGTTTCTCGGACCTCACTCTTTGTTGCGGACTTATACTAGTGTACGGGGGCATTATACACTCTCGTTTATTTTCATGTAACACGTGACTCGTAGATGAAAGAACCACGTCTACTTGTAAAACGGCTCTTTCAATTTCATTCGACTCGTCTTCGCTGTTCACGGCCGTCTTGTTCGCGTCCGTCATAAAGAGCACATCTCTTTAATGATAGCTACGCAAAATATCGCAATATATACTTTGGCTACGCTAGTTTCATCTGTTAACAAATTGTAGTTCCCGACAGTTAATCAGACACAAGTGATAGTACTGCTGTATAGGAATGTTGGCCTCAAACATTTCAACACCTGGATTTATACAAATACAAATACATGTACCACCAGATGTCGCCGCTGTGTCCGTCATCTCTCAGTGGACACTTTCTAGTCGATCACTGACTTATCTATATTTAATATTCAAGGTTAAATTCCTCTATAAATTAGCTCATATTTGCTAGTTGAAATGCCCTTAGTTACCTCTCATATCTTTAAGTATTTTGGTAAAACTACTCTCACATCCGGTCACACGTATTCTACTGAGCAAACATAAAAAGTATCCACACAATAAACCTTCGGATTTCTATGAAAGTACACACAGAAATTCTATGGAATATATTGCAAAATACGTCCCTGTCATTTGGAAATACATGTAAATGTGAAAAGTTTGATGTGATTTGAAGAAGCCGATACCGAGTTGTTGACGTTAACGTAGCTAGGGGGTCGTTTTCAAAAATCGCAGACTCTCAATTAAATATCCCATTAATTTTCTGCCTGTTTTTATGCTTGCCAAATGCAATATTAGTGCATAAGGTATCCTGTATTGATAAGAAAACCTGATACCTACTGCTGCTTGCAAGGCAATGTTACTTCAAAGAACACAAACAAACATTAAACATCTTACACAAATTGAAAGATCAATTTTACCTAAGTATGTCTGCACGTTCCTTTTTAGGCAAACCAAACCAGGATTCTCTATTTCAGTTCTAAGCTCACAGAAAAAAAGCTGTATTGATACGTTACGTTTACGTTTCCTATTGCGCACTGGAGAGGTTCGTTTGAAAATAAATGAAGAATATTCCTTGGATGACCCTTTTCAAAACTTGTTCGCTTAATTTTGATTAGCCCTTAAATACGGGCGTGGCAGGGCGGGGCATTTTTGAGCCCGAAATCTTTGACCGACATCTCCTCCTGAACCACCGGGCCGATTTCAAAGAAACTTTACCAGAATGTTCCTTTGGTGACCCTTTTTTAAAATTGTTCTCGAAATTCTGATTGGCCCATAAATATGGGTGTGGCAAGGCGGGGCTTTATTTGAGTCCGAAATCTTTGAACGAGATATCCTCCTGAACCATTTGGCCGATTTCAATGAAACTTGTGTGACCTTTTTCAAAAAAGTGTTTGCGAAATTTTGATTGGCCCAAAAATATGGGCGTGGTAAGGCGGGGCTAGTTTGGAGTCTCCTCAGTAATTTTCACTCTAAATTCTTGTAATAACATCTCCTCTTCAACAATTAGGCGACAGTGAATGAAATTTTGCCAGAAAGTTACTTGGATGAGATCCACTGGACAAATAAAGTTCAGGTGAGCAGTATAGGGCCATTCTGGTCCTCTTGTTTAACAAATAAGGTCCCTGGCGCTCACTCGTTGAACACAAGACATACGCCTTGTGTAAGAGCTGTAGGCGGGCGTATGACGTACGAAATTCATATAGAAACTCTTGTTGAATTCTACGACGAAGACGTACTTACCACACAAGAGACTCCTACTTTCAAATTACTCTCAATGCACGTCTTGACAAAATAAATGGTTGAACATCCGCTCTTTTCACTTATTTGAGGTACTTAACATATGCGTGTTCCTCATTTTCTCATACTGTGCAGTTCGATTTATTATAACGAGTGCTTGACATGCGATACAAGTACAATTATTAGTAATAATTCTTCCAAGTTCCGAGACGCTCAGACAACTTATGGGCCTTCACGCACAGAACACGACATACTTGATTACAAAATACTCCCCACAATGCTACCACGGTGATTTAACTTTATTCCTGCGACAATGCTACTTCTAAAAAGATCTCCTAGACACAGGATCTATTTGGACGAACTACGGGTCGTAAGATATCTTTATATTACTACGTTTAGCCATTATTTCCATCGCATTTTTGTCATCGTAATCTCCTATTCTCGCTTTCTCGTACACCTACGATCTCACAACAATTCCCTCGTATTATCAGAAACGTCCTCTCGTGTTATCATTCTTACGACTCTTACATTGAGATCGATTAATTTATGTTTCAAAATTCTGAATCTGAATAAGTTCTAAACTCCAGGACAAACAAATCACCGAATCTACTTATGTGTTTTGCTTGGCTCCTAGATGTCATTTCGGTTTATACATGATTAGGAAAGAAGGACAATTTATGCCGAGCATTACAAATTCCATCGTCCGACGGTACATTCATTTCACTGCATCTCCTAAACAAAACTTTTATTCTAGGTGAGAAACAGAAACAACGTTTTGTTGTTGGAGTACTTTAGACTTCATCCCACCCCTCCCATCGATAGACCTATCCAAGTTGTAAGCCTCTTTTACTCCAGTCTCATTTTAAATGAAATGGTATTATCATTTCCATTTGTTTATCTTTTCGAAAAGCTCTACAAGTACTACCGGAAAAAAAAGATTAATGGAAGACAATAGGCAATAACTCGAAACGGAAACTCTCTCTCACGTAGGTCGTCAAAGACGTTAATAATTACATGTCTATATTTATTTATCCTTTGGGTTATTTGCATAACTTTTACGATTTGAATAATGACCCGTCTGCAGTTGTTTTATCTCTAGGGCAACTGAACGCGTTAAGCGAGTCGTCGTGGTTACAAGTTGTTTATTTAACGTCAACAATAAAAGGTTAGCATGTCTTAATCACATCTCATCAGTAGCCGACATCTCTAATTATTTCGACAGCAATAAAACTTTCATATCGTTTATAGTAGATGCAGAGAAAGTGATATAATAACGGTATGGGATGTGCTCTTACGTTACGTTGCGTGGCTTATTTTAACAAACATAATAATAATAATAATAATAATAATAATAATGATAATAATGATGATGATGATAATAATTATAATAATAATTATATCTTTATTTAACGAAGGTTACTTATTAAGACATCATTACAAAACAACATCATAATGATTAACTTATTTACATGATTGAGGGATAACTGAAAACATTGAAACAAGCTATTGGCCAATCAGATCATTCGTTTAGATCGGAAACCTTATTATGTTGTCGACATTTTACGGTAGTTGGAGGTTCAGGATGATAAGATATCACTACGATTTACCCGTTAGTGCACTTATTTTCACAAATATTTTGTGATCTTACAGTAAATAACATCATGAAATTGACATTCACCTCAATCAAATCTTTTCTAAATCGCTCACTCAGCACTCCAATCATTCATTCCAAACACTCGCTCAAACCATTCAAAAACGCTCAAACCCATTGAAAATTATGGAATCAACAACGTCATTCAAAATAAACTTTAGTAGAGAAGAATTGCGATTAAACGGACACATTTCAAATCATAAGCGTCTAATAGGTTCCTGAAGAAATAGGAAGTTGTCTTTCTAATTTGTTTGCATATTTTATAAATAGGGGGGGGGGGGGGGGGGGGGGGGGGTAATCAATATTGCTAATTTTGTTCTTCCTGAACAAATTTGCGATATAGAATTACCTCCCATTTAATTCACTCAAAACTTGCTCCTCAATCTCATTCAATTTCATTCTTAAATAATTCCAAAATCATTCACCTTGTCAATTTGACGATGTTGTTAACTGTAGAGGCGGGTAGTTTAATGACGGATGAACCATTTTAAGCTATAGCAGTCATTGCTACGCAGCCCTGCTATCAGGATGTCAAAAAGGTGATAAATGGCACGTGCAAGTGCATGTGCAAAGCAGGATAAAATTTGCAAAGAGTTTTCGCCGTTTTCTCATCCTGGACGCAAAGATGGTGACGCCTACATTACATAGCCCCTTTATGAAAGACGGGTATCAAAAAATTAACATTGAAAACGCGAAACTTTTTGAACTTCGGTCTTCGGCAAAGTTCGGTAAAGTGTGACAATTAGCGAATATTTTAGTATTTAGCGGATTTCGAAAAGAAGAAAAGTCAATAATTCTGATGAATAGAAGAAAGTAAAATTGTTGTTGTTGTTGTTAATTTGTTTTGTTTTACTTTGATTCATGTTGGTCTGTTCGAACCTATTGTTAAATAATTTACAAACGTTGTTCCCAAATAGAAAACCATCGTACCACTGGCCACAAATATGACCCCGTTCATTCGCCAACATTTGGTCAGTATTGTACAGGTTTGTCAGACTAAATGCCGGAAGATATTTTCACAAGTAAGCGGTTTTTATTTTGTGTTCCCTTATCATACATAGTCATGTAATCAGTCAAATTAAAACAAATAGTTCGCCAATTATGATGTATTGAGTAAATAACTCTAGGTGATAAATGGTGACCCTTATCATCCGTCATCGATAACAGTTTTCGATGTAAGAATGTTTAGGGTTTATGTACATTTCATATGATTGCTTCCTACCCGATTGTATATCGATGGCTCAGCGCGAAACAGTTGTAACTCCCTATAAACATATAGGGAGTTACAACTGTTTCACGCCGAGCCATCGATATAAAGAACTAAGCGTTTCTTATACTGGTAGAGTATTATACATGTAGAATAATGAAAACTACCGATAATAGAAGAGATAATATCCAGAAATTAAATGCCATAGTTTTCTACGACGTTGTAAATAACGACGACAGCGAAGCGAGGCACTACAGTGGGATGTCTTTCTCTTTTCTTAAGAAATAAATTAGAAACTATATGATGTAGAGAGTGGTGTCGGGTAATCTCGGATAGCGGACAATCTCTGATAGTCATTTGTTTCTTCGATGCTTTGGCAAGGTACATGGTTTCTTTTGTGCTTTATATAGAGGATATTGAATGAGTGGTCATTGAAAACCGAATTTATTAAACGAATCATCTTATACAGATAAAAACGAGACTGCGCCGAGTTTTCATCTTTTTTAGATGACGGGTTTAATAAATTCGGTATATAATGAGCACAAATTGTGTATTCTATTTATAATATGACCCTAATTTTTGTAATAAAACCAGGAAATAACGATATTTATCGATTCAAGTTATTCCGCGAAACATATAACGCCGTTCGCGAAATGACGTCAGCACATCCATTATGACGTCATTTTCTCAAAGAAACTATAACGTTGATATCCGTTTTTAGCTCATTTGCATAGTTTTTACACTAGTGTAATAAAACCCATGTAATATCAAAAATATTTATCGGGTTTTTTCACTCTCGCGACGTAGATCATATTATAATTTGTATTTCAAGATAATTGTTTTATTTACATCAATTGGAACAAGATCATATCAAGGAGGGGGTAACATTTATTGAATAAGCCGTTGCGAGAAAATCTTTCAATTTTGAAAAAAAAACCAGTTAAGTCTTTGCCAATCTTCATCTTTATCTTTCATCACTTATTGTAGGATATTAAAACACAACAGAGAAATGTTTCACGAATTGAGATATTTACTCCCGAAAATGTCCATCTTTTTAGATGGTTTTTCACTATGGTAGAACATATTTTGTGTATCCGGAATAAGTAAAAGACAATAGTTGAAGCATTGTTACTTTTTTAAATAAAATCTACATTCTAGAATCTAATAAATCTCTTAACACTCAGTAAAACAAAGTAAATGAAATGAAATACATTAAAGGTATTGTAGAATAGAGTGTCTTCATAATTATTTGCTTGAAAATTTACCATAAACTTCTATTCTTCCCAAACATACAAATACATATGAAATACCGAAACAATAGATTATTTCATTTGTTTGATTTCAATGTGTTGAGAGATTAAGAAAATAAGTGTCAAGGATATTTGAATCAAATCAAGATATACATTTATTTAAATTATTCTAAAGTATTCGAGAATACCCTCCACCGGTGAAGATCAGATAACTCACATGGGTTTCTTTTATCTGGCTTGCACAATTGGTTTTTTTTTTGTTGTTGTTGTTGTTGTTGTTGTTGTTGTTATTGTTTTCTAATATCAATTTTCATAGAACAGTCGTATTCTGAATAAAAAGCCACCGTAAATAAACGCATAGGATTACAAAAGACTGCCTATTTGCATTTTATTTACACGAACAAATCTTAGATATCCAGAAGTACCCGACACCGCTCTACTCAAAAGAAAAGCAGACTTTGAATCTACACATCATATGAAAATAAGAGGTTTCTAACGTATTGCCACGTCAAATGGTACAATTTGCGAAACAACTGGTTTTATGGGTTTGCCTACAATTGAAAAGGTTGCGATTAGAAATTCTTAAATTATAGGATTCTCCCGCTTATAGCATTCGATCCTATTCTAGCCTTTTAATGTGTTGACAATGCGGAGAACAGCAGAAATTATACGTACATTGAGCTTCAGGAAAAGGGTTAAACAGCTCAATACTCAACATCTCAAATATCGTCAAATACAACGAATTTACGTTCGAAATGCTATCAAGTCCATGTTGCAAATTAATAAATGATAACCACCTTTCAAATACATCAATTTTATTATCACACTCTTCACAGAGGCAAATAAAATGATATGAAATACTTCATCTATAGACCTGCGGATTGAAAGTATAATCAGTAGGGGGCAAATTAGATCCCCTTAGCTTATACCTAGCTTTAATTTCAACCCTATGTCTCTCATGTAAGACTTGTCGTTTCGCGTGCTCGCTTTAATCTCGGAAGGATTAGCTATGTTATGAATATTCCTTTCTGACAGTTCAAATAAATGATGACAGAAATTTGGACAAAACGGCACGATCTCGCCGTGTATATATGATAAGCACCTGCGTATTGCCCTGCCTAAATACTGCCTTATACTGCCAGAAACATAATGAAATTGACACACATCCCATTCAAAAATAATCTAAATCGCTCACTCAACACTCCATTTATATTGTATAACATTCCTTCAATTTCATTAAAAACTCGCGTCACACACCCATTTAATAAAATTCCAAAATCATTCATCAGGTCAATTGTATGATGTTTCGTACTAGCAATCTACAAGGACAGACGCGAAAAACTATTACAAAAATGTACTTCATATATAAATATCAATCACATGAAAATTGTTCTTAGGAAAAGATAATAATTACAATCGTGCCCGCTTTTTAATGAGAGAAATAAGTTTTGGTATTGGCATTTTGGTAATGTAAGTGTATTCACTGTGTACATGCTACTTTGTGAGGTCTTTCTCTTTCGCTTTGTGCAAGACTTTATTTTTGGGCGTATAGCAAAGATAGACGAGATTCGAAAACACACCATTAATTGAATTCATCTCATTTAATGATTATTCTTGTGTACAGAATACCTATTTTGTAATTCGGTATTTATGATTGTTTATTTGATTATTGTACATGTACATTCTTTCTTGTTGCTGACATATATTGTGATTTTATATTGCAATCCTCATTTATTTGGAAGAATTAAAGAAATATACAGTAATTAAATCTATATAACAAGTAAAAGGACTAACTATGTTTAAATCAGCGTTCATCTCTGCGTTTAAGATGATATCGTCCTCCAAACGTTTTAAAAAAGTTATCATCATTTAAGCGTCCACAACCGTTTTTGTATCCCGAACTTTAGGCTTGTGATCATTATTTGATGTTTTAAATCATTTTTCTTTTGTCGTTTATGTAGTTTCATTTATGAATAATTTGTTTTTCGATGTATATTACTAAGCTGTTTTTATATTTTCCAAAGAATTTCAATGTCAAAATATTGTTGCATATGGAACGAAAAGAACAGTGTAAATATATTATTGAATATACATTTTGACACGTGCATTTACGAGTACAGTCAAACCTGTCTTAAGCAAGCACCCAAAGGACATTAAAAAAGTGCTTGCTTAAGACAGGTGCTTGCTTAATACAGGTCACTTTTAGTGTAATTGGTTAATTAGGGAATTCTGTGGCCGCTTGCTTAAGACAGGTTGCTTGCTGAATACAGGTGGCTGCTAAGACAGGTTTGACTGTATTTACTTTAGTGGCGTTATTGATTGGTTGATAAATATAAGTAGTCATTGGTGGTCAATACAGTCGGAGAAATATAAGACTAAAGTCGACTTTTTACATAATAAGACATAAAAAGGAGACATTTTTCCGAAAAATATCCCACAGCTTACTGTATTAGATTCTGTACATTTCTAACATTCTTTCGGGATTTTCTAATACACCACCCAAGTGTGGGACATCTGCCACCAAAAAGAAAGTTATCTTAAGCCAGTTATCTGCGTCTTTTTGGTTACTTTAAAAACATGATAACTGCAGATTGAACATGCTGTAGTTATGATGATTTTGAATCAAACTCACTATATGGATTTAGTGGATCCATCTTGATAGAATGATGACAATATTTTGTCAAGAGTTGAAACGAATGACGACCTGTTTCAAATCCTTGATTAAATAGAGTTATCATTTTTATCATCATAATGAAAATACAAATAAACATATAGAGCTTCTAGCGATGTTAGTAAAAGCTTAAGGTAGCGGACCCGTAATAAATTCGCAACGTTTTTGCAGTATTGAACTTTAACAGTGTTAAACGAGGTTTCCTTATGATTTTTATTAGGAAACCTCGGTTAACTTTGAGAAAATTGTAATTGTGAAATAATGCGGAACTATTACGGTTCCACTACCTTAAACAACACTTTTTGTCTCCAACTAATGGCTGGATCATCGTTAACCTAGAGTGGATAGCAATTTGGGGCTACGTTAGGATGTAATGGTACACGGATGCGAGAAATACCAGAAATCCATTGAAAGGTGCTCAAGCCGTGCGATATGACTGAACAATGTTAAAAGCGGCGTTAAGGTAGCAATGGACACATGGCGTCATTTTTTTCCGCCCAATGAATTTTTTTCTTGTTCACATATGTTGTAGATATACATTATATAGTCATTATATAAAAATTTCTTGAGACCTCTGTCCATTGCCACCTGTATATGCTTGTTTTCATGTTAGAGCTATCTGCCCTTGAGTGGTACTACCCAATTTTCAGTAAAACGTTTATATTCGTATTAGGTCTATCATAAATTCAGTACCAGCTGATAGTTTAAAAACACATACATGTTGATAAACCTTATGCATGTACACTATAGCTGTTACAAAAGAAATTTCTCCTTGGTATATGCAAAATGTGCCTTCAAAAGTTAAAAATGCACTATTTTTTTGATATTTTAAGGGGAAAAAATGCCACCGCCCCCCCCCCCCTTTTTAAAGAATTTATCCAATGAATTTTTATCATTTTCTGACATGTTAAAAAACATATTTTTCCTTTATTTAATAAAAAATTCAGCATACCTTTCCATGCAAATAAGAAAGTTTTTCGTTATTTTATAGTGACCCCTTCTAGTTCAATGACACTTATAACGTATTTTTATTGTAAAATTCAATGATCCAATAATTCAATTGATATCAAATGAAAAGAGGCTAGGTTATGAACTTTTGCCATCATTATTCTACCTTATTTCCATAAGCATTATCTAATGAAAACCGGCCTTTTTAAACAACGCGCAAAAAGAGCCGTAAAATAAACGAAAACGCACTTCCGGTTCATAGAGTCGAGAGACCTCTGTCCATTGCCACCTTAAGGAAGTTCTATCGGCCTTTCCCTACTATTAAAGTTTTCTTTAAACCTGATTTTTTAGAAAGATCTAAATGTTTTATTATTGATTCTTGAAAAGAAAAAAGTGTGCACATTTTTTTCTCAGAGCCGTATGAAAATAGGTACCAAAACATTTAATGCCCTTTAGTTCTTGCCTTTGAATTCCTTTGAAAAATACACCCTTGATTTGAAGTTATTATTTTTGGACAAATAATTATCCTGAAAGCAATTGATTTATGTTTTATTTAAAACGACAACCCATTTTACTAATTCATTTAAGAAATATGGAATTTAAATGAAGCAAGAGAAAAATATGAGTATTTTTATCGTCGCTACTGTGACACATGCCCATATGAGCGACGCCCCCAGAAGACTGGTAGTTGTTACGAGGGGTAGTGCAAGGATATATGAAACTACTGCTGAGATCCGCCATGGTACTTCAACGTGCTTGGTGTAAAGCACCGTCTCACGGGGCATCGGTTTAACGTCTCATCCGAAAGACAATTAGTTTTGTTAGTGTACCAGCCCGGGAATCGAATCCACGCGGTCGAACTTCAAGGTTTTATAACGATTACAGAAACGCAAATGTTCTTTTAATGGCGAAAAATAAAAACCGGATATGCGGACGTCCTTAAACTCCATTTAAACAATTAAATAAAGAACACACACTTTCCTTGTTAACCGATGTTGTATAATAGTTTTGAAGTGTCGCAAAGTTTAAGTTACACGCATATAAGGTAGAAAGAAATTTTCAAAACTGATTGTTAAACGAATAAATTTTGTAGGGTTTTTTTTTATAGAAGCATCGTTACAGTTGCCAGTTTGAAATAAATTCAACAAATAGTCGATATATGACCAAATTCATGAAACTACAGTTTGTTAGAATTATGCACTTTTGTGACAACACAGTGATTATACATTTTATGCTTACTCCGGGCTCACTTGAGCAGATACAAGCTATTTTAGGACAGTTTTATTTGCGACATGCACGGTCCATTGGACCATCTTCTGATTCCCACAATCGCCCAAATCATAGCCAGGCAACTAAATCTCGTATATGATGACATTGATATGCCACCATGCGCCAATTTGCTCACTGACATTGTTCGGCCTTCAGCTTATGATACATGCTTAGAGGATATTGAATGTGTGCTCATTAAATTAAACGAGTCATCAATTAACAAACAAAAACTAGGCTCTGTCAACTTTTTATGTTTTAGAAGACGTGTTTGATAGATTTTATATTTTATTGACACAATGTGTAACGGTGCTTTAAATCGAGCACGTTAAAGAACCACGGGGGGGGGGGGGGGGGGGGGGTCAGCAGTAGTTTTTTTCATGTATCCGTGCACTATCCCTCATAACACAGTCTTCTGGATGAGCGTCACCCATGTGGGCATTTGTTCCGAAGGAGACGATATATAAACGGAAATACGCACACACACTCTCAGCTCATTTGCATAGATATTCCACTCTTGAATACCACCCTTGCAATATCAAAAATATTTAGCGGCGTAATTTAACCCACGCGCCGTAGGTCGCCATATGTTCAAATGTAGTTATTTATCAACTACAAAAATTTCGCCTGCCACTCCGTTCAATTGAAGTCAGGTATGCGTCGTCTGGTAAAAACGGAAGTGAGGAGTGATTTTCTAGTTAGATCTAAATACAGTTGACATTTCCAAATATTCCTGATTTATACCAGAAGCCTTTCTTTAAAGGTCAACTTCTCTGTTTTGTGGTTTGATTTAAAAGGTTTGTCAGTCCAGAAAATGATAAACATCCTCGCAGGTTTTCTTAAACTTTACTGGTAATTTGATATTGGGGATACGAACAATTTATAGATTATTAGATAATTGTGTTACATGTATCGATTGACAGTCTGATTGATCAAATATCAGTTTCTGTTACCGATTCATCTTTGACTTAAACTGAAATGTTTCTCTACCAAAGTTCTACTAATTGAACTGAACGTGTTGGGAAAATGGCCCGTGTGGTACTTTCTTGATATAGGCTATGGGCCAGTAGGGTGATTCCTCCCCCCTCAGGGGGAATTTTCGGGACTATGTTTTTTTGAAAGCCCAATGTCTACCGAGTATATTCTGAAAGTCTGCAAGTTGGCGGTTGGGGCTTTTAGGAATTATTGAGGTCAAAGGTCACCCAGTGCACACTAATTTAAATCTTAACCTTTAGTCAGAAATTTATATCTATTTTGTTGAATTGATAATTTCTTTGGACCTTTTTCAACATAATTTAATACCCAAAACATAATTACAAAGATTAAACACATTTGTGTGATTTTCAGAGAGGCTTTGGGCAAATCAAAGCACTGAAAGTACCGAAAATCAACAATTTTCTTTGCTAATGAAGATTTTAACAAGATTTAAAAAGATTTTTTCTGTCTTTAATAACATTTTCTTTTATTCTAAGTATGCTAGAGGATACCTTGAAGCCTACAAGCAAAGTTTATTAGACATTTCCTTTTTGAATTTTGTTCAAAATCTGATTTAAGCCATGGCATGATCAAGCCAAAGCTATAACTATACTATTATTCATATTTCACCAATTGTCAATATATGTTTTTATTTGATGTTAATTATATTTTGAATTACATAATTCTTAAAGGTAAATAAAAAAGAAAAGTTTCAAGGCATTTGAGCACATATCAGGTTTATTCTTAGCAAATCAAAGCACTGAAAGTACTGAAAACCGACGTTTTTTGCTTATATAGATTTTACATGATTTAAAAAGTTTTTCTGCTTCCTTTTCCAATAATAATATTAGTCTGGGCATGCTGGAGGATACCTTTAAGCATATGAACAAAGTTTTTTAACATTGCTTGCTTAAATGTGCCCAATTTGTGATTACTATAATGGCCTGAGTATGCCAGTGTCATAACTATACTAAAATATAAGTAAAACTTATTGTCATTAGATGCTTATAATTTGGAATGATCATGTTCAGCATGTAATCATTCAATAAAATACACAGTTACAAAAAAGGTTCAAGCCAATTGTAAACATATTAGTTAATTTTAGCTAATTAAAGCACTGAAAGTACTAAAATATGACTTTTTTATTATAAAGGTTTTAACACAATATAAACTGGAATTTATTTTCCAGTCCATTCAAATTTACTCACAATTGTTATACAATTGAATGATTTGAAACTATCATATGTGAATTTTTTAGTTTTGCTTACCTTAGCTTTTCTCCATAATTGATAAAAAAAAATCTGGTAAAGGGGAGCTATTGTGACAAATTCACTACATTTGTTAAGTAATGTCTCACTCTTTTGCCAGTAATATTTGTTATTTGGTTTGTACAATATTCTGAACGTCATGATTCAATTCAATGAACAGGTGATTCAAATTCATAAAAGTTTCAAGACATTTTTGAAGATAACAGGCTTATTTGTTGAAATTCAAAGCACTGAAAGTACCGAAACATGATTTGCATATTATAATCTTGAATTTCTTTTTCAATTTACTTTTATTTCCTTATATAAAATACCCTAATTGCATATCTCATCCCTTTGTCAGTAATGTTAGTTCTGTGGTTTGTTAAATACTCTGAACATCATGATTAAATCTAGTTAAAAAGTTATTCAGATTTGAACTGATTTGTGTATATTTGTTAGATTCATCTTTTACAAAGCAATATACCGGAAGCTTTGAAATCTGGCAAAAAAGTCTTCGACCAAGGAATTTTTTTTTCCACTATGAAAATATCCTACATCAATTAGTGAAACAGATCAAAGAGGATTGACATAATACAATTAGCATTTTATGACTGGTTTTCGTACACAAAATGGGCATCATATTTAAATTGATATAGAAATGGGTGCTAAATAGTAAACGTTTCAATCTGTTAACATTATAACCTTATAACGATACCAGTTGACATAGCTTAATACTAATTCAAACTGATGGTCATCACATACTCTTTTATAAGAGTGGTTTGTAAAATGATATTGGAATATGGTCAATGAATTTTCCTTCGTCTTAGAGAAAAGATAAATCTAGAGTTTCTGTAAACATCTCTTTTCCAAAGCTTCTCTTTGTTTCCATAAAACTTCATGTTTTGTCTTAAGCCTGCAACATCGTAAAAATTGCATTAGAATTACAAATGAAATGAAATTTAAGTTAAAAATTTTGAAAATGAAAAAAAAAACAAAAAAACCTTGTGTGAGAGCAATGAGTCAAGCGGGTAAAAAAACAAGAATTCTATTTTATCAAGTATTTCGTTTCATCAGTTTCAAAATATCAACAGTATTGCAACAACCTTAGAGAATTTCATCAAAATTTAAATGATTACTAATTTGCACTCAGTATGATCCATATTTATATATACATTAATGATATTATCAAAATTGGTAAAAAACAGAGAAAACAAACACTCATGTTAAATTCAAGTCATGGTGGACATCCTGGAAGAGAGCTTTATCGTATTTTAATAGACCTTTTTACAGTATTTTGCATTCAAAATCTGGCAAGAAGAGAGTGTGGGGAGGCCACAAAATTTATATTTGGAGTTTTAGATTTCGCTATAGAATTTTTGAATGAACAAAAAGCCTCAAATATAGATCTCTTTCACACTTACCAAACTGAAAATGTTTATGCTCATCTTACAAGATAATTTATTTCAGAAATTAAATAAACATATCTTTGTTAGATTGAAGAGTAAATTGGGGTGATTAGTGTGCAATGTAAGCAAAAAAAATACTTTATGCTAACAGTGCTTATGTCTACACACAAAGCATATTGAAAGAATTGTAAACTACAAAATCTTCAAAGAGCCATTGATAAAAAATGATTTCTGCACATACATTTTAAGATAAACATGTGACTTTTTAAAAAAATTGTTTGTGAGCTCTGTAATAAGTATCAATAGTATTAATTTATAGCTGATGTGGTTATCATTTTGATCAGCTTCTATATATATGATAATTTTTCATGAAAAAGTTTCATAAAAGGATTCATATAAACTTAAATTTGAATACTGATATTCAGTCTAGCTATGCAATTTACTGGACCTACCAGGCCCCTTGCTTTTTATCTGTCGGAAAGGGTGGTCATCTTCCAAAAATATGGGCTATATGCCTTAAGACACAGAAACAAAATATGAATTTTCTGATGAAATGTTTTTACAAAAACAAATTTTGAAGAAAAAAATAGCATTCAGTACATCAGAAACAAGTTTGGAAAATGTAACAATGTAAATATCCATTGGAAACATAACTTTTTCCATTAAGGTTTGAATATTGTAAATAATCCAGTTCACTTAATGGGCGAAGAGTTGGTTAGAAAGAATTCCATTTTACATTCAAGAAAGCCCATGGCCCCATGGCTCCCTTCTAGACTCACACAATTGTGATAACTGTTGTTAGACTAAAGAAAATGGAATTGACTCTTGAGAGATAAAAATTTGGTCTCTTTTTTATCTTTGACATTCAGTGCTTTCAGTACTTTGATCTATAAAAAAGTAATAGTTATGTGCTTTAAAGCTTAAACCATTCAATATTTAAATGACAGTGAGTAACTCTTTTAATTATAAGAAACTGTGATTAAGTGCCCATGCAAACAAAAAAAAACGCAAAATCTAGCTTTTGTACCATTTTATCTAAACTTTCATTATACATACAAGTAAATCTATGATGCTTTTATATCTATACCTAAACTAATATAAAGCACAACTACAGTGGACACAATCTGACACCAACATGAACTTTTACAAGGAACACAAGATATAAAAGAAAGCAAAAGGGATGTTCCACTTTTAAGAATGAAAAAGGGTATTCCCTATGTTTGAACATGTATATAAGCAAAGATATACAGTCATTTCAATTCTTTGATTAAATCTAAGAAGATGCAGTTTACTCTCAAAGGTGCCACAGTTGATACTTTCAATAATTTTGAGTTGTTAAAGTTGCCTCAAAATGCATGTTATTCGCAGAAACTTAAAAAAATAAGTTTTCCTTTCAATTTATCTACGTAAATATATGATATTCATTTAAATGCACTGCCTGACTTAATCTTTAAAACCAACAAATACAATAGAAATCAAATGACAAATGTTACAAATTACTTTCAGGCAAATTATTGTTTAAGTTGATGGGAAAATATAATGAAAAAATCCTCCTGTGGTCTGAAATGGCCTATTGTCTATGGTTTAATCTCTTATATATGAACCGATTTCAGTACTTTCAGTACTTTGATTTCATAAAAATTATCATTAAATTACCCTAAAATGAAATTTCCTAGCAGAAAAATATTTAGTGATTCATCTAGAACCATTTCCCGCTCAATTTCATGAAAAAAATAGTTGAATATACCATTTCAAATCCAGCTCATTTATTCTTTCATAGAAAAAGTGCACTTGTTGACCTTTGACCTCAATAACTCCTAAAAGCCCCAACAGCCAAGTTACAGACTTTCAGAATATACTCGTTAGACATTGGGCTTTCAAAAAAACATAGTCCCGAAAATTCCCCCTGGGGGGGGGGGGGGGGGGGGGAGGGGGGGTGTATACTGGCTCATAGTCTAATATTGATGTAAATCGTTTTCCTACCAAAAAACTTCAAAACCGGGTTTTGGTCTCTATTGATAGCGGAGTTCTCTTTTATGAAGATGTGGCCTTGTGACAAGTGTTCGGGTGTTTTCATTATGTTACAGATTCCTTAAATACATTAATAGTACAGTTAATTACATCGTGAAATTAACATTCACCTCAATCAAAATTATTCTAGATCGCTCACTCAGCGCTCCATTCATTCATTCCAAACACTCACTCGTTCCATTCAAAAAACGCTCAAACCCATTGAAAAATATAGAATCAACAACGTCTATTAAGAAAAAGTATGAAAGAGAAAATTCGCGATTTCACTTACATAATTCAAATTGTAAGCGTCTCATAGGTTCTTGAAGAAATAGTAAACTATGTATAGAGCTTTTATGCATTTTTTGTTAAAGGGAGGTAATCAATATCGCTAATTTTTTTCATCCTGAACAAAATTTGCGATATTGATTACCTCTCTTTAATTTCATTCAAACCTCGCTCTACACACTCATTCAATTTCATTCCTAAATCATTCAAAAATCATTCACATTGTCAAGTTCACGATGTTGTTAACTGTATTTGACAGTAAAATTGTCTGTTATGCTCTTTGTCGGGTTTAGCAGACTATTGTACGGACAGAGAAATAAAAGAGTCACTCGTAATTAAAATTAGAAATAAAAGCAGACTTTTCGTTAGACGATCTTTATTTGGTTCCGCCTTTTCTTTCTAATTATATAGGTCCCATGTGGTTCTACATAGTACAGAGTGGGGGCAAAGTCGAAAAATCATTCATATACAGTACATCAACATCTATGTTGAAATTCTAATTGAGTTCATTTGATAAATGCCAATATTATAAAATGGATATAGTGAGAGGTGGAACCTTCCGACATGGTATTTAACAGATTCCGTTAGATTCAATTTATCCAATTAAAAAATAAAGTATATATATTCAATGTTGTTTGTGTTTAGATAATTGGGAAGTATATTGAAACGGAAAGGAGAGGGTGAAAAAATACATAGAAAGATCTTTGTGGTACTTTATTATGATCGCCTGTTCTAGTATAAAGCGGTTTGCGTTTTTGGTATGGAATTTAACGCCACTTTCAACACCATTGAGGTTGTATCGCGACGGCTGGTGCACCTAGCCATGGTTTCCTGTCGTTTCTCTCACCAGTTCAACCACAACGGTTCATCTATGTAACATTGACTTTTCTCAAATGTCATGTGAAATTTGGCTTAGCCGGAGTTCGAACTCACATACACAGTATTGACAGTCAAATGACGGTTTTCGCTGACCATTATGGGGAAAATAAAACAGCTTGACGTTCTACATAAAAAGACATTCTGTACGATAAAATGAGACTCTTTATAAGAGTCATGTGACCTGGGTAAGACCTTTATGACCGAGAAGCCTTATAAATGAACTATATTCACGCTTATATTGAACGTGCAGAAAACATTATGAAACGAAAGCATGGCCAACAAAAATCTTGATACCGTAGGACAAAGAGCGCGACAGAATCGCCTTAATCGCACGATTATCGGCATGGAACATCGCTATAGTCTCACCGCCTATATTGCAGTATTTTTTCAAAAGGTATAAAATCATTACAAATCTTACAATTAAGTCCGCTGTTATTGCTCAGCACTTATTAATACAAACTTGTAATAAAGAGGAAAGTTATAATACTACAACAAAAATATTTTCTGAAAATGCAAACAAAAACGACTAGTGCCAGTCTACATTTCTAGTACGTCCTTGAAGATCGCAGCGATAGGGTTATTAAAGTCGATGTACGTTCGTCTCTGGCGACAAAATTGCACCGACATTCTACAAAACTTCAAAAATGCTAGAAAAGAAGACACTTGCTACGAAAATAAAACATTGAGCATCCGTGCCACACAAATCAGTCAGGTTGAGAGACTTAAAAAGTAGGATGTAGAAAGTAGGGTAGCATCGAGCTGCCTGTTTGTTCATAACTTCCTTTGAGAACGTCCATTATCTGTATATACCTAGTTGTTCACCTATATGTGATATGATGTTAAGGTAGTGGAACCGTAATGCATCCGCAACAATTCGGCACTCATGAGCTTTCACAATGTTGATCGAGGTTTCCTAATGAAAAATATTAGGAAACCTCGGTTAACAGTGTTAAAGCTCATTACTTCGGAAACGTAGCGAAACTATTACGGATCCACTACCTTAAGTGATGAATGCAATAAGGATAAGGTGCACCTTAGAGCGAATCAGGGTATATAGGGTTAATCTAACCATTTCGTCGCTAAATTAGAACTGTTTGGCACCATCTTAATATTTTTATACGTTTGCAGGTCGTTGCTTTATTGGCGAAAAATGATAGCATATACCATAGTTTATATGAGACTGTGCGTTTAAGGGTTATATATATCTGAATAAGAATGATTCTAAACAAATATCTTGATAAAAAAAAATAAAAAAAAATGTATGTTTAGTACCCTTCCTTTTTATAAAAGCAATTTGAAAAAAATGAACGAAATGAAAATAACGTTTGACATAAAAATTCACAAACGACCCAAGCATCGTAAAGGTTAGCCGGTTATCCTTATCTAATTTTCGGAGATTTCCGGTCGAGATAAAGATGTGACCATGAAGTTACGAAAAAGTTACGAAAATATTTGAAGATAATGAAATAGTCTGGACTACCGTACCCTCCGGGAGTTATTTACCGATGACAGGCTAATCTGCACCCCTTCATGATAAACTGGGGCCTGCTGGGCATAAATCACCAATCAGTGAAATCCAAATATGGCCTTTGGTGGTCATTATTTCTCTGAAAACACTAGATAGCGCATAAATTTACACATCAATATAGAATAAATGATGGACGAAAAAATGTGAACAAATAGAATGTACTTGTGCAAAATAATTTTAAAACACAATATCTCCACCCAAGTTCGACAAGTTTCAATGTTAATCTGTTATGAGCATGATATGAGAGGTCATTATACCACAGCAAAAAGAGTGTTTTGATGGGTTACTTGAATCAGTCTGTCTGCACGTCTGTCCAACCGTCTGTGACCAAATAACTACGAATTTGGTGCCGAACACTTGTCCTTCAGTTATCAGTGCCAATGAAATATTTTACAAGAATTGATAACGTACTGAAGTTTTGCAAGACGCAAACTTCTTCGGGTTCAACAATAATCTCCCCTAGTTCTTAGTTATTATCAATTTTTTAACACATATTTAAATTATTTTGTGTTGAAAACTCCTCATTCAGTTTTGCTTCAATATTGATGAAATCTTTTACAAACATTGATCACTCGCTTATTTTACAAGACACAATTTCAAGGCTCAAATAACTGTGACTGATCTTTCAATTAACGCCAAACATTTCTTTGAAAAGGGGGAAATAAATCTTCATTTGAATAAGAATTATTTCAACGATCAACCACTTCAAATATCTTATCCGATGATGATGATGATTACGACCTCGACAAATATTTCTGCATTACAAAACGGACTGGACTTTGTCTACATGCATAATATCGACGGAACATGAAAAATGGTTACATGCAAAAATATTGTTTTGAATATTAAAACCTCGTAACTTTATCCTTGTTCAAACTGTTCATACGTGTTTTTGGTATACCATTAAGAATATGCTTGTCACAATCGATATTTCCCTTTTTCAAACTTGGTTCTGCAAATTTTTACGCTTGAATGAGTAATTTACGAATGTTTCTGTAAATCGTTTACTGAATATTCGGACATGTTCAATAATTTTCCCTTGGAAAACGACATAGAAAATAGCCTGGAAGGATAAGAGATATAGCTTTTTGCAAGTAACTAATTCCGATCTCTAATTAAATTTTCTTTTCTTGGGTTTATTTTATTTTTATTTTTATTTATTTATTTATCAAATTGTATTAATACAAAAAAGCGGGGAATTTCTATATGCTGGACTATGTTCGCACGTGATAATATTTAATAATAATCTTCTTCTTCTTATAGTAAATATAATAAAGAAAAATAGAAATGGGATCAGTCAGTCACATTTTTCGACCGAATTTATAACTTCATTTGGGAAGATGTTTTTTTTTTTTTTTTTTTTTTTTTCATTATGAAGTGGAGACGTTTAATCAAGTTTCCGATTAAATTATGGTTGACAAACATCTTTTTATATAAATTTCTAGAAAGGGTAAAAGAACAAATCATATTGCACTTTGTAGACACATCGGCTGCTCCTTGTCGCTATGGTGGCCAGAGACCCGTTTTACTAAACAAACTTCTTATGAAAAAAAATAATCGTAATCAAAATCACAAATCGTACCTCATGTTTTCATTCATTATTAAATTCTGCCTTGCAACATCTCATTAGAATCGTCTATAGACGACGATTCCAATGAGATGATGCATGTCAGAATTCAATATTTAGTAACTACTGTAGAAACAATTTTAATGTTTGACCTAGGCGAAAAATAATCGTGAGATGTTTAGTAAGACAGACCCCTGGACTCCGAAATCCAATCAGATTACAAGAAAATTCATACACTAGCCGTTGTCATTCGGCAATCGGGAACACTCGGCGATTCTACGGAGTAGACCTCGGAAATAATACGGGCGCTGCCATGAAAGCGCGTCATTTCGCACGTGGGCTTATATGACGTCACAAACACAACTGTGGATGACGTTGTGAAAAGCAAAATCAACGTAAGGTAAAAATTGGGCATATTATGATTTGAAAACAAAACGCAGTGTTTTACTGCGTTTTGCTTTCAAATCATAATATGCCAAAATGGTCGGTATAGACGATCTGAAAGCATTAAAGGAATTTGCTTTTCTTCAAGCGTATTAACGAAAGTACCACAAGGAGCCGAATTACTTAAAAATTGACCAAAAATTACTACACTTACGTCCGAGGTACTTTCCAGATTACGGAAATGTCCGATCGATGTTCCGAATGGTCATTCGGAACACCACTCGGCCAATCTCACGATCAACCTCGGATGTACATAGACGGACTATTTTTTAAAATTAAGGGAAAACATTGGAAAAGTCGATGACGTCAGTTTAAATGGCGTTATCCCTCGATACTGTGAATGAAAATATTCGACGTCGCCAACGCTACTCGTTGAAGTCACTGACGTCAAACCATCGTATCCTAATATGAATTTCTTTTAGATTCTTTAATAACGGCTGTTTTGAGAATGATTCGTCATTCTCAAAAATGAAGATTTTCAGCCGTTATTTACTGTAAAAATATAAATCTACAGCGCTAGTTTTTCTTACACTGTTTCCGCCTAACAAAATGCACGATTTTGTTACATACCCATCCGCCTTACATACATCCGAGGTCTGTTGCAGTTTACGGAAATGGCCGAATGATGTTCCGAATGTAGCCGTTGTCTCTCAGACAGCTACAAGTATAAACAGTAAAAAGTCGCATTTGCTTTGAACATATAAAGAGTAACAGCCTACAGTAATTGCCGCCCCTACACCTAGTCTATTATTGGCGATTGTTTTCGAATTGAAAAAAGTCCTTACACTTTCTACAAAATCTATGAAATGTTTGTATCACTGCATTGATGTCTTGCGGAGAGAAGTCTTTAAAAACAGTAAATTGAATTGAAGTGGGAATTCTTAGTTTCGATCCTATTTACATCTTACTGGGTTTTTAAGTTGGAATGCGGAGCAATTCCAACTTAGATTTAACAAAACCGCAAAATGAACCCAAGATAATTTCATTTCGGGTTTTCTGATAACACATATCACGTGAACAGGATATGAATACACTTCGGCCTATTTTGTATATCTCAACTTGACATAGACATACACTTTACTTCATCAAGAAGTAATAATGTTGTACAATTACACAACTATCACTTCATGTAAATTATTAACACGCTATTTTATGTTTTAAACGATATTTATTGAAAGTTGCGTACTAATTTACCAGTATCACATGTTTGCATTACTATATTTGGAAATCATGTGATAAGTAAAGTCCGATAAAGTCCGCTATTGACAAAAGCACTTGCCAATCACGTGATCTACTTATTTGGTAATGTCGCGACCTGTTTTTCGTAGAATCGTGGCAATAGCAAAAGCCAATCACGTGATCTGCTTATTTGGTAATGTCGCGACCTGTTTTTCGCAGAATTATGCTATAGCTTCTTTTAGAGGTCTAGTTTCTCTTCCTGAATTACCTATTACACACTTCAACAAGATAGTCAGATGATTTGTATCTAATTGTTCCGTAAAACCATCATTCGAAACGCTCAACACCAGATTATTTATCTGTATTAAAAACCCGATCCAGTAAATATTTTCTTTTTATTACTTCTCTAAATTAACCGAACCCATTTCCAAATCGCGCGACAAAGTCACTTGATGGTGGACGCAGCAAGGATCGATGAAGGTAGAGATCCACAAGTTTAAGTGAGTGATTAGAGGTCAAATTTGTCTGTACCCGTAAAGACAAAATTTACCTTTGACCACTCACTCTAAATTGGGGGTCTATAGGTTAAAATTTATCAATCGTTCTGCTTTTGTCCATTTTTTTAATTGCTTAGGCATAAAATCGCTGATGCAAAAAAACGCTCGTGCGCAATCCTTTAAACTATCATTGATGATTACAACAAGTTAACTACAGCCTTTTTTTATCAAATATCTGAACAAGTTTACCAACCCCCACGTGTTTTGCCTTCAGGAGCCTCTTTCAAGAAAGGTCCTACGACCGAAATTTGATCGTATTGCAATCGTACGATTAAAATTAGCTTTCAAGAAACATATTTGAAGCATGTCGTATTGTGTATTTTACGATCAAATTTGCGACACCTAAAGGCTAGTCGTAAATTTTGACTGTGCAAGCATATTTTTTTCTCCGATTTCATTTTTATACGCCGGTGGTGACGGTCGTATATTGGCGTCATCTTCTCATTCTATCCGTCCGCCCGTCCATCCGTCCGTCCGTCCGTATGGTACGTCCACTTTTCTTGTGAGCACAACTCCTCCAATGATTCTGGTTAGATTTGGACTAAACTTTCAAAGAATGTTCCTCGTCACCTGACCTTGCACAAAAATCCGCGGTTAGGTGAATTTCAGCGAGCGCGTCTTGGAAAAAGGGGCCTTCATGTAAAAAAAATATGAACGCATCTCCTCTTCCCTCGTTTATGGACCGATTTGGATGAAACTTTCACAGAATGTTCCAAGTGACCTGACCTTGCGCACCAAGTCACAGTTTGTGAATTTCAGTCGCGTCATGGAAAAAGGGGGCCTTCATTTAAAAATTCTTGTGAACGCATCATCGTCCATTTATGAACTAAAATTGAAATAATGTGAACGCAACTCCTCCTCCATTTATGGTAATATTTGGATGAGAAACTTTCACAAAATGTTCCTAGTCACCTGA
Organism: Fragum whitleyi; assembly: GCA_948146395.1. Classification (NCBI taxonomy): domain Eukaryota; kingdom Metazoa; phylum Mollusca; class Bivalvia; order Cardiida; family Cardiidae; genus Fragum; species Fragum whitleyi. The sequence goes on along the minus strand of OX411555.1, from coordinate 6,990,372 downwards.
ACTTGCCTGTACAGTCTTGGTTTGGTGAATTACAGCTGCGTCATGGAAAAAGGGACCTTCTTGTAAAAATTCTTGTGAACGCAACTCCTCCTTTATTTGTGGACATATTTTGAAGAATTTTCTACGAAATGATCATTGTTACCTGAATTTATGCATGTTGTTGCATTTAAGTAAATTTCAGCCGCGTCATGGAAAAAGGGGCCTATTTGTCAAAGTTCTTGTGAATGCAACTCATCCTTCATGGAAAAAATGGCCGTATTGTTAATTTTCTTATGGTACAAATTGTACATATGAGATGAAAGTTAACAGATCTCTTTAAGGATTGATTTGGTTGATACTTTAAAAGGTTATTCTTCATCTTGTTTTTATTAATATTAGTTGCAGTTAAAAGAGGCGTTAAACTCATTCAATCAATCAATCATAACGGACAGTTTGAACCTGACAATTTAAATGGTAGGTCTGTAAATGTTTTGAATTTGGTACTGTCAAAATTAGTAGTGTGAACAAGTATTTTTTCGTGAAATAGCAGCAGAGTGGTGGTGTATATTGAGACTATGGGACTCTTGTTACTCCAGCAGAGGGGTTTCCGATTATTTAAACATGCCAATTTTAAGTACAATACAGTGGAATAAAAAGGATATACCGGAAAGAATGGATGCGCCATCATTTCGTAGCTTGATTGTGCTCTATGATAATCGTACGATTGTCGCAGAATGTTTACATAGAGGTATTAAATTGTTATATCTATCGTAGGAACTGGTCCGTTTTTGTTCATGGCTAAAAACAATTGCTTTACCTTACTTGTTTTAGGGAGGCAAAGAATAGCGTCCACTAGAATGTTTCATTATAAGTATTTAAATAAAAAAAAGAGTTGTCTCTGTAAAGACTCCGTTGTTCCATGTTTCGGGCGAAACATTGATTATTTGAACATTCAAGTGAATTCGGTTAACATAATATCATTTGCAATCATCTACAAAGCTGCAAAATCGCAAACAATCAAAAATGGGAGTATTTCCATTTAGCTAAACGCAAAGTTTGAACCATCATTTCAAACTGTAAATAATTCTTTAATAAAGGAACGAAATTTCAATGTATAAAAGTTTTCTAGTAAGTAACACTGCTACGACAACGACAACTTATGCATGAAAGATTGATTATAATACTTTCATCTGCAAGCGTTAGAATGGGATAACCAAAACTTGTTACAATACGTTCTATTCATACGCAAAGCTACACAGATAACAGGAAATATTGAAAAAAAGAAAAAAGTTATAGTCAATGAGGAACAAAATTAGGGTCTCTGATGTTGCATCTATCCTTTTGTAGAAGTTTGTATAAGAATAAAAGTAAATATTTTTACCTAATAAACAAACCACAATAATTATTGAATATAATGATAATGATAAAAAGATTAGAAGTTAAGACCTCGAAACATTCACCCAGAATTTGGTACATGCGACAATGCTCATTTTACCAGGACGTATCAGGTATCAGGTTCAATTAGTCTTGTAATGTTCCACAAATCCGGCGCGACGGCCCGGAGTCGTTGTATTGTCGTTGAAATATTTTTTATTTTAAGATTTCAAGTAAACATCCTTTTTTTGGTCATTATGATGATTTTATGTTCTGTAGTTTGGGGGACAGTTTACCCACTAACGAGTAAATTTATATCAGATGACCTGCACGTGCAGATTCAAAAGTTACTTTTTCACTTTTTTTGTGAAAGCCATTTACAACCATCTTAACTATAATGGTATGATAACCATAAGATTAATCGTACGATGCTTCTTCTTGAAAGAGGCCCCAGGTTCCACCGGAATACTTACAATACCCAATAACAATGATGCGCATGGTAATCATATCATCTGCGTGTGCATTTATTAAAAGTGAGCACCAACATATTTTCTTGTTTTTTGTAGTCAGCATTATGTTCTTTCATTTTTTCCTTTTCATCATTTTTCTTTCGTCAGATTCATGCCTGTAAAATCTCAAGATTTAGGGATTTAAGCGTCTCTCGTTGTTGAAATACATTGATCAATATACGCCCGTCAAAAGACGAGACGTATAATGTGATCACCTGTGGTGGGTGGGAGGCGTCAGCTTCGTTGCGGTCATCGTCCCTTGAACGCGTTCCAACTTATCAGTACTTTCAGTACTTTGATTATACTTGGTAAACTTGTTGGATTTTGAAATTAACGTCCTAAAAAAATTATGCTGTCTACGGAATGACTTTGTCTATTATTTGACGAAGTTGTTATCATGACTATGGATTAAAGTAAATATAAACAAGCGTATAGTGAGTCCAAATATGTCACAAGTACACGAGTTGTATCACAACTACGTGTGAATTACCCGGCTATAATCAGATAAACTAGGTACTCACTGACTCCGCCCACCAGCTGGGTATGTCCGCACTTAATATAGATGGAATTTAATCCTTATTTAGCAATAAATTTGTAGCAATATCATTCCAGTTTCTTAACCAATTTTCGAATTTAAAGAGAAAAGTATTCGAGTAAGTTTTTTGAAGTATTCCTAGTTTATTAGTGTTGCATGATTTCAAAAAAATGATTTACTTTCAACTAGGAAGCAAACATCCAGAGAACTGAGTTGTGGATTCTGACAAATTGCATACTGGTATCTTAGTGGCGCCCCTATTAGTAATATTACACAAGCTCTCGGTGAATGAGTTTCAATCACAATAAACAAAGGTAGGCCGTCACGCGAAAAGGGGCCATCTGGGAACTCCGTAAAATGTTTTTTTTTTTTTGAAAAAGATCCAGTCATCGCATATAGTTTCTCACTAAATTTTATTTGAACAAAATACCAAAGAACGCGTGTCGAACACCTAACTATTGTTAAATGTTCTTTGATATTTTTATAATGAAGGGATCTTTTGGATGAAGTGTGGATGGGATATGAAATAAACATATAATTGTACAGTAAACACTGGGGAGAAAACTTCGTTAATTGTCTAACAATGAAAACAGTAAACGTAGAACTTTAGAAATACGTTTTTCAGGGTTCGACCCCTCTGCAATCTATTTTACAAAAATAAAATGGGTCAGACAGAAACGTGTTTATTTCGATCATGTGTGTCACTTCTTCCTGGAATAATACTAAAGGTATTACAATTTGGGTCATTGTGTCAATAACAAAATATTAATAACCGATGAATTATAGAGTAATCCGGATAACTAGGTCTATTACAAAATAGTCAATATCGATGGCTCAATGGTAAAAAGGCAGTTACAACTGTTTCGCTCTGAGCCATCGATATGTAACCCGTCTAGCGAAAAGGAAAATCTTGGTTTTTATTAAGTGCCAAACTTGACAGACTTTGCGCATTGCGCAGGCTGACAAGGATCGTAATATATTGCCCTTGAATATATCTTAGGATCATTTAAAGGACCTAAGGATCATCTTCATGAGAAAGGATTCTTGAAATGTATCATTCGGCTGACTACAGCTGAAACAATTCTCTTTCTCATTTTTTATTATTATTCAAGGTTCCAATTGCATCGCTTGCATATAAACGGTTAAAAAATGTAGCTGTACGAAAAACTGTACGAAAAATGGTCGTTTTCTTATAAACCGTTTTCCATATTAAACTTTAACTTTAATATTAAATGTAACAATTGGATCATGATAATCCAATGTGGGTTATTTATTCATATCGTGTACACTTGCTTCGTACCCCACACGGCGTTGGCCTTATCAAAACTGATTAGATTTTGTGCTTTATGAGTTTTTTTTTTTTTCATTGGCTTTGTCCAAAAGAGGGTTATATTCGCTGAATTAAAGATGGTTAAAAATGACTTCAAAAAAAATTAACCCCCTTTAATTAATATCTATGAAATATTATTATGTATATTCTAATAACTAGTTTCACCATACACAGCAGTGGTGGATATAGATGGTGTTCGAGTTGGGGTGACATTCTCCCTGTTCTTTTTTTGTCTCCCTTGTCTTGTCCCTTGTGAGCACTTGCGTCACAATTCTGACAATTTCAATTGTGCGCGAGGCACTAGCATTGTGCAGCCTGGACGTATTACAATTAAAAGATTCACTGGACGGCTGAGGAGGGTTGAAGGAATATCTTATCCGTCTTGGGGATTTATAGTGAAGTCATTGGTCAGACTGTGTGGATACATAGGCTTGTCATAGTCTTTGCTGTGCGTACATGTGAAACTGTAACGCACTGACTCAATTTATTTAAAGTTTGTCAAAGTATGTAAATATCGCCAAAAAGGTCAAAGTAATAGGGGGGCCTATATGAATTGATCGATATAAGATTTTTATCAGCAGTTATTACTAGCGTAAATCATACGTAACATTCAATTTTCAACAACAAAATAAGCTTCAGATTTTATATGGGTCACACTATTGACCCCAATATTAGACTTTTTTTTTAATAATGGTCTCTTTACTTCCGGGAATACTTAATTTTACATTTTAGTTTTACTTCATTTAATCTATCCTTTTCGTTGAATATGATTGTACTTTCTTCATTTTCCTGTGATTTTTTTCTTAAATTACATGTAATGATAATTTCAATTAATCATATTCTTAGGTCTAATATAAACAGCCCGGATAAGGTATGCTTCAATAAAGCACTTATACATTGTTAGATGAAAGACTTGTGGATTGATTGATTGATTGATTGAATGGAGTTTAACGCCGCTTTCAACCTTTTTCAGTTATATCGTGGCGGCTGGAGCACCTAACAATGGCTTCCTGGTATTTCTCTCACCAGTACAACCACTGCATTCTTTCCTAGCCTCAAGCTGCTATCTCACATAGGTCTACGATTATCAACCCATTGGTGAGAGACAAATAAGTCGGAAAGAATTAGTGCCGCTGTCGGGGATCGAACCCGGGACCTCTAGATTAACAGTCCGACGCGCTACCAACTGCGCTATGACGGCTGCGAAGAACTGGTGGAGAGTGAATTATCCAAGTTTTAGAAAGTAAAACAAAAATATCAAAATTACTAGGGATTTAATGTTAAAAAATCGTGGTCAGTCCCCCCCCCCCTCCCAGATCAAAATTGGTCATGAAATACCATATGTTTAAGGTCAATATCGTACATTTAGCATGAGGAAAATGGACCATCCTGGGAATGCGTTTTGTTCTTTTTCACATTTGGTCGAATTTCTGCATCTATAGAATTATTGTCATACCTTCCTGTGAAAGAATTTTTAATTGTGACCTATATTTTGCCTGTACTGGATCCAACCTCTGTGATAATATATATTTTATGGTGATCCAAGATGGTCTTTTTTGTATGACGGGTCAAATTCATATAGATATATGCAACCACACGACATGGCATGCACAGGTGGCTGACAATTTGTGTGGTAGAAGTATTTTAGTTAGTTGTCAATCAAAAGGAAAAATATTATACGGTGAACCAACATGCTCAAAACTTTACGTCATAATAATTCTGGTTTCTTTCAAAGAACAAGCACGATTCCCTGCACAAAGGGCTTTACGGGCAATTAAATTGGTAGATAGCTAGCCCTGCACTTTGACTTCCATTGCGGCGGCAGTGGTTGAGGTGCGTTGAGCAAATGATAAAGAATTGTTTTGATTGATATGACTGTCAATTTTACGATGTAACCAACTGAATATTACGTTTTCTTTAATGCTTTTCGGTGGTTTATCGAGAAATAATGGTAGATTATCACTTAATAATCTCACCGCAAAAGCAGTGAAATCATCAAAAACTTATACCCTGCTTTTGTGCATTTCATCCTATCTGACGTCATCTATGCGGGGCGAAATAAGTGACGTCACAAGGAACGTCGCATAGCAATCACGTGCAAAATGACGCGCTTTACGAAAATATGTCCTAGAAATTTCACATTTTGTCTCATTTTTGCATTAAAGAAATAGAATAATCGTTTGTTTTTCGTGTTAGATCGATATATATTTCATTTCGTGAACAGCAAAAGCTATATTTCACTCGTGGCTCCGCAACTCGAGAAAATATAGCTTTTGTTGTTCACTCAATGAAATATAAATCGCTCTTACACTGAAACAAACGATTATCCTCTATTTACTTTATAATACATAATATGAAAATGGCCCTTTTCGAGCACCATACTGTGTTCGTACCACTTGTAGTTGAGACACAAGTTTATACAAAGGTTTTATTACACAATTAGGGACTATTTCACATATACCACCCAGTCAGTTAACGCGGATATTTTCAAATCATACCCTATAAATGTCTATCAAGTTTTAAGTATATAATTGAAATACTAATCAAAGTGACAGGCAAATATTTTATAAATAAGATTTATTTGAAAATTTAAAAAGACGAAAAGTAAATTTAAAGTAGCATTCCGTGTTTGAAATGCAAATACCGGAAATACTTAACGATGACGTCATCGTCACGGTGTTAGCCTTTGCTTTTCAAGTGTGTTTCAGAGTTTCATGATTTATAAAGAAAACTTTTCATGGCGCTAGTATAGCACTGGGCGAGTAAGAATTGTTAGACTAACGCTGTAGTTACGATGGTAAGAGGACAATACATAAGTACAGGAGTGCAACGAAATCGCGAAAGTAGGAGTAGGATATGACGATGCATGTGTTGTAAAAGTTTTAATCTTTATTTAGCTACAATTTGATTGTCAGACTGCCAGAATATAATCGTCATTACAGTAACAGTATGGCGATGTTGATGACGTAAGCGTAGGGGTCGACCACCAATGTTGATATAACAGTGGTTCAAATGTGATTAGGTGCATAATGCATAATAGTTAGAAAGATTGGTAATTTTAAAGTTTGCGAAAAAAGAGACAGTGTCATCATCTTATCTGAGATTTCGGTTGTGAAGAGTGAAACATGAAATTATTAGCTGGAAAGGTAGGCTAAAGACAATTTCAAAAAAGAAACATGAAATACATATATACATATATATATACCAACGAAATACATGTTTAACATTCAGTTATTACATTTTTGTTTATATCTTGACTCAAATTGACTCAAATGGAAGAAGTTTGAAGGCTTTAACAAGAGAGTAAAAAGTCATAAAAATATGTCAGTTAAGAAAAGAAATCAAAGACCTTAATCAATATCTGCCGCCGTAATAGCGCTGTGGTAGCGGTCCAGACTATCATTCAACAAGTCCCGGGTTCGATTCCCGATGGCGGCTCTCATCTTTCCGACTGTTTGTCTTCTACAAATTGGTTGATAATCAAAGACTGGAGTGAGAAATAACAGTAATCCAGCCGCGGCGATGTATCTGAAAAACTGTTGAAAGTAACGTAAAACCCCATTAATAAAAACAATTGATAAATATTCTTTCACATGGGTGACTGTTTTGCATAACTGTGAAATACATTTTTCCGAATCGCCCTTCTTTCAAGATGTATTTAATATCAAAGTGAGAGGCATATAAATATTTTTTATGATTTGATGAATTTGTCATGCACACAAATATGCAAAAGTGATCGATTTCTAATATATGATTACATTATTAGCTAACGTTTTCCTTTCAATAAAATCTGATTGAACCCATAATCGATTTCAATATCACATTGTTTACACGGTGTCATTTTGGCAGATCACCTCTTATAATCGAACACCGAGACTCATCACCTTACAACTATTTGGAGAGGTCAGCACACAATAATTGTAAGAGCCTATTAATACTTAAGCACTTAAAAAGTTTTGCGTTAACCCACCGATTTATATAGTCTTATTTAGATAGTCGTGGGAAAACCATTCTTAGAGTTTTAGATTGGTATCATTAAAAAACAAACGGTTTCAAAACATTTAAAATGTGATCCTTTGTGCGAAATTCGTAGACTAGGATAGAAACCTTTTTGACTGATTTTCTGTAACTAGAATGATCATTTCACCTTCTTGTTATAGAACCTTCGAAATGCGACCTTCAATAGACCTCCACTTTTATCAATCTCTCTCTCTCTCTCTTTTTCAAATATTAATTTACGGAGTCCCAGGATGTTCCTTGTTCGCGTGACATGACATTGTTGATTTACCTACAATATTCCCAATAACAGTTATGAGCACAGAGTAAGTGCAGATACTTTGTCCATTCAATGAACTGTGTAATAGATAGTTTATTCATCGGCGAGAGGTCGATATTCATCATGTTTCGTCTTTAAGAAAACAAAGTTTGCGATGCAAAATAATAAAAACGAATAATTGCAATCTAATAAAATAAAGAACTCTGATTGGTTTAAATCGCATCACTTGGGGAAATCCATTGCACTTTATTTCTGTATAAAATGCAATAGGTCTTTCGGGAAACCCCCGAAATTCGATCTGATTAGATGTTGTAGGAACTCGAATTAACCTAGTTCCCGATCATCAACGTAACATTGCTATTCAATCTATTATGAATTGATATATTTTCGAAAGAATTTACGATTACAAGCATGCGGTTCTGATTCTGCCCGACCTAAACTTAGAAAACAGCGAAACGACGAAGACCTTCAAGCAACCCTCTCAACAAAGACCGACCACGCCGTTTTCGTTCAAAAATACAGACTAACTTGGCAGAAACAAGCTTATTTGTCATAAGTACCTCTACGAATTTTAATGTTGTCTTTTATTTGTGTATCATTTGTTTATACTATATGACATTTCATTTCGATAGCGAGATAAACAATACACGATCTAAAAATAGATCGTGTAATTTATACGCGCAGAAAGTAGACTTGAAGCTTTAATGTTTGGCTGAGTATTTAGTTTCTTCGATATAGATGATTGCAATTATAAGGGACGAGTGTCTTTTTCACTGCGTTTATTGGGGTATAAAGTGCAATTGCCTTAGCACATGGCTTAATTGTCATGTGCTAAGGCAATTGCACTTTATACCCCAATAAACGCAGTGAAAAAGACACTCGTCCCTATAATAATGTCCGCCATGATAACGACGTCCCAGAGCTTCATTGTGGTAAGTGCCTCTACATTGGAATATACATTTCATAAAAGAAAAATCGTGAAAATTACTTTTATGCCTCTTAAGAACATTTCAAAACGCTAGCTCAGAGCTCCACACATAGCGCTCATAACACCCACCTAAATCATTTAAAACATCAATTTGGTAGCGTGTCGAACAGTCCATGAAAACATGTTAATCTATTTTAGAACAAAAAGTACATTCTACTGTACGAGATAAGCCATACTTTAATACCCCACTTTGATTTCACTCAAACCTACCGCATGGCGATTATCAAATTTTGTTCGTAGATCTATATCATAACAAATAATGAATTTATCAATTTTACGGTATTCCAGCTTTAGCCTCTGTTAATAAGGCGCGGATTTTTTTTATCAGGAGCTCCTTGGTTCGATCCCCGGCTTCGGCTGATATCTTTTCCTACATCAATTTGTTGACTGAATTGAGTTTGGCGCCATTTTAACAGTTTTCGGTCCTTCACCAATGGTCGATTAATATTGAATCTTTCTGGGGTGAGAAGCTGAAGAATCGAAAGGACGTGAAAGTATTGGTTTAGGAAATACCAGGAACATTTGGTTAGCTGCTCCAATCGTCCCTATATGACTGAAATGCTGTTTAAAGTAGCGTAAAACCCCGCCATTTAATCAACCAATTTTAAAAGACAAAAGGTACCATTTCTGAGTGGTTTGCCTGTACGATACAATGTTAAATGATATGAGCCTGTACGTGAGATTTCCAACAATTTCAAATAAGCGCAAAGCAAAGACTCACTATGCGCTTAGTAGATAGATAAGGTCTCAAAGTATGTGTAGACAATCAGGTCACTTTATATTTACAGTATGTGTCTGTCTACACAGCTCAATGTTAACACCTCACGAACATTTCAAATTGTTGGAAATGTCACGCACAGGCTCTAATAGTATTTATAAGTTGTCGTGTATTTTACATTTTTTCCATTAATTTGACGGACATTTACAACGATTAAGTTAAAATAATGGCGACAACAAATGATCCTCTTACGACAATTGATTTACTTAAGGTATCGGGGATGATATGGAATTTGAAAAATGCGCACGCGCTGATAAAATAACCTAATAACAAATCACCATGGGGTCATCTTATCTTATTAGTATTTAAGGCTATTGATCCTTTAAAAATCCTCACAATATGCTGATTTCGTTAAAAATAAATCCGACATTTGAGTATTTATTGTCATGTTATACTGTGATTATTCCTGCTTTTGTAGGAGGTGTTGACAGAGATCAGCCTGCACACATGCACAGTCTGATAAATCAAGCCTGTGTTCAGAATGACAATACGATGCAAATTATTTGCCATTTGCATAAAAGTACACGTGCCAAGCGAGGTAAAATTGTCAAACATTTTGCACCGTTTTTTTTTTTTTTTTTTTTTTTTTTTCTTTTCATTTTGCACGCAGGTTTGGTTTCAACCAGAAGTCGAAAGAGCGTATTTTCAAATTAAAAACTGACGAACGGTAAGTGTTTTAAGCACTTTATTTTAATGCAATTTGCTAAGGTTTTTATTCAGCAGGATAAATTATAAGAATTGAGCAAGTGTTATTGTTGCGAATGGTAAAGCTGTTTATTTTCTACGTTCATGCAACTTCCGTTTTTATCCGGAGGGAATGGGATATTCGGTGAATAACGATGTTTTCACGGGGGTTCGCAAAATACATGATCATATTAAATGCCTTTAAATATATTTGTAGGTTTAAAATTTTCTTTATATCATTTACTGACTAAATTCTCAATTCGAATTTACTATTTCACTTCTTTCAGAATTCGTTCACAAAGCGAGTATTACTAGCAATTTGAACGCTATTTCGTCGTCTTCGACAAACACTCAAATCTAACTCATTCGAAAATAGTCCATTTAAGGGATAAAGAGAATATTTGCAAATTTCACGCAGTTATGAAACTAAAAATCTTATCACACTGTATGAATACGCAAAACATGAGTTCGCGCACAAAGCGTGATAACATTTCGAAAATATTGAACGCGAATGTCACTGGGTAAGTTCATATCGGACTTGGTTTCGACCCGAGTTAACCGGGTTTCCAACAGAACGACCTCGGTATCGACACTAGTGATGTCATTTTAACCTTTCAGCCTCGACGCTTCTGATCCTGGGTCAGGCCGGTGTTACTTGGGTTCCAAAATGGCGTCGAATATAGTGCACAACAATTTGATTACAGAAAACAAATGTTCTCGTTTACTTTAAACGCCAAATACTTTTTCTTGTTTTATATAGTATTTTGCACGAGTTTAACACATTTTTTAATGGGATAACGATATTTCATGGTTTATTAATTATTGTAGCGGTAAATGTGAAGTTTGTTTACTACCACCAGTGGGTAACTCCGTTCACATGACTGTTCCTTCTGCGCATGCATATTGCAGTTAATTTTAGATAATTACATCATCTTACGCGACTCCCGGGCTGCCATTTGAATTTCCCCACTAAGTCATCTTGGACCCAAGGCAGTTATGAAGCCTCGTTTGAATAGAAATGAACTTGTATTGTCTGACGTTGTGTGTATTATAGAATGCGTAAAAGGCCCCGACAGCACGTGATCAATTAGGATCTACTTGACATTCCCGAATATCTTAAAAGGTAGGAATATCAGCCCTGTCATGAGTTTACACTAAGATTAACTAAAAACCGAATTTCGCACCAATTTACCCGTATATACCCTTAAAATATAATTGTAAAATAAATATTCTCAATACATATCAATACATTTTTGCCTTTTCAAATTTGTTCTTTCTCCATTGATGAGGATACTTGTAAACGAAAGTATACGGCGGGAAAGGGAAAAATTTCTCTTACTATAGCGCGATTCTATTGACTTGAACTTGACCCCTGTGCTTAAGATTAATAAAAACCTGATCAATTCTACTCGGCTTTGCACGTGTTTTTACAGAATGAAATTAAGAACGATATTGAATTTAAAGTATATTTTGTAAATTGATAAAATATGACAGTAATTGATAGTTAAGTAATTTTTCTACAGAGGCCAGGTTCGGGTCAAATAAACCAAGGTATACATGTAACTTAGTCATCTACCTTTCACTTAATGTTCTATGAAGTAAAACTATTTTTCTTTAATAAACAACCTCGTTTCAAAAAAAAAATGTACATTTGCCTCTACACAGAAGGTCAAACTGATGTTGTGGATCCGCAATAGTTCTGTAACGTTTCGGAAGTAATGAACTTTAACAGGGTTAATAGAGTTTTATCATTTAACTCGACAACGACTGTGAACAGTGAAGTGTGAACAAACTAAGGGGGTAATCTCGAAATGCTCACATCGAGTAAGGCTAAGCAAAACAAATATTGTGGTTTACGCATTAAGTCACATGCTAATACAGATAGTTTAACATCATTAATTCATTATAAACAACATCATCTAGATGAAATACGTATTTAAGGTTAAACCCTAAGACAACATTTATGTACATATACACGCACGCGCTTGCGCGTACGCAACTCCACCAACATACTTAAATAAATTAGAATCTAAAACGTTCTTTGTCTATTTGTCAAAACTTAGATATACAAAATAATTACACATATTTTTACACGTTGAATCAAAAAATTGCAACAAGACATGGATTCATTTTATGCTGCCATATAATAGTTCTTTGTAGTTTCAGAAAGATTATAGAAATTTTGCCATCATATTGTCACGGTTGCGCAATCGATGAACCTATGAATATTTTTTCTTTCATTTCTAACATCAGCTGACCTGCGTTCAAGATGACAAAACTATGCGAGCATGTTGCCATCTATTCTGCGCTGTATACGCAAGTGCTTGTGCAAAGTGGGGTAAAATAGGCAAACTGTTTGTACCGTTTAGTGTTTCTGAACGCAGGGCATGTTCTTAAACAGTATTCATTGTCTGTTGTTCTTTAATCTACTTTTTTTCTAATAATTTTTCCTCCATTTTTCGAATCGATGTATTGTTTCCAACTAATTTGCAGTTATAAAGCCTACCATTTTGAATTGAATTATTTAGAGGCTAACTGCTCTAATACAAACGGAACATTACAAAGGTTTAATTCATGCATTTTTTTTTTCAAAGAAAATCAAATTAAGTACGATTTCATATTTGTCGAAAATGCTAACAACAGTCCTCTTCATTTAAGATACTGGAAACAAAAGGGGTTGCATTCCTTATCATTTCGAAGATAAATTCCTTCTCAACAGTAGATACAAACGAGAGCAATTACTTTGTAAGTCTATACGGTTAATCAGGTTATGTCGAAAAATGTATACATATATTTACTTCAAATAGTTTCAACAATTCAAAGCGTTAAAGTTCAACAATACTTCAAAAAATATATCCACATCAATTTTAAACCTCACGACATTAAAATTGAAGAGTAACATCACCTTTCTTTTAAACATTTTTGGACAGTATATAAACGAAACAGCTTATTTTTGAAAATCGTCGTGTTAATGTTAATATATATATGTGTGTGTGTGTGTGTCCTTAACAGAAAAAAAATTGAGAAATCTAATACTTATCTAATATCATTAATGATTAAGGCCCAAATTACATGCACGTCTGTGAATTTTTCAATTAATAAAGTCACACTTTTCTTTAGAGACGTAATTTAAGATCAAGAATCAGAATTTAACTTTTCTTGATGATGCAGTTTTACTGCATTAAAATTATTTAGAAAACTGATCTACACCGTTTAAGTTCCTTAACGATGACATAAAAAATCAATGAGACCTTGTTGGAATGAGTCTCAGAGTGTCTTTGTACCATCTAAATTAGTGCAAAGATGAAAATACATTCAAGTGAAACACAATACATTTACCTTATTACTATTACTATTTTTAAGGGAATCTCCAATGACACTCTTCTTAGTGTAACCAGAGGTTCATTTGCGAATTTTCATCATTGTACAGACAACTGTTATCTTCAGATTAACGCAAGAAACTACATTACAACTACATTGCAAATGGGCTGTTGAGCTGTGTTGCCTTAGCAGGCATAGAGAGGCGACAGTAAATAGGTTTGATTCTTTATCTTCATTTTGAAAAAAAGGGTATATCAAAGCCTTCATTCTAAAAATATTCTCATATAACATCTTTATTATTGTCTCTGGTAGGATATCTTTAATAGTCACGGTTTGGATAGCAATTTAACAGATTATCATCAGCGACGACTGCACTTACTGATTTAAAGTGATAAAAAAACTGTATAATAGCCAAACCCATTGTCACAAAAAGTATGCTGACGATCTGTGAGCCCCCCTTAATAAAATTTTCCGAATATGCACAAGATCCTTTTGAGACGACCCCTTTTTGTTCACAGTTCACACTCCAAGTTCACAGTCGCAGTAAATAATAAAACTCTAATAGAGGTTTCCCAATGATTAGTTAAGAAACCTCGGTCAACAAATTGTGAAAGATCACGAGTTCCGAAATGTTGCAAAACTATTACGGTTCCACTACCGTAAGTCCTATTTCTACAAATTATGTGCATTTCGTCCAGGCCATGTTGAATGCTGCATTTTCAAAATTGAATGAAAATATGGAACACAGACATTAGAATAACCATTTTTCGTCAAACTTAAGCAAAATGAGCAAATTTCTTTTACTCCATGTATGCATTGTGTTGTAAACACATCTATGTGTCTTCATGGACAAATCCGACACGGAATTGACACCAGCGAATAAAATCATGTTATTTTTACTTAATCATTTATATAGAGGATAATCGTTTGTTTCAGTGTAAGATCGACCTATATTTCATTGAGTGAACAACAAAAGCTATATTTTCACGAGTGGCGGAGTCACGAAAAACAAACGATTATTCTATTTCTTTAATGCCAAAATGAGACAAAATGTGAAATTTCTATGACATATTTTCGTAAAGCGCGTCATTTTGCACGTGATTGCTACGCAACGTTCATTGTGACGTCACTTATTTCGCCCCGCATAGATGACGTCAGATAGGATGAAATGCACAAAAGCAGGGTATAAGTTTTTGATAATTTCACTACTTTTGCGGTGAGATTATCAAGTGATAATCTACCGTTATTTCTCGATAAACCACCGAAATGCATTAAAGAATAATTTATTTAAATTTATTTAATTATTTATTTATTTATTTATTTATTTATTTATTTATTTTTGGGGCGGGTTCTTGGCAATTTAAACAATTTGGGTGGGTGTTAGTTGGAAATCCGAATTCTATGAATGGAACTATTCAGAAAGTCTTTAAGAGGGTTCAGCGTCAATTTCACGATGTTATAAACTGTTCAAATGAATAACGTCTACAATTTAACGAGCCTTTTAACGATGTGTAATGTCCCGATTACGACCACTTCAAGGTACCCGCACGATTCCATTGAACTGTCTATTGACATTTCCTGCTTGCCCTCGTGGATCAACGATGTTAGAAGCCAATGGAATCTGGGTTACGTTCATAAAGCTAATCAACTTCAATATTCCAGTAATTGTCGTCTGGCCATATGTAGGTCAACCGATTTAAACAATGATTGGCACTTTAAAAGTTTACAGTGCTTTATTAATGACATCTCTTTATGTTTGTATTTAGAGGGCTAAAAGGTTCCCGGGGAAAAAATCCTTTAAGAGATGAAGAAGCAAATTTTTCGTGCAGGTTAGATACGATTTAATTAGTTAGACTCAGATATGAATACGATTCAAGTTTTATCCCACTTAAATACTAATAGACAAAATATTGATAAGTCATCCAGTTACAGTTAAAAACATCGCGAAATTACCAAGATGAATGATTTTGTAACGAATTTGGAATTAAATTGAATTAGTGGAGCGAGTTTAGGATGAAATTCAAGGGTAGTAATCCAATTTAGCTATTTTTGTTCAAGGTGAACAAAAATAGCTATATTTATTTCACACCTAAACAATTTAGGCCAATGACATCGCTTATTTTGCATCACATGAGAGTGAAATATCTAGATCCATATTGTACAACCAGAATGAGGCTACTGTGTAATACGGATTTTATTCCAAAACGAGGCAACCTGTATTGTACGATGAAAGTGAGGCAAGCTATATTGTACGATGAAAGCGAGGCTGCAGTCCCGAATATAGAAATTATAGTCCGTTTGACTTCTATATGGACCAACATTTCGCCGAAAATCTCAGAAATTGATTGATGAAATGCATATTTTTCTTGACATATCATATATTCCAGTTAATACCATGACGAATTTTGTTTTTCAGAATTTTTGAATGTAAAATAATGATTTTGTCCGTCCGTCTACATGTTAACTTTCAGACTTTCATACCTACTTGTGACTGTAGTAAACGGAACAGCGAATTGTATAACCAAAAATAGTACTGATTTGCATAGGGGCCAAGTCAAAAGTGTAAGATTTTAAGTGAATTGTTTTAGTATAAAATCGAATGTATCAATATAATTAAGTTTGTCGAAGATTTTTACTACTGTTGGATATCAAATCTGAGTATATTCTCTCTTTCTTCAGAAACCGTTTGACCAGATAATTGATTATTGTTTTTATTTGTGCTGAAATGAACCCTATATTTACATGTTAAGACCAATCAAAAAGCATTATTACACGAAAGAGAGTGGGAATTTCACGAGGAAAACTTGACGAGAAGGCGAATAGTAACGGTAAAAATCACGTGCTATTTAAGTTTAAGATGACATGCCCGTCGATATGCTAATTAGCATGTCCAAATAAGGAATAATGGACATTTCATCTGTCAAATGTTTAGTATAAAACCACGTGTTTTTACTATATATGTTTACAATTTCTTATAACTAAACAGCCCCATCACCTCTCGTGTTTAAGAGCGGAAAATGCGCAAATGTTAACATTAACTAGATAGACAGAATCATTATTTTGAAATCATTTTATTTTCAAAAAATATTTTTTGGAATGGTATTAAGCTGAAATTAAGATTTTACTATATACAAATCCTTCATTCAAACGCAATTTTATGTAATTGATGAAAAGGTTGGTCCACATAGAAGTCAAACGGACTATACCCTCTTTCGCAGCCTTTTCTATGTATCAAACCCTCTGTTCGGAGGTATTGAAATAAGTTTGATCTTGAGAAGATTCTTGATTTCTTCATTTGTTACATTGTTTAGCAAGTAAAAGAAGAATGCAAGTGACTTAGATGGACACAAAATTGTTGTTTTTTCTTGATTTTAGAATATCATTTGTTCGCATTAAAATGTACATTTCAAGCGACGACGGGTAGTCAACCTGTTTTATGTTAATTACATATTATGATCAGTAAGCACTTATCGACTTGGCACATGAAATAAACATTTCACGTGGAATTCTATTTTTAGAACAAATGTTTGTTTCAATTTCATCATGTTCATAGTGACTTGCATTTGATGGCCCTGTCCGGATTATTTTGGATCTATTCCCTTTGTCTCTCTCAAATGCCACAAATCGTTAATTGTGGAACTTTTAGTATATGGTGTGAAATAAAGATGTCATTAAACATGATCGAGTACAATACTGAATTCATTGGATTCGTACCCTGCAGAACCAGTCTATATTTTGACTCGGCTATCGCCTCGTCAAATAGGGGAAATTCAAATGGCAGCCCGGGAGTCGCATAAGATGATGTAATTATCTAAAATTAACTGTAATATGCATGCGCAAAAGGAACATTTATGTGAACGGAGTTACCCACTGGTGGCAGTAAACAAACTTCACATTTACCGCTACTATAATTAATAAACCATGAAATATCGTTATCCCATTTAGAAATGTGATAAACTCGTGCAAAATACTATATAAAACAAGAAAAAAGTATTCGGCGTTTAAAATAAACGAGAACATTTGTTTTATGTAATAAAATTGTTTTGCACTATATTCGACACCATTTTGGAACCCAAGTAACACCGGCCTGACCAAGGATCAGAAGCGTCGAGGTTGAAAGGTTAAAATGACATCACTAGTGTCGATACCGAGGTTGTTCTGATGGAAACCCGGTTAACTCGGGTCGAAACCGAGTCCGATATGAACTTACCCATATAGACTGTTTCTGCAGGGTACTCATCCAATCGAATTCAGTATTGTACACGATCATGTTAAATAACCTCTTATTATTATCCCTCTTTAATAAGATATACGTGCTTTTCTGATTTTTGTGTCTTCGTGGACAATTCAGACACTTAAAAGTCCATACAAACCAATAAAATCGTAGTATGATTGATCTTATTGAATTAAGTGTTGATCGATATGAACGATTTCGAAATGTTTTAATGATTTCAGAGCGTTTTTGATCGATTTGAGTGCGTGTTTGGAATGGATGAATGGATCGCTCCGTGAGTAATTTTGAATGGTTTGGATCGGGGTGAGTGTTAATTTCACGATGAAATGAACTGTTGGAGTCGTACCATGCGAAATTGTTGTTTAAAGAAAAATGACAAGCTCCCTTCTTTAGAAGACGATTCCGATGTGATGTTTCATGACAGAATTCCATTGAAGTGACTACCGTAGAAGCAACTTTTATTATTTACTCATGCCAAAATTGATCGTAAGAAGTTTAGTAAAACAGGCCACAGTCTTTTATCATAGAATTATGGGTTCGATCCCCGGCGATGACAAACATCCTCTCCAACATTTGTCTTCCAAAACCTTCCAACACTGAGTAAATATCGTAAACTTACTTGCATAAAATCGGACTAGGTTTATGATGTGACGGAAACACTGGTGTGAGCAATACTATGAATCCATTGTTAGCTGCTACAACCTCAGCGGTATCAGTGAAAACTGTTAAAAGGGGCGTTAAATAAAAAAATCAAATTT
Organism: Fragum whitleyi; assembly: GCA_948146395.1. Taxonomy (NCBI): domain Eukaryota; kingdom Metazoa; phylum Mollusca; class Bivalvia; order Cardiida; family Cardiidae; genus Fragum; species Fragum whitleyi. Next base: position 6,971,606 of record OX411555.1, on the reverse strand, counting down.
GAGCGAGGAAGCCTTTATTTAAAAAAAAACTACAGTTACGATGTTCTAGTCACTTATTGGCGATATACAGGAGAGAACATCGTAAAATTGTTAATGATTGGGGAATAATTTTCGCGAAATCAAGCGAGAAGAAGGAGCGAGTTTTGAATGAAATTGAAGGGATAAACATGTGAATCATTCATTTTGAACAAAATATCCATACCTTTCTAAAAGTAGATGTGTGTGTCTTCAAGGACCAAATACAGTCAGCTATTCAAATTGAGTCATAATTGAGCTTGTGCGTGACATTTCCAACAATTTGAATGTGCGCAAAACAAATACTCTGGCCAGCCTGTGCATCTGCACAGTCTGACCACAGTTTTTGCCTTGCATTTTGCAAAGAGAACAGGTCTAGATGTGTCTCCAGACAAACAGCCAATCTTCCTGTTGTACTGTGTAAGTGTCCAGGCTGCCCAATCTTTACACCTCACTCATGTTTCAATTTGTTGGAAATGTCACGCACAAGCTCAATTATGAGTTGATTTGATCAATTTTAATAAAATCATGGAGCGTGAAAAGCGATTTTTGTGCTGAGAGGGCAAATTAGAATGGTTTAAAGGTAGATTACCCGTAATAGTTCCGCTAGGTTTTGGAAGAAACGAACTGTAACAGTGTTAACCGAGGTTTCCTAATGATTTTCATTAGGAAACCTCGGTCAACATTGTGAAAGTTCATAAGTTCCGAAATGTTTCGGTTCCACTACCTTAACTTTTGAACGGGTGCAGTGTCAATTTCAATGTTTTGTTAACTGTATGTTATATTAAAATAATAGTTGATTAGAATAAATGTACGTTCCTCGTGGAAGTCAAAGCACTCTAAACGTGTTCAACCAAAGGTCGATGTTATTCACCCTATAAGAAGTTGAATGCCCGGATATCAAACAGAATGTAATTAAGTTCCTTTAATGTTTCTTTAAGATAATGTTTGTTAGAAATAAAAGGTCGTATTACCTTGACCGCTTGTTACATAAGACTTGCAATTTGTCAAATTGAAAATTGACAATCATTCCGATCAAAATCATTCAAACCCACTCGCTCAGCAGTCCAATCATTCATTCCAAACACTCCTCTCCGACACTGTTCAAAAACGCTTGGAAAACGTTCAAAATGATCAACATTTCAATCAAATCGATTAAATAATTGCAAACTTATATTGGCTGGTGTTGATTTTTAAGCGTCTGATTTGTCTCCGAAGATAAAGACCAGAAAAATACGCAGAAATTTATCAAAGGGAATTAAAAAAATCGTTAATTTTCTCCAATTAGACGAAAGTATCGACTTTGTTTTACCTCCCTTGAAAATCATTCAAAACTCGATCATCACACTCATTCAATTTTATTCATCTTGTCAAATTGATGTTATAACCTGAAATTTTTGACATGATTTGACCTTTATGCAATGAATAAATTAACCGATGAATACATTTACCATCGAGGAATATCGGTGGTTACGGAAAGCTTCGTCTTAATCCGGAGGACTATGTTTTCATAAAGTTATAAAATTTTATAATCATTTACTATCGGTTCCGTAGTCGAGAGGTGTAGGTCAAAGTCATGCGAAGTATACTTTTGGTGGTTCAAATCTGCACAAAGTCAAAATTTTGTCTTTTTTCTTTTCTTTCTTTTTTTTTCTTTAAATATATCACACACACACACAAACAAAAAACAAAAACAAAAACAAAAAACACGCATGACTTTCTTGTCTTTTCTGAAGATATATTTATTAGAAATCTTTACTCCATACTTTTTCAAAGAAATTGTCTTCAATTTACCAGTTTGTCGAAATTTGGACGAGCAAATTGAGAAGTGTAAATCAGACTACATTCTTTTAAAAGCAGCTTGTAGAACCTTTTTAGCTCACCTGAGCATGAAGTGCTCAAGGTGAACTATTGTGATCGTACAATGTCCGTCGTCAGTTGTGCGGTGTGCGTCGTCCACAATTTCTTTAAAACATTTCGCCTCCTAAACCGGTGGGCCAATTTTGATGAATCTTTGCAGGGATGCTCCTTGGGTCAAGCTCTACAAAAGTTGTTCAAATAAATGTAATCCACCCTAAACTCTCCCTAAACCCTTAACAAAAAGGGTAAAAATAGGAAAATCTTCAAAAATCGCCTTCTCTGAAACCAGAGGGCAGACAGCTTTCATATTGGTATGTAGCATCATCTAGTGGGCCTCTACCAAGTTTGTTCATATCAAGACCCTGGGGTCATATTTTGGCTCCAACCAGGCACAACTCTTTTATCATTGAATCAAAGAGCGAAAATCTTCAAAATTCTTCTTCTCTGAAACCCGGAAGACAGACAGCCTTCATATTTGGTATGAAGCATCATCTAGTAGCCCCCTACCAAGTTTGTTCATATCAATACCCTGGGGTCATATTTGGGCTCTGCCCGGGCGCATCCCTTTTTATATAGAATCAAAAAGCGAAAATCTTTAAAAATCTTTTAAAATCTTCTTCTCTGAAACTTAAAGGCAGACAGTTTTCCATTTTTGTATGTAGCATCATCGAGAGGGCCTCTTCTTAGTTTGTTCATATAAAGACCAAGGGGTCATATACGGGCTTCACCCAGGCTCAACCTTTTTTACATAGATTCAAAGCGCAAAAAATTCAAGAATCTTCTTCTCTGAAACCAAAAGGCAGTTATCTTCATTATTTTGTTTGTAATATTCTATAGTGGACTTCGACTTACGTTTTCATGGCATGCCCCTTGGTTCATATTTGGGCTCTGAATGAACCAACCCTATTTTACAAAAGACGAAAAGAGAAAATCCTGTATTTCATGAAGTTTGTTCATAACATGCCCATATATGTTCATGTAAGGGCTGTGTCCAGGCACATCCCTTTTACTATTTGCTAAAAGCATTACATGGTTTTGATGTTTTTTAGAAATTATCTCCTTGTTGACATCCGCCTATTTAATTGATGTGATGCCCCAGGGGTCAAAGAGACTCAAGTGAGCGATATAGGATCATCATGGTTCTCTAGTTTGATATATTTGAGAGAACACACGGATTCTGAATTTGAAAGCAAACACTCGATATTATTTGTTATTGTCTGAGAGAAATATGTAGAGATATTTGAGTTTTAAAAGAAATAATAATTAAGAATAAAAAAAAGAGAAAGAAATCGAAAAAAGTCATGGGTAAGATATATATCATTATTTTTGAAAAATAAAAATAGGGACTATCGGGGATCGAACCACCGATCTTATGTTCTGCAATCCGTCGACCTTACAGTACCCTCTACCTACGGTCGCGCAAAATAAACATATAAATCTTCATGATCGACTCCCGAGACGAAACGAAAACTAACGATTATGTAAAGTTAGAATCAATAAAGCGTGTAATTATTTAGATAGAGGTCATGCTCATTCAGTTATTAGCATTGTGAAACTGACACTGGTTCCGTTCAAAACAGATCACAATCGTACGCACAACGCTCAAACCAAAGCATCAAAACACCCATTCTATTTATTGTTCAAACGCTCCCAAATCTAAATTTATTGAATTTGGAACCTATCTTTAATTTAATTCAAAAATTGTTTTTACTATTGGATTCATTCCGAATTCACTCCAATATCATCCATCTTGCCAATTTCATGTCATTCTGAACTTTAAAAATGAGGCGGTTAAATTGCCCGTTTAGACAATAATGGATTATTTGCCTTGTACCTTGCAAATTTTCTTGGAAGTAAGACTTAATATAGAATCTAAAAGTTGGTTGGTCCATCATGTCTTTCCTAGTTAAATTAAAATGACTTTTTGTAACAAAGCAATTTATTCGTTTTTATATTTGTTTCATAGGAGCGTAAAAATATGGTCGTATGGTAGAATGTTATTAATAATATACTTTTACATTCATATTATATGAAATTCGTTGTTTTATTCGAGTATCTGTATTTTACGTTAATTCCTTAGCGAAGACATGATAAGCCTATATTAAATCTTCGTTCTAACAGTCTTCCGAATAAACGGAGGTTGTTTTTTACGGATTTAATCGTTTAATTATTGAAAAACACATCAAGATATACGATTTTGGTTCAAATTGATGTTGATCTTTGTATGAAGATTTTTCCCACTTAAATAATCTCTTTCGTACGGCATAACTTTGTTTTTAGCTGTGTCTTTTTTCCACCTCCATAATTACATACTATTTTCCTTTTTGTATGCAACAAAAATAAGTTTGTGGTATTAGTAATACAAAGTGTGAAATAAAGATGTCATATACATTGTTGACGTTGTAACCGATGTTAAGCCTTAGAACTACGAAGACCATTCATACCTAAATCATGGCTTTGTTACTGTTAGCAACATCATGAAATTGACAAGATGAATGATTTTGAATGATTTTGGAATGGAATTGAATGAGTGCGATGGGTGAGTTTTGAGTTGCATTAAAGGGAGGTTATCAAACGTCGCTAATTTTGTTCATTTGTTCAGGATGAACAAAAAAGCGAAATTTATTACCTCCCCCTCATAAAATATGCGTACAAGTTCCATAAATAGCTTCCTATTTCTTCAAGAAGAAATCAGACGCGTATCACTTCAATTATGTCAGTGAAAAAGCGATTTGTTTCTAGCTATTTTTATTTTGAATGTAGTTGTTGATCTTATTTCTTTTTTAGTAATTTTGGAGCGTTTATGAAAATTTTTAACGAGTGCTTGGAATGAATGAATGGAGCGCTGAGTGAGCGATTTAGAGTGGTTTTGATCGAGGTAAATGCCAATTTCATCATGCAACTAACTGTATAAGCATGTTGTTGTTGACGATGTTGTTTTATATAATAAAGAGTTGTCTTTATATACTAATTTTAAAGACTTGTTAAAATATCTTTTTTAACTTAAATTTTTATGTCGTGTTTTTGGTTATTATTGCCATTTGATCCATCTTACGTAGATTTGATAGTGACAACAATGGCTTCCTAAAATAATCTCAAATCTACTAAAATCCCGAGAAAGGTTCAACTATTTAAAGGCGAAACTTTTTCTGATTTCCGAAAAAAAAATAAGACCCTTTTTTTTCTTCGTTACCCAAATTGGCTTTTTTTTAAGATAGGTCAGATTCGAAATGAATATATTTCACGTATATCTATTATGACGTCTTTAGCAGAGACGATAAGACTGTATCAATTTTGATACGACGCTAGTGGGTGAAAGATCAATCGACAGCCGAATCGAATTATCTAGATAATTTAATTAAAATGTGTGAGTCCATTTTAAGATAGTAGGTGGTCCAACGATTTAATATCGCTGATTCCCTCTTTTCATTCATTTACGTATACCTAGCATATATAATATCGCCATAACCCTCCGCCCACAAATCCATCCGCGGCAATCAAAAATAGTCTCTCAACTGCTCTTTATGTGAAAATAACTACGTTTGGATTTCTTTCATCTTTAAATTATTTTGATAAGTTGCACAGTAATTCATTTAAGTGGACACTCACAACTGTCACCGCTCACGGAATTTCTATAACTAACAGGGGAATGAACATATAATATGGCTGTGACTTATTTGGAGCGGTTGAGCGCCTGTAATTTAACTAACCATAGCTCCATGTGTTCAATGGGGGCTTTAGGGTCATCCCGATTCTGTTCTGCCTCGCCTGTCGTCAACAACCTTCATTTTTTTTCTTCTTCTGATTCAGTGGACCAATTTCAATGAAACATTGTCAGGGTATAAAGTTGGTCAACTTTGTTACCCCATTTAAAATTGTTTGCACATTCTGAAATCGCTCCCTAGACTTTTAAGCAAATATCAATGAAACTTTGCCAGAATGTTTCTTGGGTGACTCTTTTAATAAAATAATTCGCAATAGTTATTAAAGGCCTAAAATTGTGGGCGTTGTAGAGCGGGGTAACGTCATCACTTTTAATTAATAAATTGACATCTCTTAACCTTACGCGCGCAGTGAAGATCCTGACCGGACTGTGTGGATGCAAAAAAATGAGTATTAACGTAGGAAATGTCACAGGGTCAATAAAAATACATGTGTATTATTTTTGGCAGCGAGCGCTTTCCTGCATTCATATACATACGTCACGACGTGCTTGCTTGGCGGGCTTTATCAGCGAGCAACGTCACTAGGCGACAAGCATATAAAACAAACAAATATGGCGGATAGCTCAATTTTTGGCCTGAATTAGCAGGCCGTGGGAAACAACCCTGTATCTTGGAAATCGCATAGGAAAAAGATAATCGAGTCAAAAACCGAACAACGTGTGTACTACGTAGCTTTTTGTGCTCGTGCGCGCGAAAAATAGGTATTGTATACGTCATCAACTTTTGTGCGACCTGAAGTACTTTGAGTGTTCAACGCAGTGTTGCATATCTCTACGCTGTGCAAAAATCAAAGTACTGATAGGAATAAAGGCGAGGGAACTGAATAGACGAAACAACACACGAGGTCAATTTTCTGGAATATTACCTCGAATATTCATCTTGTCCTTTTCATGAATACCAGCTATTTTCTTACTTATCACTGCCAAAATCAGTGCTGTGTTACAGGTACATTGCTTTTATATTCGATCTTGACGGATATCCTAACAGTTTCTCCTTTCTCCCTAATATTATCTACCCTTTCTGCTACAAATTTTACTAATTTGTCCACATAGTGTATGTAATCTGCAACCCTTTACAATTTTGACCTGTCTAAACATTTGTTGTCTTTTAATGGCTTATTTTGAGCCCGAAATCTTTGAATGACAGACTATCTGAACCACTGAACCACTGGACTGATTTCAATGAAACTTGACCAGAATGTTTCTTGGGTGACTCTTTTCAAAAATTGTTCGCAGAACTTGATTGGTCCATAAATATGGGCGTGGCAGGGCTGGGCTTATTTTGAGCCAGTATCTTTGAACATCATCTCCTCCTGAACCACAGGGCCGATTTCAATGAAACTTTACCAGAATGTTTTTTGGGTTACCCTTTTCAAAAACTGTTCCCGAAATTTTGATTGGCCCATAAAATTATGGGCGTGGCAGGGCAGGGCCTATTTTAGCGTGAAATCTTTGAACGACATCTCCTCCTGAACCACTGGGCCGATTTCAATGACACTTTACCAGAATGATGCTTGGGTGACCCTTTTCAAAAATTGTCAGTACATTCATCTAACGAACATACCTCTGATTATAAATTTATAGACGGTGAAAAACTAAGGGTTTATAGCACAGAAATGCAAATATGTCATCTGATTTTAATTGTTTCACTTTACCCGCAGATTACATTACCAAATATGATTGTATGGTTGTCTATACACCTCCTGATGTCTCCCAGACAGCGGGCTACCATTTCAGCTTCCTAGTTTTTATCCTCCTTACACCACGGAAAAAAAACAAAAGGCGAATCACCGGCTTGTCTATAAATAACATCTTGCGCAAAAAAAAAAAAAAAAAAAAAAAAAAAAAACACGCGTGGTTTAGGATTGGCAACTGATTTCGCTTTTAAGAGGTGTCCCTGAATAACCTTCAAATTGCATAGAATTCTTGTAGATGCCATTTTCAAAATGCACAGTTTTGTGCGGAGGTAAGTCTCGTAAAAATGAAAATTGAACTCAAGTTGGTAGCCTACTACTTTATTGAAAAGCTATTAACAGCTGACAGGATTGTTTCGCGTACTAATGCTGGTGGACGTAGAAATGTCCCAAAACAATAAAGTTCAAATTGAACAAACTTAATCAGACTCGTGCATCACTGCGACGTATTGTTCACATTCTTTGATAAGCTTTATTATTTCGAGCAATCATTGAAACATTTGTCGTTTCTTGGGAAAGAGAGCGCACTAGGCAACCTTTAAAAAAAGAATAAAAGAAAAGAATCTATCAAATTTTAAATTACGTTTCCTTTTTTATACCTAGACATATTTTTTTTCTTTAAAATGGCACAAATAGTGGGGAATATAAGCGCCAATAAAAGTAAAACATACCAAAATGTCTAGGAAATAAGAGAGTTAGTAGACCTGACATGATGTTTTGGGAAATGAACGAAGATTATGTAACTCAATATCTTATTAAACCCTGTCTTAATTAGATCACGTATTCGATTTGATGACGTCGTACAGGCGACGAAATGTCTTAAACCAGTCATAAAGTCATCTAATAAAATGAGAAATTGAAAAAGCTATAAAAGTACATTTAAATGATTAATATAAATATTTGTAGATATTTTATTTATTTACTTATTTTTTTTTCAAGTACAAAAGCACAACAAATTAAAGCTTACTGAGAAACAAAAAATGATACAATTGAAATTTCAGCTTTTAATCACATCATAGTGAATTAAGAATGATTAAAAGCTCATACGTTAATGTATTTATTCATTTATCATTTTCAGTTGTTTCTTTCTGCATTTATTTATTTTTTTCTTTTAATTCATTTATATTTGGTGCTCGAAGAAAAGGAATTTTGGTCCTTACCAATGTAATTGTGAAACCCATTCAGCCCTGCGTTTAGGATGACATAACGGTACAAACAGTTTGCAAATTATACCCGCTAATGGTACTTCTGTGTTGCCATTGTAGGGATCGCCAATGTCGATGAAACCGCGTTAAAGCTGAAATATATATGTTCACTTCCAGTATAATACACCATCATTCTTTAATGCTTTTTGGTGGTTTATCGAGAAATAACGGTAAATTATGACTTGATAATCTCACCGCAAGAGCAGCGAAATTATCAAAAACTTATACCCTGCTTTTGTGCATTTCATCCTATCTGCGTCATCTATGCGAGGCGAAATAAGTGACGTCACAATGAATGTTGCATAGCAATCACATGCAAAAGGACGCGCTTTACAAAAATATTTCCTAGAAATTACACGTTTTGTCTCATATTTGCATAAAAGAAATAGAATAATCGTTTGTTTTCGAGTAAGATCGATTAATATTTAATTTCTTGAACGAGATATATAGCTTTTGTTGTTCACTCAATGAAATAAAAATGATCTTACTCTGAAACAAACGATTATCCTCTATATTTATACTTCGCGTTTTCGTTGGTGTACATCTTTAACGTTCAAACTTTCGTTCCGTCGTTCAGCTCGCCCACCAGTGGATTGAATTTTTGTTTTAATGCCTATAATATGGTGATATACATGTGCAATTTACATATACCAACTACAGTAACCGTATACTTTTCAATTGAATGGATTTTTATAATCTTACATATCCTGTCTTGTTACAGGTCAGAGGCTCTGATATCCAATACAAATATTTCGTTGGTGGGCGACCTATGTGTATTATTTAGACAGCACTTACGATATAAAGTTCTATCTATGGCAATATTTTTCAATACTTTCCTCTTTTAATTCCTCTATTAGTTATTGCATATTATATCTGGAACAATGTTCTTCATAATTATGGGTATGGTCGGCGATACATCAACTGATGTAGCTGTAATTACGTTGTTTAAGTCGCCCAGCCTCGAAAATGTTTGAAACAAAACGGCGGATAAATGTCGTGGAGTTCAACAGCCATCTCGAAATAGATGATCGATCATCAGATCTTTCATTTAAAGAAGCGACCCATTACTTGGAACTATGAAAAAGGAAGAAAGTGGCATAAGATCAGAAAATTATTTTGATCTACGCCGCCACACTATTATTCAAACCATAATAACCCTAAATTGTCGTTTGTTCTCGAATATTGTCGTCTGGTAATGATTGAGGATAGCCTGACTACCAAGCGTCAAGTCAACGTTGAATTGTAGCAACGTTATCTGACCTGAGTGTGAATAAACTTCTACAAGGGGTCCTATTAAATCCTAACCTAACTTGTTACAAAGTAATATTATTCTTTACGAGATTTTACGAGCTTTACTGACCTTAATTGGAAGTCTTTGATATAGTTAATGTTTATCCAATATTAGACTGTGCCATAAAAAAATGGTAGGCAAAATCTCACACAATGTTTTGAATATGTATTTTAATTGTTTTCTATCTATTTCTCAGAACAAATCAGAAATATACGGGGTTTTTTGTTGTTTTTTTTTTTTTTTTTTTTTTTTTTTTTTTGTCTTTTTAATAATTTTTGTGAGTGATAGGAGAATATCGGCAGATAATTACGTGTTACTCCTTCGTCTTACAAGTGAAAATTCAAGCCAATCGATTACGCCCTGCTTTCGTTCATTTCAACGTATTTGACACTATCTAAACGATGCCCATTTAATGAATGACGACATCACGTTGACTAGTAGTCACGTGCAATATGACTCGGTTTGAGAGACCTCTTAAATTTTTCTCAGTTCGTCTCAATTTTGAATTAAAGAGACAGAATAATCGTATATTTTCCATTAAATAATTTACATCTTATTTCGTGAACAATAAAAACGCAGTCCACAGAGTCTGACAAGGATCGACACGTAACACGCTTTCCAGACGGGCAAATTTCGCCCAATTGGTTACAGATAATCTAGGGAGTACAGAAATGGTATATTTCATTATAGGAATAGTAGAAATAGAAAAGAAATACATACAAGGTTAAACAAATATTGAAAGTTGCATAACTGTTTCGAAAAAAGAACCAATTGCTTATTACAAGCAATATCTTCTATTCTTACTCTTTTTTTTTTTCAATTATAGGATCACAGGCACGTAAAATTCAGGTACTACACAGAAACTGGTAAGGATAGTACATAACGTAAGAGGCGAAAAAATAGTGTAACTTCATTTCATTCAGACTGGAGTTACGAGAATCTAGTCACCCTCTGGCAATAGGTGATATATCGGGTCAGTTATAGAGCTTCGCAATCATACAAACATTTCAAGCTTACCATGTTACCGATCGTAAAGAAGGTCCGGTCCAACTTGCAATTGAAAGAAGCAGCGATTCGACACTGATCAGACCATGTCACGGTCTAAAAAAGTCCGCGGATGCTTTTTGAACCAATATTACTCGATTCGCTTAATATACTGAGCGACTATAAAAACGCAACAAAGGAGATTTGAATACAGGAAAATATATTTGTTTTAACTGAATTTAGCTAAAATCATGAAAAAAAGATACTCTGTTGAATCGACTAAATCTTTATTTGATCAGACGCTTTAGTGAGTTTTGGCATAGCAATCTCCTGATCACTCTTTCTTTGACATTTCACTTTTCATGGTTGATTGATTTAACAAACCGGAGGTGTGGAAGGTAATTAACGATAGACATTTCAAAACCGTTCAAAAAAAATGAAATCAACTCACTCGTTTTACAAAGACTGTACTCTGAATCGAGTATGTAATCGTGAAATCGTTCCTTAGAATCGGAACATCGTTAACCTCGATAAAACTAAAAAATATTGATTAATTCCACCAATATTTGAACATCTGTAAGGTAGGACCTTGTCATTTAGGAATTTCAGAAGACTTGACGTGTTAAAATGATTTTAATGTCATACAGTAAATACGCTAGAAAATTCATCTCAGTTCTAAACGACATGTCTGTTAAGGGGTTAAAAGCGTGAACAGGCTTTGTTTACCAAAACCGCATTCACATGAACAACGTTTGTGGTTCTACGAAAGGAATGGAAAACCATGTAAGTAACGTAATTTCTGGAAAAGAAGACGTTTTGGCGTTGTCTTTGGACCGAATGTGCCTAAACGCAGTATTCATGATTTATTGGACTCTTTATTCATCACTCAACTCTGAAATTTGTTTGGCTTTTATTTCATTTGAAAAGAAAATTTTGTCCTAACAGTAAAGATATGGAGAAATTTCAACTTTCGTTGGTATGTTTAAAATTGTCAACGTATTGGGAATACAAGAGAATGTTTCAAAATGACATTGATTTTGGATTAAAGGTAACTTTGTAAAAGTAACAAAATAAGTATATTTTAGTCCGAGTCTTTCACTTTTATTTGCATTTAAGTGATGCTTTTAAGTATTGCATTTTTAAAGTCGGTCAGTATAGTTATTCTATCGGTTGGTTTATTTACCAGAAAATGACGACGCGGGAAGTTATTTATGATGGACCGTATCAAATGACGCCGCGGGAAGGTTAATAATAATAATAATAATAATAATAATAATAATAATAATAATAATAATAAAATCTTTATTTAATGAAGGTATAGTGCGGTTTTATTGACTTGAATCTGACACCTGCAATTTAGCTGAATAAAAATCTGATTATTCCTACTCGGCTTTGCACGTGCTTTCATAGGAATGAATAACAACCGATATTGAATGTATTATACATTTTGTTAATTGATAAAATTTGTCGGTAATTGTTATTTAAGCATTTTTTCCACAGAGGTCAAAGTCGGGTCAATTTAACCAGGCTATAACACATTAAGAAATTATTCAAAATACTAATTTCTTATTTTCAATATTGCCTTCAAACAACATAAATTCTCCTCAAGCAAGCATACATACATACATAATCCAAGTATTTATACAATGGAATACCTTTTAAGGTATTGAACCCGCAACTGCTTAGCAACATCCCGGAACCCATGATCCCTGACAATGCCGACAGAGGTTTCCAAATGAAAATCATAAGGATACCTCATTCAACACTGCTCAAGCTCACCATCCCCGAGACGACACGAAACCATCACTGGTCCATTAACTTAACTCTAATTACCCCCCCCCCCCTCTCTCTCTCTCTCTCTCTCTCTCTCTCTCTTTCTCTCTCTCTCTCTCTCTCTCTCTCTCTCTCTCTCTCTCTCTCTCTCTCTCTCTCTCTCAACTCTCTCTTATTTATGATTGACCGTATAAAATGACCACGGGAGTAAGTTATTTTCAGTGGACAGAATAAAATGACGATGCGGGAAGGTTAATTTATGACGGACCGTATAAAATGACTCTGTTACTGATATTTTACCCTCAACCTGCTGTATCCTTGTTTGAAGGTAGTGGACTCCTAATAGTTCCACAGCGCTTAAGATGTTATGAACTTTTACAGTGTTAGCCGAGGTTTCCATATGATATAAATTAGGAAACCGCGGTTAACATTGTGAAAGTTCACGAATGCCGAGACGTTGCGGAACTATTACGGTTCCACAACCTTAATCAGATTGCCAATTATAGGACATTTCAATCACTCTGGCAGAAGATTTACCGACATTAATCAAGTATATATCTGTGAAAGCTGATCATGGTATATTCCGTTTACAAAATTACTGTCTATAATGTCAACTGCATGGGAACTAATTTAAAAGTCGGCTTTACCTACCGTCAACAATGAGGTTTTTCACAATTTGTCGTTTCTTTAATCTAAAATTACCGTTCTACGTTCCTGTTCAAGAATCTTAGAAGTGCAACATCCGGTTGACCTATCTTACGAACCAATCTCCCTTTCAAATATTTATTAATATATTATTTCCCTGTTGGTCTTTTTTTGCATGGCGGTCAGAGATTGCTGGATTAACCTCCCGCAAAGAATCGAGTGTTCACAGCGTTCTCATTTGTTGATTGTTGGGGTCGAACAAGGTCGAGTGCAAATCCATTTGGGTAAATAGAGATGAACAGGTCTATGACCCTTGTTTAATCATACCCTTTTCTGACTTTATACCCCTATAAACAATATTTGGCTCATAAAGCGACTAATGACAACATGAGCAACTAATCATAAGTTCCTGGTGACTGTTTTACTAAACAACTTACGATAATTTGTTTCGTAAGTTAAAATCAAAGTTACATCTACAGCAGTAGCTACCTATGGAATTTTGTCATGCAATATCTCATTAGAATCGTCTTCAAAAGACGATTCCAATGAGATATTGCAAGGCAGAATCTTACACTGAATGAAAACACCAGTTATGATTTGTGCTTTTTGACCTACGATTAATATTTTCTTAAGAAGTTTAGTAAAACGGGCCCCTGGTATTTTAGCGCCAGTACTACCGTTACATCCTTTCCTAGTTTCCAGCTGCTATCCCAAATACAGTAGGTTTAGTTTTCACTTCCACTCCAAATTACCCTTCTTCTACAATATGCATTATTGACAAAATTAAACGTGTCATAAGCTATCGAATGTCCGCATTTTACGTGCGACAAAAGCAATTAATCGAAGAACTTAGTAATCAGTCTGGAACTGGACCCACAAAAGAATTACAGTCGAACACATCCGATTGATCTCTCTTGGAAGTTCTATGTTCCGATTATAACGCATTTCCAGACCGAACTATAACCCTCTCTTATTACCTATCAAACATTAAGTTGCATATAAATTTTTGAAAGGTCAATGACGAGCTCCAACCTCCTTTCATTTTGATATGATTACTCAAGTTTAGTAAATAGTTTTGTACGAGTATTTGAATTTTTTATTTCATATTTGTTCTGTAAAATAATTTATATATATATATTTATTGATCTCCACTAGGAATTCAACTGAATAAATATAAAGAAATAAAAGAATATATTAATCTATTTTATTTTCATTTTTTTCTTCATTCATTTCTTTATCGTAGGGTTTGTTTTTGTGTGTGACTAATTGTAGCATTTATTCCCTACGATTTCGCCTGAATCATTCATGCGAGAATTCCATGCTTGTCCTCTAAACGTCTCCGTTACACGAAGTGGACCCCGAAACTAAATTTGCTGTGGCAGCGGATTTATCATTGACATATTCCAGTTATTGAACTTAAAGGGCTCTTGACATTCCAATCACCTAGTTTAATGACAAGTACAACGCAAAATAAGTGAAAAAGGAGTTAAGTTATTTTATTTTTGTTTGTTTATAAATTTATTTTTCAATTGGCTCAGTCGTTTAAAGATCATTCCTTAAATCCTACTAAAGAAAATGACTAACCATTTGATTATAATTGCAATAATTAAATCAATTGCTTGGTATACAAAAGAAATGAAGAAATAAATGAATAATGGGTAAATGAAGAAAAGGGAAAATTCATATTAAAAAAAAAACAAAAAAAACTTTAAAATATTATACTCTTTTTTCGATATTTCGGCTAAGGCCTTTCATAAGAAAAATTAAGTGGAAATGAAGACATACAATATGACAGCACAGTAAGAATGTAAAGATGAAGTTGTGACATTTCCACGTAATATTTCTTGAAAAGGCATTAGTCGAAATTTCGAAAAAAAGTATAATATTTCAAAGTGTTTATTCAATTCCCTTTGGAATGATTTTTGGACTTGGTATAAAAGGATTTTTTCAACAAACATAGGATTGCGACCATTTCAATCTGGACCGTAGAACTCCAACCGCAAGGTCCGTGTTCTGAAAAAAAAAAAAAAAATAGCCACAAGTTGAGAAGAACCTTATTTTATGGATGATGCATCGATGGTCGAATAGAATAACGTTACTACGGTATTTCGGTCCCCATTTAGAGACTGTTGGTTATACGCTATCAATAAACACATGGATCGACAAATCAATCAATCATGACTGTTGACCTCTGTCTTTTGCCGCATTTTTTCCCCAAATATATCCTCGAGGGGGCAAAATTGAAACAAAAAGTAAAAGATCGTTCAAATCACGAAAAAAGTACTTCTAATGAGCAGCCAGTGTACTTATGCAGAAGCTTATAAAATATCTGCGTACTCAAAATTATTTGTACAGAGGAATAAAACCATTTTCCCAATCAAAATGTTCGAATCTTGATGGACACGATCAAAAGGAATGTTATTCCAGTAATAAAGGAATTCGTCAAAATCGTCTCAGCTCAAGCTTTAATCAGACGCTTCCAACTCCGGGTAGACCAAAACACCCAAGAAATGCTTTGGTCGATTTGAATGAATTTCTTATAGAGCTTTCATTTTGAATTCGGAGCGTTTTTTAACGACATCGGAGCGTTTTGACTGATTTGAATAAGTGGTAGGGTTGCTATGAATAGAGAGCTGAAGGAGGAGCAATTAAGAATAGTTTTTATTGAGTTAGAGGGGTATAAATTTTAAAATTTGTAAACTGATACTCGAGATATTGCTGAAAGTTTGTTAAACCGACCAGAAATATACATGTAGCTAAAGTTATTGAAATCGTCTGATCAATAAATACGTGTCTACTTTAAGTTCTTATACCTCTCAATACGCTTAAGGTATTGCCAACTCCCTTCAAGGAAATGCAGTAGATTTTATATTGGAAATTAACATATGATCCAAAAGAAATCTGCATGAAAACATAAGAATCTTTGAAATTTCATCAGTATGTAATGTACCACCAGAGTAGCGCTCCAGAAATATAATGCGGTCACAAGTTGTGTTTACTTTAAGAATCCTCAAGTATGTGGGAAAACACCTCGCAGGGAAGAGTTAACCAATCAGCATGCAGGAAACAGATGGTTATTGAATACTTCCCTGTAAAATTTCTTTCTGAGATTATGTAATCATATGATAAACGTCCATTACCAAATATAGAAATTGTCCATCACTTAAGGAAAGACTTCTGATGTGTTTGAATGATTTATTTGAAAATGAATTAACATATATCATGACATCAATAGAGACAAAAGACGTAGTCCCTCTTCCTAGAAATTTTGTACTCTGTCTCGTGAGATTGGAACATTCTGTATCCCAGCGTACATAAGTTAATCAAACCCCGGGCCCAAATATACATTGAAAAGCCTCGGTTAATCCACGATATCGTCAGTTATTCTAATTCATAGTACAGCTTCTAGAAGCTGCATTTCCGATGTTTTGGAATAATGTCTACGATATGTGAATATTATAACACTGTAAAGTTTAGTTAACTAGGTATACATATACATTTGTAATTCACTTGGTTAGAACGAAAAGTGAACAATTTAGCATTCACATAAAAAATGAAAACGATTTGTGTCTAAAAATTGACACAGTGAAAAAAAGTAGACCGTCGCTCTGCGGAAAGCAAGCTGACTGGGTTCATTCCGTGATATATGGACGGGGTTTTAGACTAGATCCCGTGGCGATTACAAAAGTCACTGCTGTGAGACTATTCAAACGTTAATGCCTCGAACAAATGCAGACCTGCCCTCGAGGTAATGGGGCCACATTATCTACACGAAGGACGAGTAAAGATATACAATTTTAATCCCCCTATTTAAGTGTCATATTATCGAAAAAAGAGGAAATCGGTCGGAACGGGTTTGGAATCTTCAAACTGTCACTGACGTTAAATCATCACAAGTTTTAATCAAATGGTTGTATTTGTATCTCAACCCTTTTCCGGCTGAAAATACATTCTGTTTCAAACAAGAAGCCAATTTTGGGGATATTTCAGACAGTCTTGATCATTTTTCCACAATAACTAACGACCAAGCAGATGAATTGGACCAAAATCAGACCTCACCTTTGTGGAAGCTGTTTTAGACATAGGCCTACTGTCTGCCAAAGCCTTGTATATGCCGTGTACAGCATAAGAAAGGCTAAAACACCTGAGTCGAGTATCCTCTTTAATGGTAATAAAATACTCAGATAAAATAACACACTCATAGGATATGATAAAATTCTTTCCCATACATTCCCTGAGTTTTGTGTCTCTGTGATTTTAGAATTTAAAAAATGACAAAAAATGTGAATTGCAATTTCTCCTTTTCCACAATATTTCATACCTTCTAGTATGATTTCTTCTCAAATTTCACCAACGCTTCATTGTCGTCTGCAAAGACTCTCTCTCCCAGTTCGAGTAGGTCTAAAATTTTAAATAGATGGTTTGAAAGTCTCGTGTGACTGAAGTAGTATCATCGCAAGCCAAGGTAGACTGGCTTCCGTCCCATTGATCTGAAGTATAGAGAAATGAGCAAAATTAAAAGTTAGAGAACGTCCAATTTCTTATCAGCTTATATATTCCTCTATCTGTGAGATCAGTTTTTGAGAATATGGGAGGTAATTTGGATAGGATGAAATAGTAAAACATGAGTGGTGTTCCTTATTTATTTTAAACTGAACATTTGCTGACAGCCTGGGAGCCAGACTTAGGCCAAGGGCTTTTAATCCACTATGTTCCTTATGAAGTTTTCGTAAGGAACATAGTGGAGTCAGAACTCTTGGCTGGCAGAGATGTAGAAGTAGATGCTCCGAGCAGTCCGAACACACACGAGGCATTTTAACATGTCTGGTGACAAAGAGAAACTGTGAATCAGAAACCATCTATTGACCACATGGTTGGAACTCGGATCAGAATATGCAGGCTGTTCCGAGTCATAACAATGCGCACAGGTGAAAATATCACCTATTTTCTCAATGGTCGTTTCTCTGCCAAATTTGAAAACCTTGTGAAGTACATTCTTCTTTTTCCGTCACTGTTTATCCATTTATTTATTTATCTTATTTATGTATTTTATTTTATTCATTTATTCATTTTTTGGGGGGGGGGGTCGTCAAAACCAATCATGATGAGAAACATGTGAATGGATTCATTAATAAAGATATGGCGGTATCATTGGAATGTCTTTATTCCCGAGAAAGTATCATCCTCTTGTTGTAGTTTCATGCAAATCCCAGATGTAAAAGAAAAACATTTTCTTCATGTATTATGCCATAGGTTAAGGGTCGCATAGAATTTATAGTCTTAAATTACTAACAGATCTTCTTTCCCCAAGCTCATTTTCCATATCAATGACGTAGAAAACCAAACTTAATAGAATGTGGACCAAGAAAGAAACGAAATTCTAGATAATTATTATTTAGGTCCATAAAAACTATTCGATTTAAAATAGAAATAGGATTATATTTAGCCTGTGGAAATTTTTCCATCTCTATTTATTCCTGTTTGATCTATAAAAGTATCGAATTATTTAAACCGAAAGAAAGCAAAAGAATAGAAACAGGAGATATCAATGTATGAATGGATCCACTTCCCTGTTTACTTGTGGCCGTTGATGTTTTGTGTCCTCTCTTGTCTCGTTTCTTGTTTTTTGTCACAAGCCAATTTTACTTAATAATTTCTCGAGAAGGAAAAATAGGCACGCGCTCAGTTTGTCTAAGTACGCATGAGCAGATAAGTTAACTGATGAATAGAGCCCCGGCCTCTTGACCAAAACGCCTCGAGGTCGATTCCCAAGAGCAGCTTTCGATCGGCGTAAGTACTGGTGAATTTTCTAGGAAGCAGAATCGAGAGGGGTTAATCTAAGTTGTGAGAGCTTGTTACTCAATCGATGTGAAATAAAAAGGTGAAAACAGAACCAAAATTCCAATTAAATATTTCTTTTTGACCGGGATTATAATGTTGAACTAGATTTTTGGGAGCGGGTGACTTTAATTTCGTAACTACAGCTAATCATGTAAACAAGAGGACCATGATTATCCTATATCACTCACCTGAGTAGGTCAACTCATAACATGTCAACCATGGTTAAAATACGAGAGATTGATTAATGTGCATTTAGGGTGGTTTTGAAAGAAACAGACTTTTATTTCGTCCAGCTGATTTTGATTTTTTTTTTCAATTTTCGTAAATTTTCAACCTTTCTGTTACCAGAGTTATTGATTGAATTGAATTCTTTTAACAACTTTAGTAGACCTCAGCCCTAAGAACATATCTGCCAAATTTCAGATTGATTGGCCCAATGGTTAAGAAGATGAATTTTTCTAATATTTTCAGCAATTTTTCGACATTTCCATTACCATGGAAACCAGAGTTATTGATTGAATTAAATTCTTTTTTAAACTTTGATAAAGCTTCACCTGAGAAACATCCCTTCCAAGTTTTAGCTTAATTGGCCCAGTGGTTTAGAAGAAAATGAATTTTTTCAAAGATTTTTGGAAATTTTTCGCCTTTCCCTAACCATCAAAACTCTAGTTTTTGATGGAATTTAATTCTTTAAACAATTTTGGTAGAGCTTTGCCTAAGGAACATCCCCGCCAAGTTTCAATTTGATTAGCCAAGTGGTTTATAAGAAGATTTTTTTTAAGATTTTCGGCAATTATCTGTCTTTCAGTTACCATGGAAACCAGGATTTTTGATGAAATTAAATTCTTTTAACAACTTTGGTAGAGCTTCACCCAAGGAACAACCCTGCTAAGTTTCATTGATTGGCCAAGAGGTTTAGGAGGAGAAGAATTTTTTCTAAGATGTTATGCAATTTTCAGCCTTCCTGTTACCATAGCATACAGAGTTTTGGATAAAATCAAATTCTTTAACTACTTTAAAAGAGCTTAAAGGTACATCTCTGCCAAGTTTCAGATTGGCCCAGTGATTTAGGTGAAGATGTTAAAAGAAATTGTTGACGGATCGAAGGACAGGTGGATGATGGACGGACAACGGGCGTTGAATGATCACAATAGCACTTTGTGCTCAGGTGAGCTAACTAGAGGCGCTTGAGCGCCTGACTCGCTCCACAGGCCTGAATATCCTGATAATGACTATGATAAAGCTGTTTAAATGAGAATTGAAGTGAATGAATGAGTGAATGTTTATTTCAAGTAAATAAGGGTCATATGCTGAAATATTTCTGCATAAAATACTCGTGATCAGTGAATAACATTGAAAATTGACCTCTACCTGTTACACAAATATTTTTCATTTAATCAAAATAATTTTGTGCAGTCTGATAATGGGTCACCCAAAGATCATTCAAGTGAAATTTTGTTAAAATCCAAATATAAGAATTTCAACACTAACAGAATGTTACTGCACAACATACTGGTACTTTGTCTGCAAAATTTTGATTGTAGATCTTTCAACTTTTAGTTAAACACTACTAAAAGATGTTACTTCACAACAATTGTTTGTCATCAAAACAAAATTCTAACTAATGATAGTAAGAATCAAAATATTCAATCCAATATATTTATTTTATTCTGCCCAATGCCTTAGAGTGCAGTCAACTCAACTCTTTCTACCCCACTCTGAATGTCAGGAGGTCAGAACATCATTTTACACTCTGTGCAGACCCTTCGTTCAACTAAACTCACCGATTCTGAGGGGGTATTCTCAGGCTACTTATTTCAACTAATGATTCTATACATTTGAATTTCAACAAAGGTTTTGTTCCTTCTAATCTATAATCATTACACCTATTAAATTTAACAAGTCTAGAAAAATTCATCACTGAGATGATACCAAAAGGGTGATCAAATATTCACTTTATATGTTATAATGCCCTCTGCCAATAAAAAAATATGCTGTTCATCTAATCAAAATAATTTTTTGCAGACTGATACAACTTCACAGAAATAAAATTTCCATGATATCTAATCCATCTGTTCAACCTTTCCAGATAGTTTGTTTTACCCTATATTGGATATTCCACCATATAACCTATCTGAAGAAATGACCTCTGCCCATAAAAGACATATTTTTGATCTGATCACAGTATTTTTTCATAAATGATCACTAAAGAATCATTCTAGTAAAATTTGGTTGAAATCCATCAATTAGATTCTGAGAAAATGATTTTCAAAGTTTACACTATATAACATATTGGGAAATGACCTCCGCCCATAAAATGTATATTTTTCATCCGATCACAATAATTTTTGCTAGACTGATAAAGGGTCACTCAAGTATCATTCATGTAAAATTTGGTTGATATCATTCAATCAGATTCTGAGAAAATGATTTTCAAAGTTTTCACTTTATAACATATAGAGAAATTACCTCCACACATAAAATACATATTTTTCATCTGATCACAATGATATTTTGTAGGCTGATAGAGGGCCACACAAGGATAATTCATGTGAAGTTTGGTTTATATCCATCAATTAGTTTCTTAGAAAAGCTACCTATACCATATATGGAAATTAGCCACGCCCACTACAGCCATGATTTTCAACCAATTAAAAATCTTTGAAGTAATCTGATAGAGGGTCACCAAAGAAATATTCCTGTGAAATTTGATTAGAATCCATCCAGTACTTTATGAGGAGAAGAATTTTAAAGTAAAAAGTTCACAAACGGACGGGCGGATGCACGCACACACACACACTGACGCACACACAGACGACGGACACCCTGCCATGACAATAGCCCGCTGGCCTTTCGGCCAGTGGAGCTAAAAATCTGACCTTAAGGTTGTAACAAGTTGAGATTAGCAAAGAGACAAATTAATGCTTTAAATATAAGCATACAAGGCATTCAATTTTGCAATTAACATGTTGCAATTGTAGTACATACTGTACAACAAACTTTTGAAATAAGTTAATAGAGGGGAGAGAACCAGATTTTACACATTAACCTCTACCAATAGGTCAATAACAATCTATTTAAGGTGTAGTGAAGACTGACCACAAGGTCAAACAATGCTTACAATATTGACTATGCCAAGGGATGTCAAAAGCTCAACGTTATCTTCCATAACAAGTGAACTGTAACTGCATTTTAAGGTATTCCTAGTGTGAAACAAGGGTAAAAGGAATGATAAAATTTTACCAAAAACAAATACAACATGTTATTCCCCTATGATATCTGAAATTTAAATGACTTTCGCCGTCCCGTATAAAAAATATTGGAAAAAGTCCGTTTTCTTGAGTGGGTGGGGAAATCGGCCATAAGATAGGAAGGGGTCTATCTTAAAATGTTGATTATGCAACTAACTGTATACAACCATGTGATATATTCTATGCTAAATATATGGCAGAAATCTTGTTGATTACAAACAGATAGTTTTGAACAAATTATTTTAATCAAATAATGCATACTTCGCCAAAATTTCAAGCCGGAAACAAAATAAGGCGCCATTTTGTAATGCATTCTTGCTCCAGAGACTATCGAAGAAAGTTCTCTTCTTCCAAAAGTATTGGTGGGGCAAATTAAATACCATTTTCAAAAATTACTACAATACTTCGGAAATTGAATCTGAAAGTATGAAAAATATTCACCGTGGAGAAGCAGAGAAAATTGACCAAGAGTTATGCGCCTTTGAAATCAAATACTTAATTTTTGATGATAATTATGTTTTTAACTCTCTAATTGCACCAAAGTCTTTTCAAAAATCTGTAAGTAAATAAAATTTGTTAAGGCCTTTGATTATCTTCTAAAAATGCCAGAAAATGACCATAGTTCTTAAAATTACTTACAATAACTTATTCTAAATCTCATGTCTCTGAATTACAAAGTATGTCTATTTGCCTTTGAAAAAATTACAATCTTGAATCCATGAAAAAAGTGTGTGTTTTCCAAAAGGAAACGGTCAAATATTTTTTCAAGAAAAAAAGCTATTGCTATTACAATGTTTTTTCAGCATCGATTTTGCTTTCATTATTCGCTAATGGAGTCCGTGGTCTAGTGCGGAGTCCGTGGTCTAGTGGTTAGGACGGTGGCTTTGGGATCGAAAGGTCCCAGGATCGAATCCCGGCCAGATCACGGGAATTTTTCTGAGCAAAAAATTAACTCCACGTTGCTCCTCTCCACCCAGGTGTATAAATGGGTACCTGTGAGAATGTAAGTCTTAGTGCTGTGGCTGCCGATGAGCGCCGTTTGTTAACAGCCGACTTGCAATTCGATGATCGGGGGGTTAAAGTGTGAAGTCGGTTGAATATGCCTGGCATAGAAACAGACTATAAACCTAACTTTAACTTTTTTAACTTTAACTAATATACTGAAGTATGAATAAAAACTCTCCGTATGTATGAAACTGATCATCAAACTGTTTTTTGAGACTCGTTTAGTAACTGGAATATTTTACAAATAGACATATTCGGCCCCGTTTTACATGCCAGATGTCCTCATCACGCCGAATAATTTGTTTTTTAACCTTGATTTGTTTAGGCCTAAAAAGGTGTTTTGTTGGTATAAACCTTCGACTAAAATAAAACATAGGAAAAAAACCTGAAAAGGGACATAATCTGTACAAGAATACATATTTAGACATCTTCCTTGAAAATATGGGTTGCTTTTTTAATGGTTTAAATGTATTGAAAGTTTCGTGTAAATGCCTTTGGTAAAAGCAGAGAAAGTGTGTTTCGGGTATAAGCGTAAGATTTTTCGTTATTCAATTTTTCCGGTAGTTCAGCTTCCGAAGGCGTGACTTCCGGCAGTCCTTTGGTCGGTACGCTTAAAGAAAGACAACTTCCTGCAAATGATTTAATGGAATTGAGATATTTTTTGTACAGATTATCATCTGGTTAAAAGACTGAAAACTCGATCAGAACAATCAAAGTAATAAAATTTATATTTTGATAGATATAATCAAAATTCCATTGAGCTTAATTATGTAACTAAACGTCGTTTTTTGCGGGAACGTCGATGATAATGACATCATCTAAGGAACGTGCAAAAAGACGTGCTTTAAGAAACGGAAATAGCCGACATTAACCGATTTAATTCTGATCTTCACACTAGGAATACCTTAAGTTGTCCATTTAACATATCTGCCCTGTGTTCAGGATGACAAAACTGTGCAAACTGTTTGCCAATCATACTCCGTTTTACATGCTTGAAGCAAAGCAAGGTGCAAAAGGCAGACTGTTTTATCATCCTGAACCTGTAGAGCAGATTTTGTTGCTCTTCAGAGAGTGAATATATACTATTGGCATAAAGTTAAGCATATCATAATTAAAACCAGTGGCTTTCAGCCAGTGGAGCTAACTAGAGCTGCTTGAGCAGCTGATTTGCTACACAGGCCTGAACCTTTTCATATGATTAGACAAGAATTTAAGTGAATGAATACTTATTTCTAGTAATAAAGTGTTTTTGAAATGTCAAATGCTGAAATAATTCTGCTTAGAAAAATTCATGATCGATCAATAACATATAGAAAATTGACCTCTGTCTGTTAGCTACATATTTTTCATCCAATCAAAATAATTTTGTGCAGTCTGATTATGGTTCACCCAAGGATCATCTGAGTGCAATTTGGTTGATATCTTTATAACAAATAGATAAATGACCTACGCTCATAAAAGACTCATTGTTCATTCAATCACAAAAATATTTTGTACACTGATAAAGGGTCACTCAAGGATCATTCGTGAGAAATTTGGTTGATATCTATTAATTAGATTCTAAGAAAATGATTTTCATAGTTCCACAACATAAAATATAAAGAAATAACCTCCACCCATAAAAGACATATTTTTCCTTCAATCACAATATTTTTTGTAGACTGGTAAGGGTTACTAAAGGATTATTCCATTGAAATTTGGTTGAACTCCATCACTTCTGAGTAAAGTCACATATTACCATACATCGAAATTAGCAACACCCATTTAAGCCTTGTTCTTCATAAAAAATCTTTGAACAACTTTGAAAGAGAGTCACCCAAGGATCATTCCTGTAAAGCTTGGTTAAGATTCATCCAGTAGTTTCTGAGAAGCAGATCTTTAAAGAAAAAAAAAGTTTAGGGCAGGACACATGGATGAACGATGGACAAAGCGCCATGACAATAGCCCCAGTGGCCTTAGGCCAGTTGATATATTACCCATGTAATGTGTGAGACTAAAAAAACTGTAACCAATCTTATGTGACCATACTTAAATAACAATTAATTTCAAGACCAAATGAATAGCCATTTAATGAGCAAATGGAATGACACATTTACTGACATATGCACTTAGTATGCATATTTGAAAGTCAACCTTTTATTGCAAAATACGCAGCAAATCATCTTGGTGGCTAATACGCATCTAATTTCTGACAGTAAAGCCAGACCATTTCTGAAATCTTCAGAATCTATTTATTTTGTCAACACTTTCAGAATATTGTGTGGAAAAAAACTTGTAGTCCATGGTTATTTTCAACTTCCGGTTAATACTGTTAAATGCTTTCCCTATTTTAACCCTTTGCTGTTTAATTCCTGCTTTTTACGTGCCTGTGATTTTATAATTGAGAAAACATTGTGAAAAAAGAAGAAATTGCTCATGACAAGCAATTTCTTCTTTTTCCACACTATTTTCTACCCTACCAAATGGTTATTTTTCAAATTAAATCCACTTTAAATTTTCGTCTGCAAAACCTTTGAATTTGGACAGGTCTAAAATTTTGTAAAACAGGAAAGGGTAAACATACTCACCATCTCTTGATCATTAAATTTGTAATTATAACATGTCTTACACATGGAACTTCCAAATACATTCTTCTGGAGTTGAGTCTTATGAAGCTTTCAAAGATTTTTCAACTGCTAGAAAAATATGTTTATCTTTAGCAAATAGTATATATTCCATGTTCTAAATCAATGAATTCTAAAAAATGAGAAATGTCAAAAGATTTGGGTATCAATTGATAAATAAATGCTTCATGATTCTTGTTGAGATTTTTTAAACAAAACTAAAGTAAATACAATTGCAACAAAGTATTTAAATACAATAAAATAAGAAAGTGCAGGATTCATTTGTCATTCGGCATTCCATAAACCTTTAACCTGAATGTTAAAGTATAAAACTTAAAGAAAGCATTCTTAAAGAAAACATAAGCAATGGGTGAAAATATAAATTAAATTTTGACCAATAGTATACCTTATTCAACAAATGTCTTAGAATTGAAACTTTATATTAAGACTATGCAGTTAAGTTACTATAAGTCAACTCGATCATTGGCAAAGTTCATTGACAAAAGTATTGTGAAGTGCCTTTGAATTCAGTCATCTTCAATAGTTTTGAAGTAACCCCTAAATTTTCTCCCTTTTCATCATACAATCCATTTTCATTTATATTTCATTCATTTATTCAAAGATTCAAATAAATGCATTAAGTAATACTAGAAATACTACAAAATACCAAAGTTTTTGCATGACAATCACAATGCTGATAATGACAACACTACCTCAAAGCAATATATAAATAAGATTTACACTAAACCCATTTAATTGATGGATCCCTGGTCCTGGCCCTTGACCCCTGTCAGGACACACCCCGCAATTATTTAAACGTTATTTATCTGCAAAATATATTGATGGTGTTCTGCTAAAATCTCGTAACTACAGCTTGTTTAAAGCTGTAGTTACAAGATTTTGGTAGAAAAATGACGATAAAAGTTATGGACATGAAACAAAGAATACATCATTGGAAGCTTAATGTTTAAAGGTGACCCCTTTATATAGCTCTTGTGATGATGAACACACATTCCAGGTTACCAGCACGATTAGCTCAGTTGGGAGAGCACTGGACTTCAAAACGATTGCAGTTTGAAGGCGTGGGTTTGATTTCCAGGCTGGTACACTAAAAAAAACTAATTGTCTTTCAGATGAGACATTAAACCAAGGCCCCATGAGACCGTGCTTTACACCAAGCATGTTAAAGAACCATGGCGGATCTCAGCAGTAGTTTCATCATGTATCCTTGCACAATCCCCCTGTAACAACTAACCGTCTTCTGGGGGCGTCGCTCATATGGGCATGTGCTACGGTAGCGACGGTAAATAAACACATACACATTCCAGGTTTCATGAACATAACTCCAATAATAAAGAGAAATGAACAAGGTTAAATTTGTCATGCCAATGCCAACACCAACATCAATGCCAACTTCAATGCAAACACCAGCACGAACAACACCAAGGTGGTCATATTACCTTGGGTTTTCTCCAAAAACAGCCAAGCTAACAAAATAGCAGAAAATGTCAAAGTTCAACAGTCATCTCATTATAAATGAGTGTTTTGATTGATCAAATGATTTTTATATTGACAGCAGTGATCTCTTAAGTTACCAGCCACAGCTGTCAAAATACCAAATGACCAATCAAAATATTCATAGAGATACGAATGCCGATTTTCTCACAGATGGGCAAAGTAACTCCTTTTTATTTGGTCAACAATTTGTGTCATGTCCTTAATCATTTAATCATAGGACAAATGAACCTGTACGTGACATTTGCAACAATTTGAAATGTTTGTAACATGTAACCATTGAGAGGTCCAGACAGCCAGAAACTGTAAATATAAAGTTACCTGATTGTCTACAGATACTTTGAGACCTTATCTATATATACGAAGTGCATAGTGAAGACTCTTGTCAGACTGTGCTAATGCACAGGTTGGTCAGAGTCTTTGCTTTGTGCACATGTCAAATTGTTGAAAATGTCACACACAGGCTCAAATTATTTTCTTTATATCTCATAAGGTCTGGTATGATGATGTCCAAGGATAAGGACCAGCAGTACATATATTGACATTCATTTCACTATTATTGGAAAACAAAGTTTACCTGTCACTCATTATTTTTCGTAACCTATCGGTAAAATCTGCGAGATCACTTTCAGAATTTTAAATTGAGATCAAATAAAATAATGAAATTGTCATAATTGGGTCTACAGCACAGAGGTTAAAACCATTCGGCAATCAGTGTCAATAAACTGACAGACCTGGTTCGAAACTGAACGGAGTCGGATATAGAAAATTTTATTTTCCAAATTGTTTTAACTTAAATTTTATTATTTTCAAATAAAGGGACAATTTTAGTGTCTCTTTAATTTCTTGATTATAAGATTTTGTATTGACAATGATTTTTTTCTTTATCAAATCTCTCACTTCCTTAATCTTTTGGAATAAACAAGCTGTTGTGACCTTTTTCAAGCTGAGGTCACGAGATTTTGATTTTTTTTCTCTGACTGAATAAAATTATTTTCTTTTGTTCATTAGATTAAATGCTAATGATATTTTTACTATTTTTTCTTCTATACATTTTATTGCTTGTCGTTACTTCTGTTGATTCTTTTAACAAAATTAAGTAAAACTGTGTAGTGTTTTTTATATTATATTTTTCATTAGATCTAAATGGCCTTAAAAGTAACATCGCATTAAAAAAAAGAAAAGAAAATGACAAGAGGGAGTTTCGAACTCCGAACCTCTACATTGCAAGTCTCTGACCTTACATCCATAGCTATATGTGGTCATTTAAAACAACAGGGTTTAAATTGTTGTTTGAGAGTAACATTTATCTATTTTTCTTTAATGCATTTCGGTGGTTTATCAAGAAATAACGGTAGATTATCACTTGATAATCTCACCGCAAAAGCAGTGAAATTATCAAAAACTTATACCCTGATTTTGTGCATTTCATCCTATCTGACGTCATCTATGCGGGGCGAAATAAGTGACGTCACAATGAACATTGCAAAGCAATCACGCGCAAAATTACGGGCTTTACGAAAATATGTCCTAGAAATTTCACATTTTGTCTCATTTTTGCAATAAAGAAATAGAATAATCATTTGAGTAAGATCGATTAATATTTCATTTCGCGAACAACAAAAGCTTTATTTTCACTCATGGCTCCGCCACTCGTGAAAATATAGCTTTTGTTGTTCACTCAATGAATATAAATCGATCTTACACTGAAACAAATGATTATTCTCTATTTAATCTATATAAGGAAGTGGGTTCCAAATATCAATGAAGGTCATTAGGAATATTAAATGAGTGACAAGTCAATAATGTTTCACAATACAATGAGTTTGTCTGAGATATGAAATACCATTACTATGCAAAACATGTTCAGAAACATAAACAACTAAATGTTGTTATTTAAGCTTGGATCAGCTGTTGTTACAACATTTAATTCACCCAGTATTCATTTCCATGTGAATGTCTATGTTCTTTTTGCATAATTAAGTCAAGATTTATGAGTTGATTGGTCAATCAGATGTTTGCAGGACACAAGTGCCGTGTCAATCCTCTTCATCGTG
The DNA here is from genome assembly GCA_948146395.1 of Fragum whitleyi. Lineage (NCBI taxonomy): Eukaryota > Metazoa > Mollusca > Bivalvia > Cardiida > Cardiidae > Fragum > Fragum whitleyi. Next base: position 6,942,143 of record OX411555.1, on the reverse strand, counting down.
GTAGGACAGAGAAGTCAGCCATCACCATACATAAATCTAAAGCAGCATACAATCTGGAGCTGTCAAATGCTATAGAATATACAGGACTGTTCTTTGGTCCCAGATAATACACCTGAAATACAACATTAAAGTGAACACTTTATCGACTCATAAAAAGGTCCATCAGATTAGATGCAAATTCTGATAGAGCAAATTCCATGTGACAGTCAGATTGAATTCAAGCTTGTGATTGATATTTTAAACTATTTTACATGTGAGTAGGGTATAAACATTGATCAACCTTGACAGCCACAAGATACAATAAGAATATTCACAGATCACTTATCTACCTATATTGTTGGAGACAAAAAACCTCTTAAGGTAGTGGACCAGTAATAGTTGCACAACATTTCGGACCTAATAAATGTTCACAATGTTAACCAAGGTTTCCTATTGAAAAACATATCGAAACCTCGGTTAACACTGTTAAAGTTCATTACTCCTGAAACGTTGTGAAACTATTACAGGTCCACTACCTTAATTTGAGCCAAATGGACCATCAGTAATATATACCTGCAGATGTCACTTTTTCCAATTCATGTAAGTATACCAATCACATGATAATTCTGTTTATTAAGTAATACATGTTTGAGAGTGACTCTTTAAGCTATATGTAACACAATACCATGTCTAACAAGCAATAAAGATTTGATATTCACAGAAACAAAATATACCACGTTATAACTCACCTGAACTGGTGTACTACTTCGCTTATCCCAGAGTCGAACCATACCATACCGCGCTGTTCCTGTGACAACAGACAAGTCATTGTCAGACTGGACACAATACAAGGTGGAGTCAAACGGTTCTTCCCACTCTAGGACACTGAAGAAGACATAAAAGTAACAAAATTTGAACATTTATGGTAAAATGAACAAAAGCAGGGTGAAATGAATCAATTCACCATTCTGATAATTCACCTTTACCAGTGAAATAATTGTGAAAATCCAAAGGAATAATGTTATTTTTATATATCAAATCAATTTGTTTCTGTCCAGAAGAAGGAAAAAGATCTTGAGGCTTTAGCAATTTTTTTTCCTTAAAGACAGCAAAGCTAAAAGATAAAGACAGACATTCATTTTATTGAGTATCTTAAGAAGGATAATGCTTCTATTTTCAATTTGTAAGCAAGAAGGACAAAACATATTGAGATCTAACTTCATTAAGACACTAAAAAAACCAAGAGGACCCTGAGGGCCCTAAATCGCTCACCTGATATTTCAAGTAAATAATCATAAGACTCCATTTCCTATGATATGGTATGAACCTTCCCATTTTCAACAGAGTTCATTCTTGTGACCTGGCAAACATTTTGATCAAGTTTCATTAAGATTGGACCATTTTTGTGGCATTTGGAGCTGTTACAAGAAAATTGTCATTAAGGCCCCTTTTTCCAGTGATATGGCACAGATACTTCCCATTTTCAAATGTGTTCATCCTCATGACCTAACAAACATTCTGACAAAGTTTCATGATGATTGGACAAAATTTGTGGCTTCTAGAGAGTAAACAAAAAATTGTCATTAAGACCCCTTTTCCCGTGATATGGCACGGATCCTTCCCATTTTCAAAAGACTACATCCTCATGACCTAACAAACAGTCTGACCAAGTTTCATGAAGATTGGACCATATTTGTGGCTTCTATAGTGTAAACAAGAAATTTGTCATTAAGGCCCCTTTTCCCGTGATATGGCACAGATCCTTTCCATTTGAGCAATTTTCATAATGGACCACCCAAGGAATATTTCTCCCAAATTTGGTTGATTTTGGCCCATAAGTTTAGGAGAAGATTTCGTTTAAAGAAATTGTTGACAAAATTGTCATTAAGACCCCTTTTCCCGTGATATGGCACGGATCCTTCCCATTTTCAATAGACTTCATCCTCATGACCTAACAAACATTCTGACCAAGTTTCATGAAGATTGGACCATATTTGTGGCTTCTATAGTGTAAACAAGAAATTTGTCATTAAGGCCCCTTTTCCCGTGATATGGCATGGATCCTTTTCTTTTGAGCAATTTTCATAAGGAATATTTCTGCCAAGTTTGGTTGATTTTGGCCCAAAAGTTTAGGAGGAGATGTCGTTTAAAGAAAAAGTTGACGCCATGACGGACAGACGGACGCCGGACAACGATCGATCACAATAGCTCCCTTGAGCACTTTGTGCTCAGGTGAGCTAAAAACAAAGTCGCATTACTTTATTTCAGTCCAAGATATATTCATTTTTCATTGATGGTAGAACCATGAATGTAAATATAGCTTTTGCTATCTACAAAATGATAAATTGCTTAAACGTCAAAAAGGGAGAAATTAAAGAAAGCAGGGTTTAATCTTCTAGTATTTTTCACTAGTTTGTCAGTGAGATAAGCAAGAGATAATCTACCAATATTTCTCGATAAACCACCAAAAACAACTAAAGAATAGGCTTGAACACATTGTTCACATAAACCCCTCGATGTGTTCTACAACTCTTTTATCTTCATATTATATACTTCATGTTGAGTATACCCTCACCAAATCTAAATTGGTGTCAAATTGTCATACAAAGGTATGAATAAAAGAGGATAGAGTAAATCTAACATATTTCATACTACACGAAACCCTATGTTGGTGGTACTGATATAAACTGTTTCATTGAAACAATTAAAATCAAAACCCACAACAGTGTTTGTTGCAGGATTGTTAATTTTTTAAAGATCTAAAGTCAATTTAGGCCCTCCCCCATGTGGTAGCACTGAATATAAGATAAACCAAACACTCACCAGCTGCCTGTCCGCGTGTCCCACATCCTCAAACAACTGTCATAACCACAGGTCAATAAACTGTTAGGGTTCTCATACTTCATGTCTAGTACACCTGCACCGAATCTAAACCCACCAAGAGTAAACATCTTCTGACTTCTGTAAAATACGAAAATGCCATGATGCACATTTCTCATATAGTCACCCTTGTCTTTTATAATAAGCTATCAGAGTTATCCTTGTCTTACACATGTGTCAAATTACTCTTTAAATGATGTCATCATTTCTTCATCTAGATTAACTAAGCTAAAAATCTCATGACAGATCTTCTATCTATCAAACAGGGGTAAACATTATACAAGATCCAATATTGCTCACCTGAGTCTCCTTGACCACTTGGACATCCCATGGATAAGATTCACAGATGTCCACTTCTAAGGAGATAATTTGTATCTTCTTTTTAACTGCCCTAGACTGATTTTAGGTTGTTGTTTAACATTTTCCTTTGATATTTCTATGTAACATATGATGCGCATTGACTGAGCCCAAGCATATGATCCTGAGAACATAATATGAACAATCATCAAAAAGTTAAGTCTAATGACGCTAAACACCAAATTTCTAGCTGTCTACCTTCTGGTCAAGAGCAATAGATTTATTAAGATTTCACTGTGTACAAAGGCATATGCCAAGGCAAGTGGATTAAATTTGACCCTAGGGTCATGATTTCAAAACAATTTGTCCATTAGATCATGTTATGTAAAAATAATTGGTATCTGCCTATCTGGTTTGAGAGAAGATTTTTTTTGAAGACTTTCGCTCTTCCATTTGAGCATGATGCACCAGATTTTTGATATAGACAAACTTGGTAAAGGTCCATTAAATGATGCTTTACACCAAATATGAAAACTGTCTGCCTTCTGGTTTCAGAGAAGAAGATTTTTGAAGATTTCCGCACTTTGTAATAACTGGATGGGCCTGAGTGGAGCCAAAATAATTACCTAGGGATGTGATATAAATAAACTTAGTATAGACCCACTAGACAATGCTACATACAAATTTGTAGATTTTCACTCATTGTTGCTATGTTTAACAAAATATGTCAGGGCAGAGCTCAAATATGATCCAAGGGTCTTGATATGAAAGCCTGATTCGCTCCACAGGCCTGAATATCCTGATAATGATTATTAGAGAATGATAAGGCGGTTTAAAACAAGGATCAATCAAGTGTAATTTGTTTGAAATCCAAAAAAAAAATTTCAACACTAACAGAATATTACTGCACAATATATAGGTCATTTATCTACAAAATTTTGATTGTAGATCTTTCCGCTTTTCATTAAACACCACTAAAAGGGTGTTACTTCACAATAATTGTTTGTCATCAAAACAAAATTCTAACTAATGATAATAAGAAGTAAAATATTAAATCCAATATATTTATTCTGTTCAATGCCTTAGAGTGCAGTCAACTCAGCTCTTTTTTTCCCCACTCTGAACCGCAGTGGGCCACTTTACACCACCTGTATGTCCTCTTTGTGCAGTCACTCTTCGTTCAACTTAACGGACCAATTCTCAGGGGGTATTCTCAGGCATGTTTCTATACATTTGGATTCCAACAAAGCTTATGTTCCTTCTAACCTACAATCTTCACAACTATTAAATTTAATGAGTCTAAAAAAATTATCATTTAGGTGATACCAAAAGTGATCAAATATTCACTTTATATGTTGAAATGTCCTCTGCCAGTAAAAAGCAACCTGTTCATCTAATCAAATATTTTTTGCAGCATGATACAACTTCACAGATTTAAAATTACCATGATTTTTGGTTGAAATCCGTCTGCTTAAACTTGGAAAAAAGTTTGTTTTACCCTACATTGAATATTACACCATATAATATATCAAAAGAAATGACCTCTGAAAATAAAAATACATATTTTGCATCTGATCACAATAATTTTTTGCAGACTGATAAAGGATCACTAAAGAATCATTCCAGTGAAATTCGGTTGATATCCATCAACTAGATTCTAAGAAAATGATTTTCAAAGTTTTCACTATATAACATATAGAGAAATAACTTCCGCCCATAAAACACTTAATTTTTATCTGATCACAATATATATTTTACAAACTTGTAAAGGATCACTAAAGAATCATTCAAATGAAATTTGGTTGTTATCCATTAGTTACGTTCTGAGAAAATGATTTTCAAAGTTTCCACTATATAACATATAGAGAAATGACCTCCGCCCATAAAATAATCATTTTGCATCTGATCAAAATAATTTTTTGCAGACTGATAGAGGGTCACTCAAGGATAATTCATGTGAAGTTTGGTTTATATCCATCAATTAGTTTCTGAGAAAAGCCACCTGTTACCATATATGGAAATTAGCCACGCCCACTACAGACATGATTTTCAACAGATTAAAATTCTTTGAAGCAATCTGATAGAGGGTCACCCAAGGCACATTCCTGTGAAATTTGATTGAAATCCATCCAGTTCTTTATGAGGAGAAGATTTTTAAAGTAAAAAAGTAAAAGTTTACGGACAGACGCACAGACGACGGACACCCCGCCATGACAATAGCCTGCTGGCCTTTTGGCCAGTGGAGCTAAAAATTGGAAGAGGTCCTCTAGATGATGCTACATTCCAAAAAGATTTTTAGAGATTTTTTGATTTCCCCCTATTTATTGCCATGGCAACCAATGTTAAGAGTGGGTCTAGGTTATTCAGACAACTTTAGTAAAGCTTGACCAAAGGAACAACTCTGCCAAATTTCACCAAAATCAGCCCTCTAGTTTAGGAAAATAAGATGTTTAAATAAATTGTGGATGAAGTACCACTGACAACATATGATGGACATAGGACAATCACAATAGCTCAGCTTGAGCACTTTTAGCTCAGGTGAGTTAAAAAAAACATACATGCATGTGTTTCATGAAATAGTGTCCATAAAATGAAGTATACCCATCAATCAAATGACTTCAGACAACAGCAAATCTTTTGAAAGAAAGAAATACTAATTGGGTAGGTGCTTCAATGCCAAATGTATCACCAGTGTATTGTTTATTCACGTTTAGGTTAAAACCTTTTTACATCCATTGTTAAACAAGTTTACAGCTTAAAGTATTGTAATATCTTTTCAATCTGCTACCTGATAAATTCACCAGTACTCACACAGAGAATGTGTGTGAAAATGAAGAAACCAGGATTGATAGCCACTCCTGGGAATTAAACTCATGACCTTTAGGTTAAAAGCCTGATGCTCTATCTGTAGACTAAGGACACCACTTATTCAAGTTGTAGATGCAAGGTTTTGATCACCCCCACAGTAAAGCATTCTAACCTTTCTATATCCCACAAAGATAAGGAGGACTCCCCATAACAACCAGCAGTACCTACAGCAAAGGACCTGAAAAATATCATCAACATTCAAATATGGACAGAAAACACACTGCCATAATTATACATTGGAACCACTCAAATTGTCAACATTTACCTGCAATTATCCACAGTTTCTATTAACCTTTGTCATGCTGAATAAAATCATTTGTTAAATTACATTAAAACCAAACAGCTGCATATATGCAGCTGGTATTTGCACATATATACCACCTGTAGGAATATTTCAGGTTATTATAAGGGTTGAAAGGAATTATGTTAGTTCATGAAGGTGGTTCAAAGCTATTATTTGTGCTAGTAATTTTTTTTGCACATTCAAAAGCATTGTACACCCTCGAGTTAAAATGAAGTAGAAAATGGCAATTATAAAAACTGTAATTGAGAGGGTTTCATTTGTTTCCATATCTTTTAAGCAAAGAAAGGGGCTTAATGTTAAACTGTTAGGATGAAATGTCTTACAGAGATTATAACTATGTAATTTACAAATATAGTATTATGATCATGTCATTGGTTTACTTAGATAATATCTAACAATTTTGAAAACAGGTATATCTATCAAGTCAATGAGTTTACATTTTAAACAATTTCACTGGTTTAGCATTGGGAAATTATTAAGTGATTACCTATTGAAAAATATCTAAAATTGACAAGGGAAAGCCTTTACTGTCTTTTTCTGTAATCCTATAATCTATAAATCTATCGTATACAATTTTTTGCCCCTTTTATTTAAAAAATCAGGACCAGTACAGAATTGTGTTATGTGTTAACACCTACCTTCCCAAGGGTTCCATACCAACACACCATACCCTGTCACCTATATCTATAGAATGATGTTGGACCTGACTGGGATCATTACACAGAGCATTAGATAACACCTGAAACAAATACAGGATATAAAATGAGTGGTCATGAAATACAAAATATATCTAATAAGTCATCTTTGAACTGATAACAAGAGTGCTATAATCACAATATACGCTGCCACTATGCTGCTGTTTCATAAAAATAATTGTATACACTACTTATTTTGACAGAACCAAATACAAAACATTTGCAGACTACCTTTTTAAATTGTCAAGTTCAAAGTGTTTGTTAGGATTGATTGATTGAATGGGGTTTTACACCTCTTTAAACTGCAACTAATGAAAAAATAAACAAGATTAAGAATAATCTTTGAAAGTATCAACCAAATCAATCCTTAAAAAAGAGAGCTGTTAACTTTAATCTCAAATGTACAGTTTGTATTACCATATTTACCCGAAGTATTCAGACACCCGAAAAATTCTGACACCATTAATCATTTTCAAAAATAAATTATTTTTTGTCCCTAAAATTGGACACAAATGGAATGCAGCTGAAATTCACTTAAATGCAACAACCCACACAAATCGTAGAAATTTCTTTAAAACAAGTCCATAAATAAAGGAGGAGCTGCATTCACAATAAATTTTACAAGAAGGCCCCTTTTTCCATGACACAGCTGTAATTCACCAAACCATGACTACATAGGCAAGGTCAGGTGACAAGGAACATTGTGTGAAAGTTTCATCCAAATCAGTCCAATCCCATAAATGGAGGAGTAGTTGCATTCACAAGATTTTTTAAATGAAGGCCCCTTTTTCCATGACATGGCTAAAATTCACCACACTGTGACAATATGCGCTAGGTAAGGTGACTAGAAACATTTTGTCAAAGTTTCATCCAAATCAAGATTTTTTTACATGAAGGTCCACAAAATTTTGATTGTAGATCTTTCTGCTTTTCATTAAATACCACTATAAGGGTGTTACTTCACAATATACCAAACCATTAAATACCACTATAAGGGTGTTACTTCACAATATACCAAACCAAATTCTATCTAATGATAATAAGATGTAAAATATTAAATCCATTATTTTTATTCTGCCCAATGCCTTAGAGTGCAGTCAACTGAGCTTTTTCTTCCCCACTCTGAACCTCAGTAGGCCACTTTACACCACTTGACCTCTTTGAGCAGAGTCAGCCTTCATTCAACTGAACTGACCAATTCTAAGGGGGTATCTCAGGCTCCCTATTTCACCTTATGTTTCTACACATTTGGATTCTAACAAAGCTTATGTTCCATCTAACCCACAATCTTTACACCCATTAAATTTAATAAGTCTAAAATAATTCATCATTTAGATGATTCCAAAAGGGTGGTCAAATATTCACTTTATATGTTGAAATGTCCTCTGCCAATATAGAGCATGCTGTTCATCTAATCAAATATTTTTTGTAGCCTGATACAAGTTGACAAAAATAAAATTCCAATGATATTTGGTTGAAATTCATCTGTTTGAACTTTGAAAAAAGTTTGTTTTACCCCCATATTGGATATTACACCATATAACATATCAAAAGAAATACAATAAAATACATATTTTGCATCTGATCACAATAATTTTTTGCAGACTGATAAAGTATCACTAAAGAATCATTCCAGTGAAATTCGGTCGATACCTATCAATTAAATTCTGAGAAACGATTTTTAAAGTTTTCGCTAAATAACATATAGAGATATGTATACCTCTGCCGATAAAATACTTATTTTTCATCTGATCACAATATATATTTACAGACTTGAAAAGGATCGTTAAAGAAACATTCAAATGAAATTTGGTTGTTATCCATTGGTTAGGTTCTGAGATAATGATTTTCAAAGTTTCCACTATATATCATAAAGATAAATAACCTCCGCCCATAAAAAACACATTTTTCATCTGATCACTATAATTTTTGGTAGACTGATAAAGGGTCACTCAAGGATCATTCCAGTGCAATTTGGTTGATATCCATTGATTACATTCTGAGAAATTAATTTTCAAAGTTTCTACTATATAACATATAGAGAAATGACCTCCGCCCATAAAATACATATTTTCCATCCGATCGCAATAATTTTTGGTAGACTGATAAAGGGTCACTCAGGGATCATTCATGTAAAATCTAATTGGTATCCATCGACTAGAATATGAGAAAACTCCCCTATTACCATATATGGAAATTAGCCACGCCCACTACAGCCATGATTTTCAACCGATTAGAATTCTTTGAAGGAATCTGATTGAGAGACACCCAAGGAACATTCCTGTGATATTTAATTGAAATCCATCCAGTACTTTAGGAGGAGAAGATTTTTAAAGTAAAAGTTTGCGGACGGACGGACAGACGCACACACAGCAGTACTCTCAATAAGGGCCAAAATCAGGAATTTTTTTTATTCCATGTTGGGATTTCAGGAATTTTTTTACGAAGAAAGGAATTTTTAACCCCCCCCCCCCCTTCCTTTTTCTGTACACTTTGTAAATGCTCGTTTCCTTGTTAAATGTAAGTTAAATTTTTGCTCCCAAAGTCCATGATTCTGGTTGGTTCTCTAAGAATAAACGATATCTAAGCCTAAAAACTTGTAGCTTTGACTATAAGCTGTAGGGACGAGCTTTGCTTTCACAATCCCCTTTTATTAGATCTACTTTCATTGAATAGATTATGGAAACTAATATGAGAAAATGTGGAGTTTCTATTTGGAATCAGTCCTTAGCTGTATCTTGCGCGGTGGATCTATGAAATGCGGCTTACTCAAATTTTAGTTACGATGTTTTGGTATCCGGCAATATTACGGAAATCAACGCAGCTTTAATTTTCCTCGGCCTGTTTTTCCAAAGGTAGCGAATGTTCTTGGTAGTGTGCCAATAAAACTTAAAGTTCTAAGCCTATTTAAACTTACACAGAATTATCCAAATAGCAGAAGTCAAGAAAATTTCGTCATTTCAAATCTCTCGTCAGACATGTTGCTGACAACTAAAATGATGTCATTGGGATTTCCCCACGTTCTCCAAAGATGCCGATTCTACACGTATTTAAACGAGGACAGTCGAATGACCTATCGTAAATGTTTTCCGGTAGCGTCTTTTTCACTTCGGATAAATTACCTGTAGATCTAATCTAAGAGTTTTAGGAAGTCACATTTCAAAATTTTATCGGTCTGAGCAGCATGAACTACGTTTGATAATACGAATTTTCTTTGTTTCAATAATCCTATCAAAGGACCCTCGCAATCTGTATCCAACTAAGAAAGATAATGACAGAAGCAGTAATGACGCGTCGCTAACCCGACATGATTGCGTGATCAGAGACTGGTTGTTATAGCGACAGTTTAATACCCCGCGCATTACACATGGCTTGTTTTGGTCAGCTATAGTGTGTATGCTCGCCTTGATTATTGATTTTTTGCACGTGTAGACTTACGTTAAATCCTTTATTAGGTAAATTCGTAAAACATCCAGGGTCAAATTACAGGACGTTTTCCTCGAATCTCGGACGTTTTTTTTACATCCGGGTTTGATTTTCCGGACGTAATTTCTGAAATTCTGGACGTATATTACGTCGACATCCGCTTATTGAGAGCACTGACACAGACGACGGAAACCGCGTCATGTCAATAGCCCGCTGGCCTTTCGGCCAGTGGAGCTAAAAACAACACTTAAAATTCATGAATTTTAATTTTTTGTATAACATGTTACACAACATGAAAATGTGAAACATTTGAGAGCTTAGACTACAAAGACATCACCTGATAATAGAGCTAAGTCTCACAACGTTCTTTTTGTTTAACAAGTTGTTCTACTGTTGAATGACATAGGAATAGCTTGTATGAGTTTCACTTGAATCTTTCATTTATTTTTGTCATGTGCAATTGTTTATTTTTGTAAAAAAGTAATCTTTATATTTAGCTTTATTTTTCTAAAAAACTTAATTTGAGATAGCAAGCCTCATTAAAAGATTGATATGGTAAAAATTAATTAAACATAGCTACAAATGACTTTTCCATTTTAAAGTGAAATCGTTCTTTCATTGGCCTACACATTCAATGCCAGTACTGGTGAATATTCCAGGAAGGGGAAACAAACAGGATTAATATAAATTGTCAGAACTTGGTTCCCAATCAATTTAAAATAAATAGGTAAAAATCAAGTAAAACTCTTATTAAACTAATAAGTTATGTTCCAGAACAACTGCTGTCAAGCCTGCAAAAATTATGCTTGATCTTGAGCTGTGACCTTGAACATGAGCTATCTGATAATATCTTCCAAACAAAACATCCTCTCATGATAGAGAGCTATTTTGAAATCCACCCATAAATATAGGAGTTATCGTCTGGACAAATTCAGACAGACTAACGCACATACTATGACTTGCTTAAGTGACAAAAATGTCTCACTCCACAAAAAGCCAGCAAGGTAACAAGGTTACTACAAATACCTGTTTGAAACGTTCAATACATGGCCTTTCATTCACATACATTTTTTAGAATAATGTGCTCATCTTTTTTTAGACAAGCATAATGATTGAACTCAAAGCCATTGTTCAAGTCATATACACCGACTGCGGCACTCATTCTTTCAGACTATTTGTCTCTCACCAATGGGTTGATAATCATAGACTTATGTGAGATAGAAGCTGGAGGTTAGGAAAGGATGTGATGGTTGTACTGGTGAGAGAAATACCAGGAATCCATTGTTAGGTGCTCCCACGTTTAACTTCATTTAATCAATCAATCAAGTCATATACAATTATTATAGACTTATGGGTAAACTACACAGAATTTAAATTTTATTGTATACAAATCTACTTTTTGTGGGAAATTTCAACCTTTCTTGTTCAAGTTTTAGTATATGAGAAGACTGGCAGTGTAGACTAAGTTCAAACTGAACATATGTGTAGTCTGATCTTAGTCTATACTGCCTGTCAAAGCTTTTGGTAGTAATATGTTGCAAACATCATGATAAGCAACCTGCCCAGCTTGCTTAACAATAACACATTGTCCTGGCAATCATATGATTTGGACATGATCTTGGCAAACCTTCATCCGACATTTGACAAAAGACAATTTAACACAGTCATTTCTCGTTCACCAATAGGGGTATGTTAAGAAGAATGTCTAACTGGGATGAGAAATTGGAGGGTCAGATGAAATGTTGTGGTTGTACTGGTGTGGGAAACGACAGAAAACCATTGGTAGGTGAATAAGCCTCTGCAATAATGTTTAAAGTGGCAATAAACCACATTCAATCAATCAATCATACTAAGGCGTAAACAAGAGAGAATTGTAAATCATTTATACCCCCCATTAGGGCAGGTTGATGGCATATTCTTTGTTAATTAACAAAGAACAATTTCTCAAAATATATGACAAGAAGAGTTTCAGTTCTTGTGCACAGTACTTCTCATAAATAAGATCTTTCCACCTGTGAAGTTTTATGATTCTAGCTAGCATACTTTTTGAGATATGCTTTGGACAAAAATCAAGTCATAAATTCACACAAAAAACAATTACTCAAAACATGATGAGTAGAGTTATGGTTCTTCTGCACTACACTTCTCATCAATGAGATATATCCATCTGTGAAGTTTCATGATTCTAGCTTGCATACTTTTTGAGATATGCTCCAGACAAAAATGGTCTACATAAGAACTGACCAACAGACTGACAGACAAACAGGCGTAATAAATAAATACCTTGACAGTTTTATCCACAGATCCAGTAATTATTGACGACCCATGAAAATCCACAGTCTGTGTGTCTGTTCTATGGACATGTGTGAACTTTACAAGGTTTCTGCCAGTCTCACAGTCAAACACATGTAAACTACCATCTCTGTATAATATAATATAGCATAAGTTATCATCCAGTTTTTCAATATTTTTAACATGTTAAGTTTCAAGATGTCGTAGAGAAAATTGAGAGATAGACAATTCTAATACAAAAGCACCCAGCCTACAGGTTCAACACTCAGCTGCAGGTGCAGGATAATGCAAAAATTCTAAGTTGAAAAAGGGGCATAACCTCACAAAAGTGCTTCCAGAGTTATCCTCCTTGAAAGCCTTGGTAGCTCTTGTGATGGTGAACACACATTCCAAGTTTCATGAGGATATCTTCAATAACAAGAAAGATGAAAAAGCTAACCAAAAATTGGTCCTATGTGGTAGAGAACATAGTGAGAACTATGTGTCACAAGCAAGTTGAATAAAGAAATTGCTTAAGCGATATTTTCTCAAGTAGTGTAGTGTGAGTCACAATTTATGCCACCACATTATTACAGAACAGAATATAGCCAAACCCTAACAGTATGGGGGCACGATGTGCTCAGGTGAGCTAATTATACATAAAACATAAGATTTAGATAAGCAGAATATTGAACAGATTGATAGACAGAGAAGATGATTCAAATATATACATCTACCTAAGAGAACATATATAACAAATTGGCTCATCTGAGGTAATGAGGTACAAAGGATGCAAAATGCAACAAGAGCTGCTTGAGCAACTGATTTGTCCAACAGGCTTGAATCAACTAATATGATGAGATGAGAATTTAAGTGGTTTTAAGTGTGTTTCCACTTTTTTTCAACAAGAATGATATGTCACATGTTAAAATATTCTGCAAAAAGAAATTCATGATCAATGAAAAACAAAGAAATTTGACCTCTGATCACAACAAAAATTTTGTAGACTAAAAGCGGGTCACTATAGGAACATTCTAGTGGAATTTGGTTAAACTCCATTGGTAAGCTGCCAAGAAAATAATTTTAAAAGTATTCACTATATTACATTTAGAGAAATGACCTCTGCCAATGAAAATACATATTTTTCATCCAATCACAAAAATACTTTGTAGACTGATAAAGGGTCACTTAAGGATCATTCCAGAGGTATATGATTAATATGCATCAATAAGATTCTGAGAAATTGATTTTCAAAGTTTCCACTATATCATATAGAACAAGAGCTGTCAGAGGACAGCAAAGCTCGACTATTCCATATGCTGGATTGTAACAGCAAATCAATATTGACAGTAAAAAATTCCATTAAATGAAAGTCAAGAGAAAAGAATCTTTGTCTAGATACTGATATTATGGTCACAGAAGTATCTGCAAAGTTTCCAAGCAAAAGCTGATGAAAAAATAGATTTATAACTGATATACAACATTTGCATGTACAAACATAACCAGGAATTTCTAGGTCCAAAAAGGGTTAATTCACTATCAGAGTATTGATTCTTTGTCTAGACGCTGATATTATGGTCACAGAAGTATGTGCTAGGTTTCCAAGCATAATCTTAAGTGAAAATAGAGATATAAATGATATTCAACATTTGCACATAAAAACTTAACCAGGAATTTCTAAGCCCAAAAAGGGTAAAAATTACACTAAATTCAATATCAGAGTGATGAATCTTTGTCTAGAGGCTGATATTATGGTCACATAAGCATGTGAAAAGGTTCAAAGCAATAGCTTTAGTAGAAACAGAGATTTTAAACACTTGCATGTAAAAACTTAACCAAAGCATTACGCCGACACTGCTGCCAACGCTAGGGTGACCAGAATAGCCCCCTAACCCTATTCTACGAATAGTTGAGCTAAAAAATAGCCATGCCCATTAAAGCCTTGTCTTTCATTGGTTCAAAAATCTTTGAACAACTTTGAAAGATGGTTGCCCAAGGATCATTCATGTGAAGTTTGTTAGAAATTCATCCAGTAGTTCCTGAGGTGAAGATTTTAAATTAAAAGCTTACAACTAGATGCACGGACACAGACGGATGCACAAAGCACACAGCGCCATGACAATAGCTTTTGTTTGAATGGGGTTTAATGCTGCTTTCAACAATCTTTCATTTATATCACAGCATTTTGAGCACCTAACAATGGATTCCTGGTATTTCTCATACCAGTACCACCATTTCATCCATTCCTAGCCTCCAGCTGCTATCCTACATAGTTCTACTATTATAAACCCATTGGTGGTAGACAACTAGTCAGAAAGTATGAGTGCCGCCATCGGGGATGGAACCCAGGACCTCTAGATTGACAGTCCATGCTACCATCTCCTTTATGACGATGGCTGCACAAAAATATGGCCTCTAGAGTACACACAAGGTTTATGTAAGATTTGTCCCAGTGACCTTGTTTTTGACCCAACTTGATCGAACTTTGAACTCATCCAAGATACTATGTAGACATACATTCTGAACAAGTTTCAAGACATTTGGATCTAAAATATGGCCTCTAGAGTGACCACAAGATTTATGTAAGATTTGACCCAGAGACCTAGTTTTTGACTCCTCTTAATCCAAATTCAAACTTGTCCCAGGTATCATATAGACAAACAATCTGACCAAGTTTCAAGACAGTTGGGCCAAAAAAATAGCCTCTAAGGTGCACACAAGATTTTACCAATTGACCTAGTTTTTGTCCTCACTTGACCCAATTTAGAACTTGTCCAAAGGCTAACAGAGACAAGCATTCTGACAAGTTTCAAGATATTTGGGCAATAAATGTAACCTCTAGAGCGCACAAGATGTTGACAGATGATCGGACGACTGGGCGACCGGATGCCAGACACAGCTTGATCACAATAGCTTACCATGAGCACTTTGAGCTAGGATGAGCATAGAAGCTATTACAAGACTAAGCGTTAACCTACCTGCATCCACTCACTATAACATTATCTTTCACCACAAACCGGCTGACATCAGTACAGGATAAAGTGACTCCTGGCTCCTGTTGTAAAACACATCTCCTACTAGTGGCCTCCTCAACAGCTCCATTGACCTTGACCTTGTAACATTTTATTATGTTGATGTTTGAAATCCACAAAGTTTGATCAGAATACTGCATCCATGGTAGCTGTCTGTGCAAACAAAAAAAATACAAAAAGTTATAATCTAATTGATAATCAACCACTTAAGAGATAAAGATTTTTATAATTTTATGGAGGTACAACACTAAAACTCACTCCCACTTTATAAAGACGAAGATGCATACATTAGTGAGATTTGGGTTTTAGTCTCATTACACAAACTAGAATTTTCTCAATGAGACCATTTAGTGAATTCTAGCAACAAAAGATTCATATTGATAGAAAATTACTATATAACCAACATGTGTATTAATTAATGCACCACAAATGGATGCCATACTTAGCTGATAGTGAACAAGAGCTGTCAGTGACAGGTTATGCTCCCCTAATAAGTGCTTGATAATTAAGTATGCTTTTCCAATACAGCCTCTGACTTCTAGATCCATATGATTCTATACTTGAAAATATATTGTGGAAAAAGAAAACAAGAGGCCCAAGAGGGCCTGTATCGCTCCACTGGCTTTAACATCATTAGACTTGCATTAAATGAATCTTTCTTTGAATGAAAACAACACTTTGAAATCTCTTAAGACCTATTTTATATTAATTAACTGGGTATGGCTCACATTGCACCAAAATTCTCAAGTTTCATTGAAATCGGCCCAACCTTCATCATGAGATGTAGTTCAAAGATTTCAGGCTCAAAATAAGCCGCACCCTGACATGCCAATATTTATGGGCTAATTAATATTTCGCATACAATTTTTCAAAAAAGGTCACAGAAGGAACATTCTGGTAAAATTTCATTGAAATCAGCCCAGTGATTCAGGAGATGTCCTTCAAAGAATTCAGGCTCAAAATAAGCCCCACCCTGCCACAATCATACTTATGGGCCAATCAAAATTTTGAGAGCAACTTTTAGAAAAGGTCTCCCAAGGAAAATTCTGGTAAAGTTTCATTGAAATCGGCCCAATGGTTCAGGAGGAAATGTCGTTCAAAGATTTCGGGCTCAGAAAAGCCCCGCCCAGCCACGCCCATTTTTGGGGGCCAATCAAAATTTCAGGAATAATTGTTGAAAAGGGTTACCCCAGGAACATTTTGGTAAAGTTTGGTTGAAATCGGCCAAGTGGTCCAGGAGGAGATGTCATTCAAAGATTTTGGGCTCAAAATAAGCCCCGCCCTGCCACGCCCATATTTGGAGGTCAATCAAGATTTCTTGAACAATTTAGGTAAAGGGTCACCCAAGGAACATCCATGCCAAGTTTCATTGAAATTGGCCAAATGGTTTGGGAGGAGAAGATTTTTAAAGATTTAAAAGTGAAAAAATGCCACGCCCTGCCACGCCCATATTTGGAGGTCAATCAAAATTTCTTCAACATCTTTAGAAGAGGGTCACCCAAGGAACATTTCTACCAAGTTTCATCAAAATCCGCCCATTGGTTTTGGAGGAGAAAATGTTTAAAGAAAAAGTTTACGCACGCATGCACGGACGGACACACCGCCATGACAATAGCTCGCTGGCCTTTGGCCAGTAGAGCTAAAAATCAATTGTAACAAGTTCATTCCTCTTTTCCCTAAATATTTCCTACCACATACTCAATCTTTGTTTAAAATTGCACCAACTTTTCATTGTCATCACCTCTTTCAATTTGGACAAGTCTATAACAGGACAGGGTTACAGAAAGTTTTACAGTAATAAATTTTTAAATCACCCAATCAGATATATATATTTAGTAATTATACAACATTATTGCAAAAAATGTATGTTTTTGGGTCGTTAAAGGCATACTTTAACGGACAAAACCAGGGCGTTAACAGGAGAAAACATGGATTAATCAGTAAATTCATGTGTTGTTAATGCCCGCCTTTTTTCACTTATATATCCTAAGTCAGGGCCTATACACTTTATCAGTTTCTTTGTGTATCATTATTATAGAGCATATCTAAAGACTTGCTCTAAATCCCGCGTTAAATTGTGTGATGTCATAAATTCACCAAGCAACGTCAGTAAAAACAAGATGGACGGTGTAATACATGACGGCATTTAAGTAGGTTTGTAACTGGTTTTATATCGTTTCTATGAAATTATTTCCCAATTTTTGTTTTAATTTTTACTCTTATCTATCTTTTTATGCAATAATAGCGTCAATTCACGCTTTTTTGGGCATTAACATTTGTAGAGACCCTCAAAAGGCTTTAACGCCCTCGTGCTTTGCACTCGGGTGTTAACCCATTTTTGGGGTCTCTGCAAATGTTAACGCCCTCAAAAACGTGAATTAACCCTATAGTCAACTGTCTAAATACCCAAACGTTTGTTTATAAATTGTCTTCTCTTCATTTTTTGCCTTACTTAGGGTTATGACGTAACAGAATCCTTTCTCTGTAATAGGCTTTGGTCCAATTCCCAGAAATTCTGCATTGCTCCTTCAGCTTAATCTTTCTTGGTCTGAAAATGGAAAATAAGATTTTTTCCTCTTGTCATGCTAAAACTGAAATATTTCTCATGTGAGCCAAAAATATCTGTGATGATGACATCAAAACAAAGAAATTTTGAGTTGGAAAATAACTTATAGTTCCGCAACCAAGAGTGAGGTTCGAGAAACTGTTATCTCATATCATTTTCAATGTAGAATTGATCTTTGGTCACTCATTTGAAATTGATGGTCTGTACTCACTTTGTATGTTTTGACACATACTCATTATGTGTGTCATCCTTGTTTTAGGAATGATTGAATATTTTCATAAGGAACTATACATATACAGTCGTGACGCGTTTATACGGACGGCATTAATCCGGAATATTCAAGATCCGGAAAAGAATTCACGGGAACGAATATTTCACTCATAAATTGTACACTTTAATCCGGAAACTCGCGTTCCGGAACCGGAGTTAAAAATCGGGAACGGAATATCAAAATTCTACACAAATTTGTCTATGTAATCCGGATTAAGGGTTGGTCGTTCGAATTCAAAGCTTTTGTAATTACTATCTGTCGCATCTCATTGTGAAAGGATTAGCGCGTTTACCGTCACGACTGACTGATTGACACGTGTTGATAAACATTTAATACGGAGATACTTTAATGCAGACGATTTTCGCACCTTACAAACAATTTAATTAGGAAAGTGTGTCGAGATCACAACGTGACATTTAGTGTTCTACCCGCGCGTGCCAACACCTATTATGCTACTTACTCTTAAGACTGATCTCTACTTTGAAGAACAATACTCCCCGTTGATTTTAAATTTAATTGAGAAATTATGATCGCTATCATTTTCCAATCATTTCATGATCATCTATCGATCAAACATACAGAGCTAACACTTAACTAAAGATATCAACGCCGACGACCAAAAGACGTCGGAATAGTTGAAGTTTCAGCATCGCCGACGAAGACTTCGACTTCTTTTCCAAGTAAACGCCAGAGACATACGAAACTACGAAAACAGTCCTTTCAGGACTACCAAAATGCCCGAAATTTCGTCCTTTAAAATTGACATCTGAATGAAAGTTTGCCCTTATCGTTACATACGACTCGGGAAAGAAACTCATTTCCAAATTATCTAAGATAAATTCAATCGTTGGTCCCGAAAGCCTACCCTGAAATTGTCCATAAAAGTGGCCTTTGTTCATAAGGCCACACCAGAGAGTGTTGTTTAATACGGCGCTGGAAAGCTATTTCCGTCGCAATTGTCAAAATAAGCCAAAACCTCAGTCCCGAAAGTATGTCCTTCAAAATTGTCCGACTAATAAAACGGCCCTTCTCAGGGCCACATGTCTTGTTTTCTGACAACGAAATTTTTTTTTCGAAGATTGTCAAGAACAAGAATAATGCTCAAAAGCATTTTAACGAAATGGCCCTTCAAAGGGCCTTTAAATGGCTTGTTCTGCAAAATGATTTTTTGAAAGTCAATTTCTCTCAAAATATCATAACAAGCCAAAAAAAAAAAAAAAGACAAGAGAAACGTGATGCATGTTATGAAATATTCATTTATTACGTTATTATTATTATAAATATATTTTATTCCATTTTATAAACATGTACAGTACATTGCAAAATGCGTAATCTTCTTCTGTATGCATTCTCGGGATTCAACAAATTACACGTATTAGTAATTCTAACGACGCACCGCAAACCTGAAACAACAACAACATAGTGTCAAAATGGCGGACGAAACTAGGTTCGGATTGTAATAAAAAATTGTTTATCCGGAAAAATGGTTACTCCGGACATACTCGTAGGAAACCGAAGTGTCCGGATAAGCGCGTCACGACTGTAATGTGAAAAACTGGATTTTCCTTTATCCACGACTTGGCAAAAAAGAAGGTAAAATGACTTAGAATTAAAGAATTTCCAGCCATAGCACATTACAAGGCAGCCTCCCCGTCCTTTCAGCCTCCAAAGTACAGCATTGGGAATAGTTAAAATCAATGTTATAACCTTACAATGGTTGGGTTTTGACCCCTCATGACACAAGTGTCTTTTATTTTAATCCATAAATGAATTGGTTCAACATGATTATGCACAATGACGTTCCCTAATTCAATCTCACCCAGGGTTTTCACAAGCATCCAAAAGCCAAGAGTCAATGACCCTTGAGTCAAAATTTCCAAGAGTCAAATTGAAAATCTCAAGAGTCAAACTATGTCAGAAAAGTGCATTGCGCCCCCTTTCATTCCCCCCCCCCCCCCCCCAATTAACAACAACAAAACCTTAAGTATCAAATTTGAAATAAGGATAAAAAATGTATTGAAGATAAGATAAAATTAAGAATATGAATACTTTTCTATCATTATAATACTTATTTAAAAGGTGCCTTATAATAAACTGTAAATCTATCAACTCTATCAGTTCAATACAATTTATTATCATGGAATAATTTCTAAGCAGCTTTATTTTAGACAAAAGGTTAGTATTGTCTTCACTTCTTTAAAAGGAACAGAGTTTTGAGGTTGCAATTAATAGGAAGAGCTTACAATTATTTTTATTTTTCCCAAAAAGAAGTTGAGTTCAACCATGAAAACCAATGACAATTCACAACTGATCCTCCTTTTGAATATATTGACTTACTATTCACATTTTGTTTGCATAATAATGAATTTTGTCAGTAAAAAGTTGGGATTAGTGAGATCTGAGGTGCGTTCGACAGAGCAAGATGAAAAATCCCGCTTAATAAGATTTTTAAGATGACATAATGAACGAATTTCGGTAATTTGAGTGAAAACATTCGACGTCGCCATGACTATTCGTTTTAAGCCAATACAAAACCATCTTTGTTTCCTCATTGTGATATCTTAAGATTCTTATTAAGCGGCTTAAAAATCGCGCTCTACCGAACGCTTTATCTTAAAAATCTTAATAAGAATCTTAAGAATCTCGCTCTAACGAACGCACCTCAGAGTTAAAACAAAGGGGTTTCAACTGAAATTTACAGGTGTCAACAAACTGTTACCTATGATCACCGACGCATATCCCATCACCGGAATGTGTTAATTGCCAATCAAGCAAGGTGCTATTAGACCATCAATTAACTGTTTTTCAATAATATGACACACTTCTCTTGACCCTTGACTGCTAATTTTCAAGAGTCAAAATGACACACTAGCTCTAATTTCCAAGAGTCAAATTTGCATAATTTTGATTTCTCGAGCGTCAAAACCCGGGTCCCCGGGTCAAATGAAAACCATGCTCACCGCAAAACTTGAAGACTAGGCTTAATATAATAAATGTCTATACAGTTATTTGTTACCACCTTTATAGGCTGATTTAATCAACCATCTATTGTTTTTAACGATGTTTCGATCTGCTTCACGAGAAAAAACATGTATATCACATTCAAGTGCCTCTGCTCAAGTTCAAGAACAGATTTTACCACAATTGTGTACCTAGTCGGCGGTAAACAATAATGTAATGTCATATCAGCAAATTGATTGTTTTGGGGCAGGATTATATGTCGGTGAAAGGGGATGTTATTTTTGTTGCTCAGTATAGATTCAAAGAGCAAAAGTATTCAAAAATCTTCTTCTCTGAATCCAGAAGGCAGACAGCTTTCATATTAAGTATGTATTATCATCTAGTGGACCTCTACCAAGTTTGTTCATATCAAGACCCTGGGGTAATATTTGGGCACCACCCGGGGACATCCCTTTTTAGCTCACCTGAGCATGAAGGGTGAAAATAGGAAAATCTTCTTCTCTGAAACCAGAAGACAGACAACTTTCATATTTGGTATGTAGCATCATATAGTGGACCTCTACCAAGTTTGTTCATATCAAGACCCTGGGGTAATATTTGGGCACCAACCGGGGACATCCCTTTTTAGCTCACCTGAGCATGAAGGGTGAAAATAGGAAAATCTTCAAAAATCTTCTTCTCTGAAACCAGAAGACAGACAACTTTCATATTTGGTATGTAGCATCATATAGTGGACCTCTACCAAGTCTCATTTATATCAAGATTCTAGGGCCATTTTTCGGATTCACCCAGGCACATCCCATATATTTTGTACTTTACAACAATGTCCACACCAAGGCTATAGCAATACCTCATGTTTTCTCAGACTAGAAAGCCATGAATGGCTTGAGTCGCTCCACAGGCTTGAAATTCTTGTAAAGCAATAAAAGTTTTGACTAGACTTTTAGATATTTTGGATTCTACTGATGTTGAAAATGATTTTTAAAGTTTCAACTATATAACATATAGAGAAATGACCTCTGCCCATAAAATACATAATTTTCATCCGATCACTATAATTTTTGGTAGACTGATAGAGGGTCACTCAAGGATTATTCCAGTAAAAATTTGGTTGATATCCATTGGTTAGATTCTGAGAAAATGACTTCCAAAGTTTCCACTATATAACATATAGAGAAATGACCTCCGCCCATAAAATACAGAATTTTCATCCGATCACTAAAATTTTTGGTAGACCGATAAAGGGTCACTCAAGGATCATTCCAGTGAAATTTGGTTGATATCCATCACTTACATTCTGAGAAAATGATTTTGAAAGTTTCCACTATATAACATATAGAGAAATGACCTCCGCCCATAAAATGCATATTTTCCATATGATCACAATGTTTTTTGTAGACTGATAAAGGGTCACCCAAGGATCATTCATGTAAAATTTCATTGGTATCCATTCATTAGAATCTGAGAAAACTCACTTTTTACCATATTTGGAAATTAGCCACGCCCATTAAATCCATGTTTTTCATTGGATCAAAATTTCTTGAACAACTTTGAAAGAGCGTCACCCTAGGATCATTCCAGTGAAGTTTGGTTGAAATCCATCCAGTTGTTTCTTAGGAGAAGATTTTTAAAGAAAAGTTTACGACCGGATGCACGCACACACGCACGGACGGACGCACGACGGACATAACGCCATGATAATAGCCCCAGTAGCTTTCAGCCAGTAAAGCTAAAAACAGAGCTAGAAATGCTATTTCATACCACTTTTCAACAGTTAATGTCTTTAAAAAACAAAAGTTAGAGCAAATTTTGAAGTTTTTAAAATATCATTAATGAGTGAATTCACCAAATGACCTTGACATTGTTAGTATAATTAATATATATGTATATATATATATATATATATATATATATATATATATATATATATATATATATATATATATATATATATATATATATATATATATAATTATACTAACAATGTCAAGGTCATTTGGTGAATTCACTCATTAATTTCTGGATCCATGTAAGTGAATGTTTTGCTGATGATTGCTAGATTCCTATTTGCTTTATTAACCTTGTTACTGATATGTTCCTGAAATGTCATTTTGTTATCACATGTCACTCAGAGATCTTTTTCTGATTCACACTCTCCTATTCTTGTTATCTTTCCTGCGCAGCCTTTCATGTAGAATTCACTTGAGTCATCGTTCCCCAAATGTTTGTTTTTGACAGTCTTGTCAAAAGCAATGCACATGTGAAATTTCAAGGCTCTTTGACTTACCAATTCAAATTTATGGCTAATATAAGTTTAATCTATAAAAACTTGACCTTGAAAAATGACCTTGACCTTCACTGATGACCTTGAACTTGATACAAACAGAAAGTGCTTGTCCAAGGCAATCATCAAGTGAAATATCAATGCCCTACCACTTACCATTCTTAAGTTACTACAAAATATCAGCTTTTGCATGATGACGACAGTGGCGCCGAAACCAAGGCCATAGCAATGGGTCATACTAAACTATGCCCTATGGGAAAATATGCCCTACCAAGCCCCAACGGTACAAAAATACGTCCCACGGGTCTCAGCAAAGTGTCAAGGGGACATTTTATGTTTTTTTGATAGCAAAACACAATATTGATCATTTGTTAAAGTTTCATTTGTCTATCTTCAAAAATAAGCGGATATTGGTGAAAGTATTTTTCGGTTCAAAGAGGCTGATAACTCCCCACCACTTCAATAGTCGCTGTACCTAACTAAAATACATGTAACAAAATAAAATAGAATCAAATATGAAAAAGATGTTAGATCTAATATAAATGCTTTTTAAGATGAAATTTCTAATATCTTTTTATTTATTTATTTATTCAATTGCCGAACTCCAAGAGTCACTTTAAAGGGAGGTAATTTATTTTCATTGGATAACTGATTTTATTTAATGTAACCTTTATTAACACGGACATTGACTATTGACCACCTCTCTATTTTTCCCATATTTTTTATGAATATGTTAACCTTGATTTGCAAGACAAAACATCGCAAATACAACTGATATTCTGGGAATGTTTCCAGGGTCAACGACATAGACGTAGTTCTACTGAGACCCCCCCCCCCCCCCCCTTTAAAAAAAAAACAAAAAAAAAAACCCCACTTTAATTAATCTTTTTGTATTTCATTTTATTGTAGATTATTGTTTCTATCTTATTTAGGAATTTATCTATCTTTCAAGGAATGCGTACTGGAAAGATAGAGTCAAAAAAAAGCAAAAAAAAAAAAAAGCACAATCATGGTTAATTGTGAATAGAATTAAAATACTATGTGAAAAATGGACACTAATTATAAGACTTAACTATTTAACAAAGAAAGTGGTTGAAACCAAAAGGAGCCAAGCTACCCAACAATTGCTCTCATATTTCATTTTGTTGATGTACATCCAAAATCTCATAACTACAGCTTGCAGCTCTATGGTTCGATTGTCAAACAACAAACAAGTTGGAATGTTTGTCATAATGTGCGTCTGTACTTGCGTATGATATATATGTAATTTGAATTAACTCATGAAAAGACTCCTTGAAACACCGAGGTTGCCATTGAATAAGTCCTCACTTTTTCCCATTACCACATTCCACTCACTAAAATAAAATGAATGTTGATTATTTACCAATGAGTTTATTTATTGATGGTCTTATTTCCTCCCAATATCGACATGGCATTCTACACAGACATCTTGATTAAATTTCAACTATGATTCTTTAGTGATTCAACTGACTCCTGTTATTTATATAATATTTGATGTTTTATCTGAAAACTACTTTGTTTTAATTAAAAGAAACTAATTTCTTTAATTTTCTTTAACTTGCAAGAATTAAGAGGTGCTTAAAATTGCAACTAAACTGGTTGTTAACAGCAAATTATGTATCAGATGCATTTATATAGAGTACTTTTGAGTAATGTTTATTCCATTATTGAACTTGGTTTAGATGCTTTTCACAGCAAACAGTTGTAGATCTTTCGGGCCTTAAATCATTTTTACTAGTAATATATAGAGCATCTCATTACTCTTAATGTAAAGAGTTTGGTGTACCCTTAAATTTTTCTTTGTACCCTAAATTTTAAACTTAGAGGGTACATGTACCCCAAAAATGAAAACCCAGTGGGCATGCTGTCAACAGTGATTTGTAGATTTATTTCCCCAGTGTGCAGTTTCAAACTAGTAAGTTTTACTTGCTCTATCTTAATGTATGCATCTCGATTTTTAATTTTGAATAATAATTGTTTTAGTTGATATAGCTCTCTTAAATTGGTTGAGTTTCTACCTATCAGTTTGCTGTCACTCGGAACGTTTATAGCATTGTCAGTTATCAAAATTGAATTTCTAATCTTATACAAATCTAAAATCAATCTACAATTTTTTCACCACAGTGACTCATTCCAGCCCATCCAAACAGAGTGTGTGGTTCACATTATTTGCTTTAAATTTTGAAAAGTAAAATTACATGTATTTCATAAATTGTTTGCAAGTTAGGGACCAAGATATCGCATGTATAGTAAATAATTAAAAATACAAGTTTAAATTGCCAAAAGATAATTTAGTTTAAATTCTAGTAACAAAGTTTCAATCCCGTTGAAGAAATAATTGAAGAAATCCGCATAATTGTATTTCATTACAGTTTCTTCATTACTTTGCTTCTGCATTTTTCTCCAAAAGATTTCAAATATAAAAACATTGATTGTTAAGAAACTTAAAGATGTTTTCTTACACTCAATTTATGAGAGCAGGGCTGTGTGGAAATGGCTTAAGACCCACACTTATATCTTGCTACCTTCTGTTAAAATACCGGTATCCAGAGCGCCGCGTCATGAACGATAACTACTGTTGAATTCTGACTAAACTTTGAAGAGTACTGTCCCTTTGAACATCCCCTTTCTCAATTGGAAAAAATCGTCAAAACATGGAAATAAAGGAAAATAAAGTGTATTTTACAGCCCCTTTACGGCCCTTTTGAAAATTTACGGCCCCCACTTTTATATTCTTTTTAATTACCCGAATGCTTTTAGTTGTATTTGTGCTCAAAATTTAGACTTTGGTTTCAAATATTTTGCAGAAAAATACGACTTGTAAGCATTTTAAACAAAATAAAACGATTTATAAATATGCCCCCCCCCCCCCCTCTCTGAAGGTAAGAAGATAATCTCTTGAAAATCGTTTTGAACGGTATACAAAGTTCATTAAATGATGAACATGTTATAATTTTGTAATTAATCTAAACATCTTTTATTTCCTGGGGTTGAAAATAAAATTGCACCGACACACAAATAAAAAGGTAATAAAATAGAAATAAAATTAGAAAATCTGCAAATAAACAAATAAAAGATATTTATATATTTAAGCTCTTTCTAAAATCTGATTAATTGTAATTAAGTCTTTTAATTTTAATGCGCTTTAAAGTGACATTTTCAATTAAAAAGATATAAATATGTTTAAATGAACTTATATCATGTTTCAGTACTGTAATCATACTAAATAGGAACACTAAATTTCTACAAATGAGTCTTTGCTAGATTAAAAATGTTTATGCCTAAAAATGTTTTTTGATAATTCGAGGGCATATTTTTTTTTATAAAAATGAACCAAAGAAATCTAAATTTGTTTTTCCAGTAGATTTTTTCAGAGGTTTGGTGATTTCTGCAGGATATTTGAGTGGGGCCGTAATGTAATGATAAGGCCGTAAATGGGGCCGTAAATTACACTTGTCCAAAATAAATACATTTAATTATTCAAAAATTCAATATAAAGCCATATTATACACATATATTTTCAGTGCTCCAGCTAGGTTCCCCTAAGGGCAGGGTGCAAAGTGTCCTGAAAGGGCACTTTCAAGTCGTGAAGCGCCGAGAGGGGGTGTCCTTCTCCCCAAAGGAGGATTTGAAGGGTCTCCAGCAAAAATTTTTTATTTTTAAGGGCTTAAACATGGGCTCTGATGAGTTTAAAAAAGGGTTTTGGTATTAAAAAAGGGTGACAGTTTCAACCCCTCCATGGGTCTCATCAGGCAGGTGGCAGTAGAATTATTAGAGGAAAATACAGCGGATATTCCCCTGCTGCAGTCTTTTTTCTTTCTCTTTTTTTTCATTTTTTTTTTATTACTATTTTATTATTTACTTTTTTTTAGTAACTTTTCCTCTACTGATTTAAACATCAAAGCGGTTCGATTTTATTGACCGTGGCTTCTATTCCCTTAAGAATAGCATCCTTTATTTTTTAATTAGGTTTACCGAAGATGGCAAATTGAAGAAATTTTCGAACACAAAACAAAAACACGTTACGGGTTTCTCTAACAACGGGTTTCTGGGATTGTAATATTATGCTTCCCAGACCTTCAACGATTCTAAATTTTCGTTATGAAGAGTGTTAAGGTTGATCATTACCCCTTTCTAACTTTGTCGATAGCTTATTGGAAGCATTTAGTCGATAATCGCTGTTTGTTTTGGACTGTCAAATTGATTCACGGGCATGAGCTTATTTCCATCCACAGATTTTTGGATACTGCTTCCTCGATAAAGAATGGCGTGTTGTGATTGGTTGACTTGCCGATTTAAGTCCCGCCCTTCTTCTCTACTGGCTGTAATAAGTTATGGCCTTTGCGGGTTGATTATACGCATCGGCAATAACGTCAAAGTTTGCAGACCGATCGAGAAAAGGCGTTAAAATTAGATAATCGCTGATTTGACATGTGAAGCTACAATTTAGGGACTAGTTTAGAACAGGTTGATGTAAAAAAGGGCAGGGCACCGACTTTGGACGGCAGGGCAGGGCGGGCAGGGTGGGGCACCCTTCTGAAAGGGCCTAGCTGGAGCACTGATTTTAATATCTATTGTAAGTATTTAAGAAAACAAATTGCATGTTGCACTTTGAAGTGGTAGAGCGTGTCAGCAAAACTTGATCAACTTGATCGGGAATGTTTCACTGAAATCGTACTTATTTTTCAAGAGACAAATTAGACTTTAACTAATGATCAGTATTGTGTTAACCTTTATAGATAAGAAAAACATAAAATGTTCCCTACACACTTTTCCAAAGCCTGTGGGGCGTGCTTTTGTACCGTAGGGCTTGGTAGGGCATTTTTCTCCGTAGGGCATAGTTTAGTATGTCCGATAGCAATACCTCGGGTTTTCTCCAAAAACAGCCAAGCTAAAAATCAAGTTTAAAGAAAAGTTAAAAAAATGGAAAAGCCAAGGGAACTTCCCTAACAGGCCAAGTTGACAGGGGACCACTTACGGCGAGGAAGAAGAAACTGTGTGAATCAGTGTGTAGAGTTTACTGTGGCTCATCCATACTGTGTCTGATTGCAAAAGTTTGTTAAACCGTTTGCAGACGAGGGAAAGCCTCCCAAGTGTCCTGATATCGCATTTAGAAAATATGGAAAACAGTGCGTCGTCAGGCAGGTGGTTGACCGTCATCTGACCAGACTTCATAGCGTATTGATTCATTGTGTATGCAAAAAAATAAGCTTCTTGAGCTTGAAACCGAAGCTGGGGTGTCAGTTTCAGCTTCTATTACATTCATTGTAGGTAACGAGATATAAATTTCGAAATCTAACAAGTTAGTGACGAAATAGACGCCATGTTTGTTTTTGTTTGTAAGTTGGTTCCGGTTTAATATAACGAGGGCTGAACGCAAAACAGGTCTAACTTGATTATTTTTCAAAAATGACTTTTTTGTATTTTCCTACTTAATTTCATAATATACACACCCTATCAAAATATTAAGGTTCAAAGGGGTCAATAAAGGGGCCAAAATGTAAGTCGGCATTTTGGCCTATCTCATTTTAACTTTTTTTTGAAATGCAACATAGGGCTATCTCAGTCTAACTAAAGCAGTCTCATACAATGTTAAATATATTAATGAGATGAAGAGAATGTTGTGGTGTTTTTTTATATGTTTTCATGGAGGTATGAAACAAATTCTTTCTATTTTTTTTTTTTTTTTTTCAAAACTTATATAGCTTCCAGGAAAAAAGCTAATTTAAACCAACCTTGACAGATTAAAGTGGAACTTTTTTTTTGTGAAATCATAAAGAATAAAATTTTACTGGACATGGCATTGATTGAGAAATTAATATTTTTAATATGCCTGTTGAAAGTCGGGACAAGTTGTGTGATCACCCTGGTATCTAGGCAACAGGTAGGCAGCATCAACTTCTTTGTCCAGCGCATAACTCTGTCACCTTATGTCTAATTGACATAACATTGGACTGTTGTGTTCCTCTCATGATGACAGAGTGCCATGCAAGAATGGTAACTCTATTTTGCTTTTCATTTTAGTTCTTGTTCTTTGTTGTTTTTCATAATTTGGCAAATAGCAGTGTAAAGTGTGTACACTTTGAAAATTTGCTACCTTGTTTTGCAAATGAGAATGCTCATTTCGATGAAAAAACTAAACAAGAGTGCCATCCTCACAAAATACGCCGCCACATTGCTGCTGTTTCACAGAAATAATTGTAGACACTACTTATTTTGACAGAACCAAATTGAAAATGACCAAGTTTTATTTAAATCAAGACAAAAAGTTAGGAGGAGTCTTCACAAGGCTGCAATTTCAATAAGCCCCAGGCTTTAAGTTTTAAGGGGGCATAATTCAGGGAAATAAATGAGCCATAAAATCCTAGATCCATGTACATCTTCAAATTATGGTGATGACATTGACCAAGTTTCATTTAAATTAAGACAAAAAAAAGGAGGATTTGTGTTCAAAAGGCTGCAATTTCAATAAGCCCAAGATAATAAGTTTTTAAGGGGCATAACTCAGGCAAAAATCAACAAACCATAAAATCCTTCCTTCATGCACATCTACCAATTGAGGTGATAACATTGACCAAGTTTCAAGAAGATCCAGCCAGAAACTTAGGAGGAGTTGCGTTGACAAGAAAAGTGGACCCAGAGACTAAGTTATCAAGGAGCATAACTCAGGCAAAAACCAACAAACCATAAAATCCTTCCTTCATGCACATCTACCAATTGAGGTGATAACATTGACCAAGTTTCAAGAAGATCCAGCCAGAAACTTAGGAGGAGTTGCGTTGACAAGAAAAGTGGACCCAGAGACTAAGTTATCAAGGGGCATAACTCAGGCAAAAATCAATGAACCGTAAAATCCTTTCTTCATGCACATCTACCAATTGAGGTGATAACATTGACCAAGTTTCAAAAAGATCCAGCCAGAAACTTAGGAGGAGTTGTGTTGACAAGAAAAGTGGACCCAGAGACTAAGTTATCAAGGGGCATAACTCAGGCAAAAATCAATGAACTGTAAAATCCTTCCTTCATGCACATCTACCAATTGAGGTGATTACATTGACCAAGTTTCAAGAAGATCCAGCCAGAAACTTAGGAGGAGTTGCGTTGACAAGAAAAGTGGACCCAGAGACTAAGTTATCAAGGGGCATAACTCAGGCAAAAATCAACGAACCGTAAAATCCTTCCTTCATGCACATCTACCAATTGAGGTGATAACATTGACCAAGTTTCAAGAAGATCCAGCCAGTAGTTTAGGAGGAGTTGCGTTGACAAGAAAAGTGGACGGACGTACGGACAGACGGATGGACGGACGGATGGACGGACAGACGGACGGACGGACGGATGGACGGACGGACAGACGGAGAAGATGACGCCAATATACGTCCGCCTCCGGCGGCGTATAAAAATTCAAATATGTCAATGCCAACAGAATAAGTAAGTTTCTACACAACCCTTTATTACCAAAGAATAAAAAAAATCCTGATTCAAAGAAATTCTTGAGACTGATTTGTTCTCAATTGAAAGGTAGGATTAAGAGTTATTGACCTCGTAAAAGACAAACAAATAAAACAACTAAAATGCTGAAAATTATGTTTTCTTTGAGATATAAAATGAGTAAACAGAACTTATTATTATTAGATGTTTTTCATTCAGTTATAAATTTGATAGATATTGTTTATGCTGATTCTATTTCACTTGTGGTTTGGTCACATAGTAATATGTAAGAATAATCAAAGCACTGAAGGCACTGATTTCCCAAGTTGTCAATACAATAAAAGTACATGTGAAATGTATTTGAAAAGCAAACATTCAGAGCATAGAATTTCTTAAAGTATCCAAGAATCATCATCATAAGAAAGATTCATAGCTAAATGAATAATAATTCCATGTAATTTATAATTGCTTCTATAATTAGATGTTTATTGTCAAAAATAGAAACTATCTAGAGAAGTCTAGGTATCAAAGGGTCCTCATCAATAATTTCTGGTTTAATGGAGTATGTTTGCAAGTTAAGTATCCAAAAATGCCCAACATTCCAAGCATTAACTATAGATGTCCCAGAATTCTGTCAGGAGTCTAGATTCAACTGAAGAATGCTATGTGATCTGAACAAGACTTAGCCAGATGAACAACCAAGTTAAGTAGTTAGAAGCTAAGAGAGTTAACTTGAGATTTACTTTCTTGTATAAATGCAACAGAATCAGTACACAACCTTTTGGTCTTCAGAAATGACTGGAATCTTCTCTGATGATTAATTTTGCTTTAATCCTATTCTACATTTGGCATACAAAGCCCAGGATATCCTCATCCTGCTGTAGCCCCATGGAAATTACAATGAGAAGAGGTTTACTGATTCTCATTTGAAATTATAATCATTTTACCTAATCAAGTTAATCTGTTTCACATTGCTTATCTTTGAGATACAGTGGTTTTGATACAATATTGAAAGTAGAGGTAAAGCCAATGTTAAAGTTTGTAGATGTATTTGAAAAAGAGGTTGAATTTTACTTAAACTTTGAAAATTGTATCAACAGAAGGTTTTGTCAAAAGATTTATAATTTGTAAAGTAATTTGCAAGTTGTATTTCTAAATTGGCTGTTATAAAAAGGTTTATTTGTATTTACATTTTAAATGAATTAGAATGTTTGGTTTTACACACTCAGAAAAAGTGAAAGAATCTAAATTTTTTCATGCAAAAGTCACCGTGAGTCACCGTGAGACTAAATGTATAAATCTTTGGATAAAAAGAAACCATAAATCACGACATTATCATTTTGTACATGATAACAACTGTATTTATACTTGATCTTGCTGGGATTACAACAAATAGTGTAATATGAAAGAAAGTACAGTTATATAAATCTTTGAAAAAAGTCAATTTATAATATTGATATTCAAATGTTTCAATGGAGAAATTATCAAATGCTAACTACAAAACAAGAGGCCCAAGAGGGCCTGTATCGCTCCACTGGCTTTAAAATCTTTAGACTTTCATTAAATAAAGCTTACTTTAAATGAAAACATTAACACTCCAAAATCTCCTAAGACCTATTTAGTAATGATTAAATGGTTCTGGTCCATATTGCACCAAAATACTCAATCAGAATGAACCTGCAACCCTTGACCAATCTTATTAAAACATAAGGTTCAGAAGATGTAGTTCAAAGATTTAGGGCTCAAAATAGGCCCCACCTGACAAGCCCATATTTATGGACCAAACAAAATTTCTTGAACAATTTAAGTAAAGGGTCACCCAAGAAACATTCTGGTAAAGTTTCATTGAAATTGGCTGAGTGGTTTCCGGAGGAGATATTGTTCAAAGATTTTGGCGTCAATATAAGCCCCGTCCTGCCACGCCCAAATTTATAGGCCTATCAAAATTTAGCAAATAATTTTTGAAAAGAGACACTCAAGGAACATTCTGGTAAAGTTTCATTGAAATCAGCCAAGTGGTTCAGGAGAAAATGTCATTTGAAAATTTCGAGCTCATAATAGGCCCCGCCCTGCCACGCCCATATTTTTAGTCCAATCAAAATTTCTTGAAAAATTTAAGTAAAGGGTGACCCAAGGAACATTCTGTTAAAGTTTCATTGAAATCGGCCCAATAGTTCAGGAGGAGATGTCGTTCAAAGATTTCGGGCTCAAATAAGCTCCGCCCTGCCAGGCCCATATTTATGGACCAATCAAAATTTTACGAACAATTTAATTAAAGGGTCACCCAAGGAACATTCTTTTAAAGTTTCATTGAAATCGGCCCAGTGGTTCGGGAGCAGATGTCGTTCAAAGATTTCGGGCTCAAAATAAGCCCTGCCCTGCCACGCCCATATTTATGGGCCAATCAAAATTTCTTGAACAATTTAAGTAAAGGGTAACCCAAGGAACATTCTGTTAAAGTTTCATTGAAATCGGCCTAATTGTTTGGGAGGAGAAGATTTTTAAAGATTTCAAAGTGAAAAAATGCCACGCCCTGCCAAGCCCATATTTGGGGGCCAATCAAATTTTTTTGAACAATTTAAGAAGGGGGCCACCCAAGGATCATTTCTACCAAGTTTCGTTAAAATCCGCCCATTGGTTTGGGAGCAGAAGATGCTTAAAGAATAAGTTTACGCACGGACGCACGACGGACACTCCGCCATGACAATATCAGAAAAATATAGATAATTTGCATAAGATTTTTAATAGAAATGAATAGTTTGAATATCAAGCTCATGTAGCCTACAGGAAGAAAGTTGTTTTTCTTGTAGACGATTATATTGATGCTTGTTAATATCTTAACATCTTGCAAGTTACAGGTTGTAATACAAAGTAATGTTAATAAATAGTTAGTATAGTCCGTTTGACTTCTATGTGGACCAACATTTGGCAAAAATTCTTTTCAATGAATTGGTGAAAACTTATTTTTATAATTATTATTGTTTTCAGAATTTTTGAAAGTAAAATAATGACTTTGTCCATCCGTCTTCATGTTAACTCCAAGTCTATCATACCTAAACATTCCTATGATAAACGGAACAGCGAACTGTTTCTCCCAAAACAGTTCTGATTTGCACAGGGGGTGGGGTCAAAAGTGAATGATTTTTAGTCAGCCGTTTTTGTATAAAATTGACTATTTTTATTAAATAAATTGTGTCTGTGTTATCTACTTCTCATGGACATTAAAATGATTGTTTCTTGCCTTTGTACAAAAATCATTTGACCAGATATTGATAATCACATATATCTGTTTTGAGATGAACCCCATACTCCTTTATTCAGACAAATCAAAATAGATTAGTATACAAAATAGTTGGTACTTTCACGAGGAAACCCCAGTAGAAAGGGGAGTTATAATGGTACAAATCTCATGATATTCAAATTTAAAATGAGTGTTACCGTCAAAATTTTAATAAGCATGTCCAAATAAGGTATAATGGTCAATCATTATGTCAAAAATTTATTATTAAACCACATGTTTTTACTATATTTTGACATTTTTTACAACTAAACAGCCTTCTCCACCCCTTGTGTTTAAGAGTGAAAAATGCAAAAAGATAAACATTAACTAGACAGACTAAATCATTATTTATAAACTATTTTATTTTCAAAAATTAATTTTTGGAATGGTATTAAGCTTAAATTAAGATCTTACCAAATAAAAACATTTTTGCTAATGCATTTTTGTGTAATTGATGAAAACGTTGGTCCTAATAGAAGTCAAACGGACTATACACGAGTAAATAACATAACCTTTAAATTCATATTTATATTTTTGTCACCAAATTACAGAAATGAAATGTGAATTTTCCAGATAGACCTATTTTGCATTGATAAAATATTATACTATTGGTATATTTCCAATGCAACATAGGCCTAACTTAAGTTAGATCTATTTTGCATTAACTTATTTTTTGAAAAGTGAAAATATATTACTGCCAGACAGATCTATCTCAAGAAAGTTCTTATATCTCTTTTTTAATAAATTATTTTAATAAAAATTATCTTTGATTAAATTAGATAGAATATTTTATGATTAAATTTACAAAAATTATCAAAATAATTTTCTATTTGCACAAATGAGAAAGTTTTATTTGTCTCCTGTAAAATTTTGAAAAATGAAGTTAGCTCTCTGTTGCGTTCAGCCCTCGATAAGTATGCAATGGAAGTCAAATATTAAGTAATGGTTAAAACAAGAAAGGCCTGAGGCCAAGGAAGCCAAGTATCGCTCCATGGCCATTGAACCAAAGAAACCAGTAATCTACTTTAAGTAAAAATTAAATAAATGAAGATTTTAGAAACCATGGCAATGTCAGTATAAATGGTTTAAATAGAGAATACCAGAAACAATGATAATCATTTGTCAAAATTAATTTGTGACATAAACAGTCCTACACAGGTTGGCCTAAAATTCTGCTAGAAGATTTACCCAAGGAACATAATCCTGAAAAGTTTGCTTGAAATTTGTCCTTTGGCTTGGTAGGACAACATTTCTAAAGTGCAAACAAGCCCCACCACCCGCGCCCTTATTTGGGGGGTCAATCAAAATTTTTAGAACAACTTGGGATGGATTGATTGATTGAATGGAGTTTAACGATGCTTTCAACATTTTCTTTTCAATTTTATCGCGGCGACTGGAGCACCTAACAATGGATTCCTGGTATTTCTCTCATCAGTAAAACCACTGCATTCTTTCCTAGCCTCCAGCTGCTATCTCACATTGGTCTATGAGTATCAACCCATCGGTGAGAGACAAATACTCGGAAAGAATGAGTGCCGCCGTTGTGGACCGAACCCTGGACCTCTAGATTGACAGTCCGTCGCGCTACCAACTGCGCTATGACGGCGGCTTGGGGAGAAGAAGATTTTTTTTTTAGGTTTTTATAGTGAAAATAAGCTCCCATCCGTTGCCACGCTCATATTTGGAGGCCAATCATAATTTCTTGAACAATTTCAGAAGAGGGTCACCAAAGGATAATTCATGCCAACTTTCATTGTAATCAGGCCAATGGGAGCAGAAGATTTTTGAAAATTTCATAACGAAAGATAAGCCCAACCAGCCACACCCATATTTGCGGGTCAATCCAGATTTTTTGATGAACTTTTATAGAGGGTCATCCAAGGATCATTCATGCCAAGATTCATAAAAATCGGGCTAATGATTGGGGAGGAGAAGATTTAAAAGTGAAAATAAGCGGCCCTCCTTGCCACGTTCTTATTCAGAGGCCAATCAAAAATTTTTCAACAATTTAAGAAAAGGGTCACCAAAGGATCATTCATGCGAAGTTTCATTGAAATCTGCTCATTGGTTTTTGGGAGGTGAAGAGTTTTGTACCATGTACCAAGACTTTAAAGTTGTATATTATAGTTCAATCCCAATAATTCAATTTTAAAGAAAGTAAGTCAAAGGTGGAAGTCAGGGTTTAAATTTCAACATGATACCAACCTCAATGGCTACCAATATTTATTGTTTAATTGATATTGTCAAATAAATATTGTAATATCTTTATAAATCGTTTGAGATATGTCGACACATTAAAAATTCAGTTTATGCCAGTTGTGGTTACAGTATTTTAACAACACTCATTTAGTTCTGAGAAGTTTTGCTTACGTTACATATTCAACATCGTTAAAATTATGTAATTTATTTTTATTTCCTTTGTTTTGTAATAAAGTCTACTTAGAAATCTTTTACCTTTGTCATCCTGGACCAAAGCATTCCTTCTTTGTAAGAGGGTTATGACGTGGATCAGCATGCCTTTATTTACAATTTGATCTTAATCTTAAGAATCTTATTTCGTATTAAATCTGTACAATCTAATTTTCTCTTTTAATCAAAATCAGAAAAGTAATTTTATGGTTATTTTTGTTTGTTCAGTTATAGTAATCGGAATTGATCTCTATCAATAACATTTCTAAAAATATAATTCTTCCGATGACAAAAAAATACAAATACATGTTTATGCATAGAGAAAAAATGGAGAAGATGTTGTCTATGCCATATGTATTGTTTATTTTGTTAGATTTATAAAGCGTTGAAATAAGCAAATAAAAATAATTATTCTACCGATTTAATGGATCATTAGGAATAAAAGAATGACGTTGTTTACGATGTTGTACCGTTGTTGTGACGCTGCTGACGTACAATAACGTCGCTTTAGATGCGTTTATAATTAAAGATATGTACTGGGAAAATAGGCAACATTATTCATATGGAGAGTGAAAATTTTCTTATGAAGTGTTTCTTCTTTAGTTTTTCAATGTGTGTTTTCTACTCTCATTTTGTAGAACGGAAAGATAATGAATTTGGTTTCGGTAGTTCGGGCTAAAAGGTGTTCTCTTACTTATAGAAATCTCAGATTTGCGTCTTTTATTTACTGGTAATGTATTATAACTATGTTTCTCAGGGCAATGCTCGTCTCCTCGTTGTTTTCTTCGTTGCATCCTACACATTTCATGACGTATATTACGTCCTGTATATCACAAGATCCATCTTCTTTTATGAAGAAATCCTTGCCCGATTTAGATTTGTAGAAAGGACTCTCGAATAAGTGTTTACACAGTCCACAATTGCTTCGTCCACATTTTCTTACCAAAGCTGTTCTTTCAAAAATGTTAAATGGCTTTAGTGAGAATTTTCTCCAGTTTAGCAGGCTGTCGTTTACTTTTCATCTCCACTGGCCGAAGGCCAGCGAACTATTGTCATGGCAGAGTTCCGTCGTGCGTCCGTCCGTCCGTGTGTAGACTTTTTCTATAAACATCTCTCCTCCCAAACCAATGAGTGGATTTTAACGAAACTTAGTAGAAATGATCCTTTGAATGACCTTTTTCTAAAAATTGTTCAAGAAATTTTGATTGACCCCCGAATATGAGCGTGGCAGGGCGGGGAATATGTTCACTTAAATTTATTTTAACACCTTCTTCTCCAGAACCATTTGGCCAAACTTGGCATGGATGTTCCTTGGGTGCATCTTTACTTAAATAGTTAAAGACATTTTGATTGACCCCTAAATATGGGTGTGGCAGGGCGTGACATTTTTTTAGGTTCAAATTTTTTTAAAAAATCGTCTCCTCCCAAACTATTCTGCCAATTTCAATAAAACTTAGCATAGATATTCCTTGGGTGACCCTTTTCTAAAATTGTTTGTAGAAATATTGATTGACCCCCAAATATAGGCGTGGTAGGGCGGGGCATTTTTGCACGTTAAAATCTTTAAAAAATCTTCTCCTCCCAATCCATTGGGCTGATTTCTTTGAAACTTGACATGGTTGTTCCTTTGGTAATGCTTTACTTAAATTGTTAAAG
The DNA here is from genome assembly GCA_948146395.1 of Fragum whitleyi. Taxonomy (NCBI): domain Eukaryota; kingdom Metazoa; phylum Mollusca; class Bivalvia; order Cardiida; family Cardiidae; genus Fragum; species Fragum whitleyi. Next base: position 6,903,512 of record OX411555.1, on the reverse strand, counting down.
AAATATTCATTTACATACTAATACGGGCGCGGCAGCTTGGGCTTGATTTCACTATTTTATCCTTCAAAAATCATTTTCCCATAACAATTTTAATTTATATGAATCTTGTCATGAATGTTCCATGTATAACCATTTACTTAAATTCTACCTGAAATTATGTTAAGTATAGTCTACTTAATGCCATCACCTTTATGTTGGTAAGAATTAAAGTAAAGGGTATGCAGGCTAATGGTAATTGAGTACTTGAGTGTAATAGGGTCAATACCAAGTAAATCATAACATATTATCTAAAGAGACTTCAAAGTCTTGTTTTCCATCAGTCAGCTTTGTTTTATGAAAATGTATCACTTTTTAAACATTCAAGCCTGTTCAAAGAGATGTAAATATTGTGTAAGTGTAGGCAAATCTGAATAGATAGGCTACATAAGGATCGAGATAAGACGGGGGAAAGCCAGTCTAAAATTGTTTATTGCAAATGAAACTCTGTTGTTGGTACTCATTTGATTCGTCTTGATGAGAAATTTCAAATGAGTACCAACAACATAGGGTTTAAGTAAGGAAGAATGAAATATTGAGATTTGAATAACAAAATATCACCCCTATCTGTAGCTCTCTGTACATTTTGTATAACATAGATCAAAGGGTGATCAATGCAGCTTATTAAGTAATTGATAGATGGACGTATGTATGGATGGATATATGGATGGTTAGATGGACGGTCGGACGAACGAACGAACGGATAGATTACCTATGGATAGACGGATGGATTGACTGGTGTGACAGAGATATCAATACTCGAAAATAACTTTACACTCTGTTCTTTAATTAAACTCCAGCCCGCTTTTGTCCCGAAAGAACAAACCGTTCACCAATTTTTCACCACGTTATGCATGTAATTGTAACCCCAGCTTGACACTCATGGTTAGTTATCTTAATCACCACCCAGTCTTTTATTCATGTAATCTGATACTAAGACAATGAATATACTTGTAGTGAGTGTAGTGTACTTGAATGTACTTGTTCTTGTAGATATCAACTAGTTTGATTAAAATATGCTTTGTCAGATGAGATTAATTTATTAGTCACTGTGCTTGTAAACTACTAATTGAAATCATGTAATTTTAGCGTTGAGCCAAATCAAGATACCGCTAGAAAAGGAGGGGTGCTGATCATGATTTATTCTTTACAAGGAACTGGATCCAGACAGTATTTACATTTTTTGTTTGTCTACAAATTAAGGATACTTTGTCACTCAATTTATCATGCAACGGCGAAAAAGATGATGGTAAAGTGAATGAAATTTGTCATAAGGGTGCTCATAAGGGTGGAAAAAATACGTGGATTTTTACTATATCTTTGGAATTTCCCCACGGTAATAAATGAAATTTTGTACACGCCCAAACCATTCAATATAGACATAATACTAAATTCACAAGAGTCTGCAATGACTATATGTAAAGAATCCAATATCTGATATTTCTGGGTAGGTGCTACCGACGCAACCCATTTTGTAACGTTACTTCCGAGTGTTTCAACCCATAATTGTCCCCTTAATTTGGACCAAACCCTTCCAAACTTTGCCTATCTACGTGTTGACGTAGGTTGTTATGACGCTTAAAATTTCGGTATTTTAGAATTTAAAGTCAGGAAGTGAAAGACACGCGTCGATGTATGGACTTCGCAACAATAAACAACCGGGCAAAAATAAGGTTCTACTGGACCAATGGAAAACCTAATCGAGAGGTTTAAATGATAAGATATGCTTAAAGGTCTTCAAATCATAGCAGAAACCCTTTTTTAAATGGATTAAAAGGTTTGTTTTAGAATGGAGAGCGTTTCTGAAGGATGATACTCGGAGAATGGTTAACGTCTCCTTGACGTTTGATCTGAAATTGTCTCAGATCAACATCACTTCAGTATCTAAAAAACACATTACGTATTTAAGCTCATCGTTTTGGATCAGATGGATATTGAAATAGTTCTTATCCAATTGATAGGCGATGTAGAAATTGAGTTTATTGTTGAGTTGAGTATTTTGAAAAGTGTTGATTTTCAACGAAAGTTATCAATACCGTAGCGCCATATTGACGTCGTTACCCGACTGTACCAAATGACTACATGTTCTAGAATGGTTGCTACAGGTGACCAACTAGTTTGGTTCAGTCCTAATTTCAACGACTAAAAGAAAAATGCCGCAATTTAATAACATTGTAGCTTTCTTTTGAAAGTCTGTGAAAACAAATTTTTTTGTAACGCAAGTCGCATTATTCCCCCTCAACACAAATTTTTACCCGAACACTGCATTCCCTTTAAGGACCCTTTAGGGTTCATGTAAAAAGTTTTTGAACCAAATTCATTGCTGCTTCTATTTACATAAAAAAAAAGGTTTGTCCAGCGAAACAATGTATGAAATTGAAGCTGTAAATGAGCACAAGCAGTTACACAGTATTAAATGTCTCATATCATAACAGTAATAATAGAATAACAAAATATCCAAACAATCACAGAAAAGGGATATTTCGTTCAAAACAAACAACTTCATTTCGGCTGGATAAAATTTGCCTAAATTTGAACAGAATGTAGACAAATATACCTACTAGGACTGCTACAACTTTAGATATAGAACTAGTCTCAAATGGCTCTTTTGAAACAATCACTTTCCATTTATTTTGTCAATAAACATGTCAAAAGTATTTGGTCTGTTTTCGAAATATATGTAAGGTATGGTGCGACATCACACCATAATATTGACTTATTTCAAATTATAGATTTTGTTGAGGAAATGATCTATAACAAAGAACTAATTATCATTTTGTGAAATGTTGATATAATGCTAAACATTCTTACAGTTATGTAAACTATAAATGCTATTACCATACCTTACATAGATCTACACGTTCACAAAATTAGAACGACATATATGAAATATGTGTTTATAGAATAAGTCAATATAAATTTCTTGCATAACTACATTTAGGGACCGAGTTTTATAGCAACGGTTGTACGAGTAGGTGGTTCGTACTTTGGACTGCATTTTGTTAAAATATGAGCCAACTTTATCCAACCATCATCCAGTACAAAATGACACTTTTTTCACAATGTTTTGCTATACTGCTTTAGCTATGAAATTCTTATGCTGACTAACTGCTTGTGCTCATAAATAGCTTCATTTTGATATATATACCTGAACATACTTCTTGTCGTGGCAAATGAAGTGCCCTTAAATTTGTGTCTCAAACACTTTACATGGACCTCAAAATAAAGAAATGTCTGTAAAAATAAGGCATTGGTCACCAGCTACACGTGTAGCATTATTATACTGCAAAGAAAATTCTAACATTTTCATTGGTTAATGCTGACCAGTCAAATATTGATATCTACGGCCGCTCCGGTATAGCTTCTAATGGTTCCTTCAAGCGCCTCGCCGTGAACATATACAAAAAATCGAAACGGTAATGACAGCCACTATTCTCTCGCTTCGCTGCAAACACGACCCGAATATACACACTAGGATACAGTTGAAAAGCATGTCAGTTAATTATAATGATTTAGATGTCAATAAATACCTTAAATTTTTACAAATCTGTCCATTTAAAGTGCCAAGTTTCTCGCAGGTTCAGCCAACAAACGCTCTAATATCACAACAGCGCAAAGTGTAGTAGTGTGACGTCACTAGTATATATGACGTCATTTTGTACATGTTTACTTTTCTTAGGGGCGCATTAAGGGATATGGTGGTTTTAAAGAAATCGGTTTATACCAACGCCTCAAATAGGCAAAACACAGATATTTAGCCCTAAAACTTTGAAGTATAATAAATTCGTAATACGGTTTCTTGCCTGGGTATATGATGATTTATTCCCGGCAGTAAAAAATGATTTCATACCTCGCCTACGGCTCGGGTGACATCATTTTTTCCAGCCGGGAATAAATCGTCATATACCCCGGCAAGAAACCGTATAACTAATATAGTCTACATGGCATCACTGGGACATCACTTGAATAAAACTGGTGGATGTCGACTAATTAGAAGATCCTTTGTATTTTTATCAATGTCCTGGACTTTTCAGAGAAGACTATGGTGGTAAGATTCCAAACTTTGTTTCGTGTAGGCTGAGCCCAAATATATGACTGATTGATTGAAAAGAGTTTGCTTACATTTCAAGGGGTCAATGAAACTGTTATGGGAGATGAGAATATGTCGTCTGAAATGTCTTGCTTTGTGCTTCATGATCAGTCGTGTCAATTAGGCATCGTCACAGAAAGATCAAATTAATTTGGAATAGGGTCTAAAATCGGTATTGCTTAAAATAGCGGCGATCTTTGTTACATACGCGCGTGTAATTAGCGGCATATGTATTGATGACATAATAAATTGATTTGCGCATCGAAACCGTCCGATCAAAGGTGTTTGGGCTCGTGGTAACGTTGCGAAAGAAAAAACGTGAATCCACAATGCACGTGTGTTTTGGTGTTTCTTTAATACCCTATTTGAAAAACGCTTTGTTATAAATTGTTCTATTTACATAGTGTATTTCTTTTTTTTTTATCTGAAATGACTTCAGTGTCTGAATGTGTTAATCGTTACAATGACCACGTTTGTTTCCAGAAAATGTGTCGTTGTAACGAAAATGTCAATGTATTGAATGAGCACTAAAGTCAATGTAGGCTCGTCGATAAAAGCAATGCTCATCCATTTATCCAACATACCATGTAAGGTGCATGTACAAACTAAATGAACACTTGTTTCAGTTTTTCATATTAATAACTTGATTCTTGGATTGAATTTATCTTTTTCTTCTTTATGTGCAATATGTATTTCTTTCAAAATTAAAATGCGATGGTCTAAACTAACATCTGTATTGCAAAACAGAGAAAATTTTAACAAACTAATGTAGAACTTATCTTAGTAAAGTGTATTTAAAGACTAAAGGTGTTAAAGGTGATAATTGAACATTGCAATTGTTTGCATGTCAAACATATTCACACATTTCATACTGATAGACTTATCAATTATCAATAAATCTAAGGAGGTATCTATCACGCCTATGGTTCTGTGTAATCAAGCAGCTTGACCGTAATTATTGTGTCGTCGTAATGAACAAGGTTATATAGGAATATTGCACTTTCGTTCCCTGAAAACCGGTGTCGGTATCGGACAACGAAAACTCCGTTATATGGAGTGAAAAATACACTGTGAAAATCCGTTCCCAAAACATTTGTGTCGAAAATGTCGTTTTATTGTGCGTCGTTTAAACGGGATTTAACTGTATATATAAGTTTAGCGCAAAGTAGGAATCGGTACGATTCGGAAATTTTCCTGCGCAATGTAAGATTTCTCACTTTGTCGGGCATAGTATGAATTCTTACTTTGCGCAGTACGATTCCAGAATTGACCGTGCGCAAAGTAGGAATATGGACAAAGTAAGAATATTTGTAATTATTTCATCGTAAATCAAGACTTCTTGACACTGCATAGGCGAAATAGCGGGTAATTTTACCTGTATAATCTTTTGTTCTTGATGTAGATATAAATGATATGTTATTTCTTTATATAAAAACGTTCATTTTTTATGTATATTTGAAGAAATAACCATTCTCTCTAACCGTTGGTTGCAATTAAGCATAATTGTTAATGAGCTAAAATAAGTCAAAATTGCCGTATAAGAACACGCGAAAAAGTAATTCCCTTCTAGTAACATCTGTTTTCAAGCATTTTAAATGCTATTAAAACATTGCTTAAAAACAAAAAAATATACTTATTTTACTTATAAAATTGTACGAGAAATTATTTTTAGCATAATTTTACCGTATTGCCATATAAATTCTTCTTACTTTGTCCAATACTATTCCTACTTTGCGCAGGGACTCCGTCAGGTAAAAAATCGCTAAAAAATCCTTGCGAGATTCTAGAATTCTAGAATCGGCGGATAAAGTAGGAATTCCTACTTTGCGCAGGACAATTCCGGAATTGTACCGATTCTTACATTGCGCAGAATGTATATACATATATATGTATATATATATATATATATATCTACCATTATGGTTGAATTTTCGATTACTGTGATAGGATAACATGTAACTGAAAGAAGCCTGCTTAATGCATATATATTTTGTTAGAAATGTCACAGATACAGTTTTTGCAGCATTCTGGTCACTAAAAGGAATTGGGTTTGAAATGCCTTGATGAGGTGGTTATCTTTGATAAAAAAAAAATCTTGGCAAAGACATATTCATGTGATGACAACTGAATTATTTTGTTCAGAGATAATTTATCTGAATAATGGTGTCCTTTACATATTGGAAAGTGTGTTAGAAATGAATTATATTATCACTTGAACATTCGACATATTGCTCTCTGTGTATGTAAAAGTGGTTCTCTATGCAAACTACTCATTGTTAACTCTACTGGACGAAGTCTAGCGAGCCATTGTCATGGTCTATTGTCCGTTGTGTTTCTGTGCGCCCTTGGTGCGTGCGTAGCCTTTTTCTTTGATTATCTTCTTCTCTGAAGCTACTGGGAAAAATTGTACGAAATTTCACAGGAATGATGCTTAGGACATGCTCTTTCAGATTGTTCTTTTAAACATGATCGGGCTGATAAATTGGGCGCTTTGGGCTGTCGAGTGACCAAAAAAGGGGCCTCTTATTTCAAAATATATAAAATTCTTCTTCTCTGAAAATACTGGTTAGAATTATACCAAATTTCACAGGAATGATGCTTTGGATATGCTCTTTCAGATGCCTTCTTATAAACCTGATTGGGCTGATAGCGTGGGCTCTACAGGCTGTCGAGTCACCAAATAAGGGTCCGATATGGTAAAATATAAAAAAAAAACTTCTTTGAAACTAATGGTCAGAATTCAACCAAACTGGAAAGGAATGATGCTAAGGATCTGTTCTTTGAGATTTCTTCTTTAATCCTGATCAGACTGATAACTTGGGCGCCGTGGTCCGTTGAGTCACCAAAATAGGGATATATGGTAAAATATATAACAAATCTACTTCGCTATAACTACCAGTCAAAATTCAACCAAACTGCGCGGGAATGATGCTTGCGACAAACTCTTTCTGATTCCTTCTTTAATTCCTAATTTAGCTGATATCTCGGTTGTAACAGGCTGTCGCGTCACCCCAAAATGACCCTATATGATAAAACATTAAAAAAAATTCTTCTCTTAAACTTCTGATTAAAATTTAACCAAAGTTCACTGGAATGAGAGATGCCTTAAGACATGCTCTCTTAGACTTCTTCCTGCAATTATGATTGAAAAAAGGGTGTCATATGATTAAATAAAAAGAATCTTCCTCTCTGAAATGAATTTTTGGATGCTTATGATTGATGTCATGATTTTTTTTTTTTTTGGGGGGGGGGGAGGGGATAGACCTCTCTCTGATTTCTTTCTTTGTGAAAATGCTGCTGTATCATTGAAAATAGTGCATTTGTAATGCAACATTCCCTGTTACCACAATTTGTACATCTATTGACAGATTTCATTAAACTTTCAAAGAGGATTATCTATTTAGAATCAGATCATTTATAAGCTTAATACTTTTAATACAAGTCTGTGTTTTTCTTTAACCCCTCAACCACCTTGTACATTAGGATGAGTCGCAAATTCTTCTTTCTTCCAGTGTCTCGAGTTTCAGTTTTTGTTGCTGTTGTTGTTGTTGTTGTTGTTGTTTTGAAGCGGTGGATGGTCCCTAGCTCTCTAGTATTGTAGTCGTTTTCGATGAATCTTACTACTTTGTTTTGTATTTTCTCCAACTGGTCTATGTCTGATATGCCTGTTCCATTTTAAATCATTCGAGATTTGCGGCCCAATGTCTGGGCTATCTCGTACTTATTACAGTATGTGATTGATTAGTTCGTAGAATTTCTATTATTTTTCGGTTGATAGACAGTATATAGCACTTTTTCCATTGAATCCCGTTCCGCCTTTTTTAGGCAATTCTTTTTTTAAAATCATTTTGTAGTTTGATGTGATCTTCGTTGCTCTTGATGGTGTGGTAGAGAAAAGAGTCGTCTCCGAAGAGTCGTACCGATGATGCGACACTTTCTGGGAGGTCGTTCATGTGGCGAAAGGAACATTTATGGACCAAACATATTTCATTGAGGGACGTCTGATTCCACTGTTGTTTCTTCTGAGAATTTTCCATCCATCTTGTGTTTCTTTTTGTTAAGAATTTTGATAGCCGCTTTTGAATGTTTCCTTCTTTTCGTTAATGGTGTATCTTGTGTATCAATTTGTCATGTGGAGTGTCAAAAACTTAAGAGAAGTCTAAGATGGCAACATCAACTTAGTTCTCCAAAATAGTTGTACTCTGTTTCAATATTTCGGCTTACAGCCTTTATCAAGAAATAAAAATATAAAATTTTCACATATTTTCATTCATTGTCCACCATTTCATATGAATAATTATAAAATGACTTTGTTTATAGAAACGTGACGTCGTTTTGGCGCATTTACGTCATTTGGCGCCCAAATGCGGTGTACGTGCGAATTCTGCATTGGATTGTTGAAATAATTTTGTTGCGTATTATCTTAGTTTCCTTTCTTATTTTTGATAAGAAATTATTCAGTGTTGTTATCAGTTGGCTTTCACATTTATATCCAGATCTGAATCCAATGTTAGTGTCAGTGGGGATTTTATTTTGTTCCAGGTGTTAAAGAAGATTTCTGCAGATGATATGCTCGAATATATTGCTATACTGGTATATAGTTCTCTGCCAAATATTTATCTGCTTTCTTGAAGATGCTTGAAGTATTTGCATTCCTCCAGTCTCTAGGCAGTTCACCTCTGTCGATGGACTTTGAATTTTTAATCTTATAAGATTGAGCTAGCTCTTCAGCACAATTCTTTGTAATTTTGTTGCGTATCTGATCTGATGCCTTATTTATACCCAGCAAGCATGAAATTTTGGGGCCCATATGGACAGAATCTGGGCAAAATGGTGATGTGGGGCCCATGTGGGTCCTGTTTGTAAAACAATTGCCCTTGTAGGACCCACATAGCCCACCCCATATGACTATTTTCCTCATGTATGTAGGATTCATATGGGCAAATTGTGGGCAAAATATCTCATGGGCCCCACATGGGTCGCTTACTGAAAGATTTTCCATAAAGGACCCATTAAGGGCCCATAAAACATAACGCTTGTCAGTGACAGTCTTTTTTCCATCTTTATTCGTGTATATTTTTTTTCATTTACTTTATGTTTTATACTAAACGAAAGTTTTACACGACAAATTGCAACCCAAAAATATACCTGTACATCATTAGTGTATACCTTTGATATAAACCTAACATAAATTGGTAAAGCCGTTTTATTTTTCAAATGTCTTTAGCTACATGGAGCTTTGAAATTGGTTAAATTTTAACGTAAGGTTGTGCTGAAATATGTGTCTTTCTAAAATACACAATAATACTTGGACTGTGCAGTAATCTGTATAGAATGTTTATCAAATAGAAAATGGATTAAGAAGATGGATTAAGGAAGAAAGAATAACAATACAGGTTTCCCTAAAGGCGTGAAAAGATTAAATACTCTATACATTCTATCAAATATGTGCATCTTCTTCAGTTCTTTCTTCATATAGCCAGTTGTATATGTCTAAGATAGTACTTAAAAATTTTTCAATGAGCCTAGCATCATCTACCATTATTATTGTTCGAGTACTTAAATGAATATCTTTGTAGTAGAATTGTGACGAAAATGTAATTTACTGATGATATCACTAAGGTTACATCTGAAAGGTGAGTGAATCTTTTTCATTTGCAAAAATAGTTTTTGTTTTTAATATCTATGGTATTTGAAATATAAAAAAGAAATGTGTATGCCTTTTTCTAACTAAAACAGGAATCTTGATATTCATTTTACACAATTAAAAAACCAAGAAAGAAATATGGGGGGAAATGTATTTTTTTATGTTTTATCGCAAAGATTTACAAAAATATTGTAAAATCAAATGATAAGTGGACGAAAGTGCATTAAGTTGCTTATAATAGAGTTGTACTAAATTATATAAGTAACAATTTTTGTTAATGTAAAAAGCTTTTATGCTAGTCCTCAACATGTGTGAGATATAAGTTATTAATAAAATGTACATTTTACTATTTCTAGTTTGTCTCTGTATATACGTACCCCGGACATACACGAATACAGATGGGATAGATAGTTTAAAGCAATCAAGTTACTGAAGTCCAGAAACAAAAGACACTTGTACTTTAATTGCTCTGTTTACCCGACTGTAAATTACATTGCATGTCTTGATTAATTGGCTGGTTTCTGACACTGTGGCTGAATTCCATACGGCTAAGAACAAAATTAGGACATATAGCTGAGGGCACTGAGTAATTCGGTTATTTCATTACGCGAGTAAATAGTTCTATTAATTAAGACTGGAAAACCTGTCCTTGGCTGATACTAGTCATGAATAGGGATCGGTGCTGGCTAGTGAATGCAGCCAAAATTCCTACCGTATCTGACGACGTAACTCTAAAAAGATTAAATTTGAGTAAATTCCGTTTATCAAACACAGAACGTCAGTTTTTATTTCCGTAGCTCGTCAATGTATTTAATCTTATTATTTTAACTCAAATGAGATAGATATCTCTTGGTAAGGAACGTGAATACAGCAAATACGATTTCTGTCATGTATGTGCATGTTCATCTATAGGAAAGGAAACGCAAGTAGATACGACTGGGGTCACTACTTATTAAGGAACTAAATAAGTAGATGTGGCTCGGGTCTTTCATCGCAAAGGTAGGTTAATGAATTAGATTCGGTTTGTTCATGTGTTATAAAAGAACTTACGACAGAATTAATGAACGCATGCAAGTAGATACGGCTAGAGTCTTGTATAGTTAAGGAAACGTTAAATAACCCTCATTTATGTATAGTAGAGGAAATTATAGAAGTAGATGCTATATAATGTTAAGGAAGATGTATAAAGCAGCTAAGGCAGAGGTCCTTTTTAATATAAGGTAAATTAAGAGATACAGATTATTGAAAACAAGTTTATACTTATTTATTTGAGTTCGATTGCGATGAAAGCTTAAGCTTATAGAATATAGAAAAGATACTTTATTGTATATTCATATTTAAGAATCTTGAATTAAGTAGATACGGCTTAGGTGTTGTAAAGTTACAAGGGTAAAAAAGGTAGATACTGCTTGGGTAATGTAATGTTTATGAAGGTTCAGTAATCAAGTATAGGTCCTATCGGGTACTTTTGTATGATGGTAAAATAGATCCGACCAGGGTCTTGTACAGTAAAATAGAAATAAAGAAAATACCACTGACATTAGTCAAGTCAGTGAAGTTAAAACAATAAAAAAGTTACGACTGTGTTAATATCAAAACAGGGTCCTTATTTAAAGTAAAATGATCTGGGCCCACATATTATAAAGGTAAGTAGATCCGAATAGGGTCTGAAAGTACACAGGTAGGTAAAATAGATACAGGTGGGGTATTTTGTAGTAAAAGGATATTATATCGTAGATACGGATAAGGTCCAATGTATTTAAAAAAGATAAAAGGGTAGATACGGATGAGGTCTAATGCGTTAAATGAGAATACATGGTAGATACGGACGAGTACAATGTTGTTAAGGGAGTTTATGAGTAGATACGGCTAAGGACCTGTGTGATAAAAAGAAATTATAGGGTAGATACGAATAAAGAATATGTCCCTAATGGAGATTATAAAGTAGATATGGCTGAGAACAATGTCTTGAAAGGAGATTACAGGATGGATACAGATAAGTCATTTATTGTAAAATGAGCTTAAGGGGTAGATACGGCTTAGGTCTAGCGCTATGAAGGGGATTTCAGGGTAGATTCGGACGAGGATATTGTTTTTTCAGGAGATTATAAGTAGATACGGCTGAGGACCTGTGTGGTTTAAAGAGATTAAAGTGTAGATACGTATAAAGACAATGTCGCTCAAGGAGAATTTAAGGTAGATACGGCTGAGGACAATGTCTTTAAAGAGAAGTACAGACTGGATACAAGTAAGGTCATCTATGGTAAATTGAGGTCAAACGTAGATACGGATGGGGTTTAGCGCATTTAAAGACATAACAGGGTAGATACGGACGAGGACTATGTTGTTTAAGGAGATTATGAGTAGATACGGCTGAGGGCCAGTTTTGTTAAAAGTGATAAAAGGGTAGATACGGATAAAGACTATGTCACTAAAGGATATAATAAGGTAGATACGGCTGAGGACAATGTCTTTAAAGAGAAGTACAGACTGGATACAGGTAAGGTCATCTATGGTAAATTGAGGTCAAAGGTAGATACGGATGGGGTTTAGCGTATTTAAAGACATAACAGGGTAGATACGGACGAGGACTATGTTGTTTAAGGAGATTATGAGTAGATACGGCTGAGGGCCAGTTTTGTTAAAAGTGATAAAAGGGTAGATACGGATAAAGACTATGTCACTTAAGGATTTAATAAGGTAGATACGGCTGAGGACAATGTCTTTAAAGAGATAACAGGTTGGATACAGATCAGGTCATCTATGGTTAATTGAGGTCAAAGGTAGATACGGATGGGTTTTAGCGTATTTAAAGACATAACAGGGTAGATACGGATGAGGACCTTGTTGTTTAAGGAGACTTTGAGTAGATACGGCTGAGGGCCAGTGTGGTTAAAAGTGGTAATTGGGTAGATACGGATAAAGACTATGTCACTAAAGGATTTAATAAGGCAGATACGGCTGAGGACAATGTCTTTAAAGAGATTACAGGATGGATACAGCTAAGGTCATCTATATTAAATTGAGGTCAAAGATAGATACGGATGGGGTTTGGCGCATTTAAAGACATGACAGGGTAGATACGGACGAGGACTATGTTTTTGAAGGAGATTATGAGTAGATACGGCTGAGGTCAGTGTGGTTAAAAGTGATTTTAGGGTAGATACGGACAAAGACTATGTCACTAAAGGATATAATAAGGTAGATACGGCTGAGGACAATGTCTTTAAAGAGAAGTACAGACTGGATACAGGTAAGGTCATCTATGTAAATTGATGTCAAAAGTAGATACGGATTGGGTTTAGCGCATTTAAAGACATAACAGGGTAGATACGGATGAGGACTGTGTTGTTTGAGGTGATTATGAGTAGATACGGCTGAGGGCTAGTGTGGTTAAAAGTGATAATAGGGTAGATACGGATAAAGACTATGTCACTAAAGGATACAATAAGGTAGATACGGCCGAGGACAATGTCTTTAAAGAGATGACAGGATTGATACAGGTAAGGTCACGTATGGTAAATTGAGGTCAAAGGTAGATACGGAAGGGGTTTAGCGTATTTAAAGACATAACAGGGTAGATACGGATGAGGCCTGTCTTGTTTAAGGAGATAATGAGTAGATACGGCTGAGGGCCAGTGTGGTTAAAAGTGATTAAAGGGTAGATACGGATAAAGACTATGTCACTAAAGGATATATTAAGGTAGATACGGCTGAGGACAATGTCTTTAAAGAGAACACAGGATGGATACAGTTTAGGTCATCTATGGTAAATTGAGGTCCAAGGTAGATATGGATGGGGTTTAGCGTATTTAAAGACATGACAGGGTAGATACGGATGAGGACTATGTTGTCTAAGGAGATTATGAGTAGATACGGCTGAGGGCTAGTGTGGTTAAAAGTGATAATAGGGTAGATACGGATAAAGACTATGTCATTAAAGGATATAATAAGGTAGATACGGCGGAGGACAATGTCTTTAAAGAGATGACAGGATGGATACAGGTAAGGTCATGTATGGTAAATTGAGGTCAAAGGTAGATACGGATGGGGTTTGGCGTATTTAAAGACATAACAGGGTAGATACGGATGAGGACTATGTTGTTTAAGGAGATTATGAGTAGATACGGCTGAGGGCCAGTATTGTTAAAAGTGATAAAAGGGTAGATACGGATAAAGACTATGTCACTAAAGGATTTAATAACGTAGATACGGCTGAGGACAATGTCTTTAAAGAAATTACAGGATGGATACAGTTTAGGTCATCTATGGTAAATTGAGGTCAAAGGTATATACGGATGGGGTTTAGCGTATTTAAAGACGTAACAGGGTAGATACGGATGAGGACTATGTTGTTTAAGGAGATAATGAGAAGATACGGCTGAGGGCCAGTTTGGTTAAAAGTGATAAAAAGGGTAGATACGGATAAAGACTATGTCACTAAAGGATATATTAAGGTCTATACGGCTGAGGACAATGTCTTTAAAGAGAACACAGGATGGATACAGTTTAGGTCATCTATGGTAAATTGAGGTCCAAGGAAGATATGGATGGGGTTTAGCGTATTTAAAGACATAACAGGGTAGATACGGATGAGGACTATGTTGTTTAAGGAGATTATGAGTAGATACGGCTGAGGGCCAGTGTGGTTAAAAGTGATAATAGGGTAGATACGGATAAAGACTATGTCATTAAAGAATATAATAAGGTAGATACGGCTGAAGACAATGTCTTTAAAGAGATGACAGGATGGATACAGGTCAGGTCATCTATGGTAAATTGAGGTCAAAGGTAGTTACAGATGGGGTTTAGCGTATTTAAAGACATAACAGGGTAGATACGGATGAGGACTATGTTGTTTAAGGAAATTATGAGTAGATACGGCTGAGGGCCAGTTTTGTTAAAAGTGATAAAAGGGTAGATACGGATAAAGAATATGTCACTAAAGGATACAATAAGGTAGATACGGCTGAGGACAATGTCTTAAAGAGATTACGGGTTGGATACAGTTCAGGTCATCTATGGTAAATTGAGGTCAAAGGTAGATACGGATGGGGTTTAGCGCATTTAAAGACATAACAGGGTAGATACGGATGAGGACTATGTTGTTTAAGGAGATTATGAGTAGATACGGCTGAGGGCAAGTGTGGTTAAAAGTGATAATAGGGTAGATACGGATAAAGACTATATCACTAAAGGATATAATAAGGTAGATACGGCTAAGGACAATGTCTTTAAAGATATTACAGGATGGATACAGCTAAGGTCATCTATATGAAATTGAGGTCAAAGGTAGATACGGATAGGGTTTAGCGCATTTAAAGACATGACAGGGTAGATACGGACGAGGACTATGTTTTTGAAGGAGATTATGAGTAGATACGGCTGAGGCCAGTGTGGTTATAAGTGATTTTAGGGTAGATACGGATAAAGACTATATCACTAAAGGATATAATAAGGTAGATACGGCTGAGGACAATGTCTTTAAAGAGAAGTACAGACTGGATACAGGTAAGGTCATCTATGTAAATTGAGGTCAAAGGTAGATACGGATGGGGTTTAGCGCATTTAAAGACATAACAGGGTAGATACGGATGAGGACTATGTTGTTTGAGGTGATAATGAGTAGATACGGCTGAGGGCCAGTGTGGTTAAAAGTGATAATAGGGTATATAGCGATAAAGACTATGTCACTAAAGGATATAATAAGGTAGATACGGCCGAGGACAATGTCTTTAAAGAGATGACAGGATGGATACAGGTAAGGTCACGTATGGAAAATTGAGGTCAAAGGTAGATACGGAAGGGGTTTAGCGTATTTAAAGACATAACAGGGTAGATACGGATGAGGACTATGTTGTTTAATGAGGTAATGAGTAGATACGGCTGAGGGCCAGTGTGGTTAAAAGTGATAAAAGGGTAGATACGGATAAAGACTATGTCACTAAAGGATATATTAAGGTAGATACGGCTGAGGACAATGTCTTTAAAGAGAACACAGGATAGATACAGTTTAGGTCATCTATGGTAAATTGAGGTCCAAGGTAGATATGGATGGGGTTTAGCGTATTTAAAGACATGACAGGGTAGATACGGATGAGGACTATGTTGTCTAAGGAGATTATGAGTAGATACGGCTGAGGGCTAGTGTGGTTAAAAGTGATAATAGGGTAGATACGGATAAAGACTATGTCACTAAAGGATATAATAAGGTAGATACGGCGGAGGACAATGTCTTTAAAGAGATGACAGGATGGATACAGGTCAGGTCATCTATGGTAAATTGAGGTCAAAGGTAGATACGGATGGGGTTTAGCGCATTTAAAGACATGACAGGGTAGATACGGACGAGGACTATGTTGTTTAAGGAGATTTTGAGTAGATACGGCTGAGGTCCAGTTTTGTTAAAAGTGATAATAGGGTAGATACAGATAAAGACTATGTCACTTAAGGATATAATAAGGTAGATATGGCTGAGGACAATGTCTTTAAAGAGAACACAGGATGGATACAGATTAGGTCATCTATGGTAAATTGAGGTCCAAGGTAGATATGGATGGGGTTTAGCGTATTTAAAGACATAACAGGGTAGATACGGATGAGGACTATGTTGTTTAAGGAGATTATGAGTAGATACGGCTGAGGGCCAGTGTGGTTAAAAGTGATAAAAGGGTAGATACGGATAAAGACTATGTCACTAAAGGATTTAATAAGGTAGATACGGCTGAGGACAATGTCTTAATGGAAAACACATAATGGATACAGTTTAGGTCATCTATGGTAAATTGAGGTCCAAGGTAGATATGGATGGGGTTTAGCGTATTTAAAGACATAACAGGGTAGATACGGATGAGGACTATGTTGTTTAAGGAGATAATGAGTAGTTACGGCTGAGAGCCAGTGTGGTTAAAAGTGATAATAGGGTAGATACGGATAAAGACTATGTCATTAAAGAATATAATAAGGTAGATACGGCTGAGGACAATGTTTTTAAAGACATTACAGGATGGATACAGGTAAGGTCATCTATGGTAAATTGAGGTCCAAGGTAGATATGGATGGGGTTTAGCGTATTTAAAGACATAACAGGGTAGATACGGATGAGGACTATGTTGTTTAAGGAGATAATGAGTAGATACGGCTGAGGACCAGTGTGGTTAAAAGTGATAAAAAGGGTAGATACTGATAAAGACTATGTCACTAAAGGATATATTAAGGTAGATACGGCTGAGGACAATGTCTTTAAAGAGAACACAGGATGGATACAGTTTAGGTCATCTATGGTAAATTGAGGTCCAAGGTAGATATGGATGGGGTTTGGCGTATTTAAAGACATAACAGGGTAGATACGGATGAGGACTATGTTGTTTAAGGAGATAATGAGTAGATACGGCTGAGGGCCAGTGTGGTTAAAAGTGATAATAGGGTAGATACGGATAAAGACTATGTCATTAAAGAATATAATAAGGTAGATACGGCTGAGGACAATGTCTTTAAAGAGATTACAGGATGGATACAGGTAAGGTCATCTATGGTGAATTGAGGTCGAAGGTAGTTACAGATGGGGTTTAGCGTATTTAAAGACATAACAGGGTAGATACGGATGAGGACTATGTTGTTTAAGGAGATTATAAGTAGATACGGCTGAGGGCCAGTTTTGTTAAAAGTGATAAAAGGGTTGATACGGATAAAGAATATGTCACTAAAGGATTTAATAAGGTAGATACGGCTGAGGACAATGTCTTAAAGAGATTACAGGTTGGATACAGTTCAGGTCATCTATGGTAAATTGAGGTCAAAGGTAGATACGGATGGGGTTTAGCGCATTTAAAGACATAACAGGGTAGATACGGATGAGGACTATGTTGTTTAAGGAGATTATAAGTAGATACGGCTGAGGGCCAGTTTGGTTAAAAGTGATAATAGGGTATATAGCGATAATGACTATGTCATTAAAGAATATAATAAGGTAGATACGGCTGAGGACAATGTCTTTAAAGAGAAGTACAGACTGGATACAGGTAAGGTCATCTATGGTAAATTGGGGTCAAAGGTAGATACGGATGGGGTTTAGCGTATTTAAAGACATAACAGGGTAGATACGGACGAGGACTATGTTGTTTAAGGAAATTATGAGTAGATACGGCTGAGGGCCAGTTTTGTTAAAAGTGATAAAAGGGTAGATACGGATAAAGACTATGTCACTAAAGGATTTAATAAGGTAGATACGGCTGAGGACAATGTCTTTAAAGAGATAACAGGTTGGATGCAGATCAGGTCATCTATGGTTAATTGAGGTCAAAGGTAGATACGGATGGGTTTTAGCGTATTTAAAGACATAACAGGGTAGATACGGATGAGGACCTTGTTGTTTAAGGAGACTTTGAGTAGATACGGCTGAGGGCCAGTGTGGTTAAAAGTGGTTATTGGGTAGATACGGATAAAGACTATGTCACTAAAGGATATAATAAGGTAGATACGGCTGAGGACAATGTCTTTAAAGATATTACAGGATGGATACAGCTAAGGTCATCTATATTAAATTGAGGTCAAAAGTAGATAAGGATAGGGTATAGCGCATTTAAAGACATGACAGGGTAGATACGGACGAGGACTATGTTTTTGAAGGAGATTATGAGTAGATACGGCTGAGGCCAGTGTGGTTAAAAGTGATTTTAGGGTAGTTACGGATAAAGACTATGTCACTAAAGGATATAATAAGGTAGAGACGGCTGAGGACAATGTCTTTGAAGAGAAGTACAGACTGGATACAGGTAAGGTCATCTATGTAAATTGAGGTCAAAGGTAGATACGGATGGGGTTTAGCGCATTTAAAGACATAACAGGGTAGATACGGATGAGGACTATGTTGTTCGAGGTGATGATGAGTAGATACGGCTGAGGGCCAGTGTGGTTAAAAGTGATAATAGGGTATATAGCGATAAAGACTATGTCACTAAAGGATATAATAAGGTAGATACGGCCGAGGACAATGTCTTTAAAGAGATGACAGGATGGATACAGGTAAGGTCACGTATGGAAAATTGAGGTCAAAGGTAGATACGGAAGGGGTTTAGCGTATTTTAAGACATAACAGGGTAGATACGGATGAGGACTATGTTGTTTAAGGAGATAATGAGTAGATACGGCTGAGGGCCAGTGTGCTTAAAAGTGATAAAAGGGTAGATACGGATAAAGACTATGTCACTAAAGGATATATTAAGGTAGATACGGCTGAGGACAATGTCTTTAAAGAGAACACAGGATGGATACAGTTTAGGTCATCTATGGTAAATTGAGGTCCAAGGTAGATATGGATGGGGTTTAGCGTATTTAAAGACATAACAGGGTAGATACGGATGAGGACTATGTTGTTTAAGGAGATTATGAGTAGATACGGCTGAGGGCCAGTTTTGTTAAAAGTGATAAAAGGGTAGATACGGATAAAGACTATGTCACTAAAGGATTTAATAAGGTAGATACGGCTGAGGACAATGTCTTTAAAGAAATTATAGGATGGATACAGGTAAGGTCATCTATGGTAAATTGAGGTCAAAGGTAGTTACAGATGGGGTTTAGCGTATTTAAAGACATAACAGGGTAGATACGGATGAGGACTATGTTGTTTAAGGAGATAATGAGTAGATACGGCTGAGGACCAGTGTGGTTAAAAGTGATAAAAAGGGTAGATACGGATAAAGACTATGTCACTAAAGTATTTAATAAGGTAGATACGGCTGAGGACAATGTCTTAAAGAGAACACAGGATGGATACAGTTTAGGTCATCTATGGTAAATTGAGGTCAAAGGTAGATACGGATGGGGTTTAGCGCATTTAAAGACATAACAGGGTAGATACGGATGAGGACTATGTTGTTTAAGGAGATTATGAGTAGATACGGCTGAGGGCCAGTGTGGTTAAAAGTGATAATAGGGTAGATACTGATAAAGACTATATCACTAAAGGATATAATAAGTCAGATACGGCTGAGGACAATGTCTTTAAAGTGATTACAGGATGGATACAGGTAAGGTCATCTCTGGTAAATTGAGGTCAAAGGTAGATACGGATGGGGTTTAGCGTATTTAAAGACATAACATGGTAGATACGGATGAGGACTTTGTTGTTTAAGGAGATTATGAGTAGATACGGCTGAGGGCCAGCGTGGTTAAAGTGATAAAAGGGTAGATACGGATAAAGACTATGTCACTAAGGGATAAAATAAGGTAGATACGGCTGAGGACAATGTCTCTAAAGATATTACAGGATGGATACAGCTAAGGTCATCTATGGTAAATTGAGGTCAAAGGTACAAACGGATTGGGTTTAGCGCATTTAAAGACCTGACAGGGTAGATACGGACGAGAACTATGTTGTTAAAGGAGATTATGAGTAGATACGGCTGAGGGCCAGTTTTGTTAAAAGTGATAATAGGGTAGATACGGATAAAGACTATGTCACTAAATGATATAATAAGGTAGATACGGCTGAGGACAATGTCTTTAAAGAGAAGTACAGACTTGATACAGGTAAGGTCATCTATGGTAAATTGAGGTCAAAGGGAGATACGGATGGGGTTTAGCGCATTAAAAGACATAATAGGGTAGATACGGATGAGGACTATGTTGTTTAAGGAGATTATGAGTAGATACGGCTGAGGGCCAGTGTGGTTAAAAGTGATAATAGGGTAGATACGGATAAAGACTATATCACTCAAGGATATAATAAGGTAGATACGGCTGAGGACAATGTCTTTAAAGAGATTACAGGATGGATACAGGTAAGGTCATCTTTGGTAAATTGAGGTCAAAGGTAGATACGGATGGGGTTAACCTTTTTTAAAGACATAACAGGGTAGATACGGATGAGGACTATGTTGTTTAAGGAGATTATAAGTAGATACGGCTGAGGGCCAGTGTGGTTAAAAGTGATAATAGGGTAGATACGGATAAAGACTATATCACTAAAGGATATAATAAGGTAGATACGGCTGAGGACAATGTCTTTAAAGAGATTACAGGATGGATACAGGTAAGGTCATCTATGGTAAATTGAGGTCAAAGGTAGATACGGATGGGGTTAACCTTTTTTAAAGACATAACAGGGTAGATACGGATGAGGACTATGTTGTTTAAGGAGATTATAAGTAGATACGGCTGAGGGCCAGTTTGGTTAAAAGTGATAATAGGGTATATAGCGATAAAGACTATGTCACTAAAGGATATAATAAGGTAGATACGGCCGAGGACAATGTCTTTAAAGAGATGACAGGATGGATACAGGTAAGGTCACGTATGGAAAATTGAGGTCAAAGGTAGATACGGAAGGGGTTTAGCGTATTTTAAGACATAACAGGGTAGATACGGATGAGGACTATGTTGTTTAAGGAGATAATGAGTAGATACGGCTGAGGGCCAGTGTGCTTAAAAGTGATAAAAGGGTAGATACGGATAAAGACTATGTCACTAAAGGATATATTAAGGTAGATACGGCTGAGGACAATGTCTTTAAAGAGAACACAGGATGGATACAGTTTAGGTCATCTATGGTAAATTGAGGTCCAAGGTAGATATGGATGGGGTTTAGCGTATTTAAAGACATAACAGGGTAGATACGGATGAGGACTATGTTGTTTAAGGAGATTATGAGTAGATACGGCTGAGGGCCAGTTTTGTTAAAAGTGATAAAAGGGTAGATACGGATAAAGACTATGTCACTAAAGGATTTAATAAGGTAGATACGGCTAAGGACAATGTCTTTAAAGAAATTATAGGATGGATACAGGTAAGGTCATCTATGGTAAATTGAGGTCAAAGGTAGTTACAGATGGGGTTTAGCGTATTTAAAGACATAACAGGGTAGATACGGATGAGGACTATGTTGTTTAAGGAGATAATGAGTAGATACGGCTGAGGACCAGTGTGGTTAAAAGTGATAAAAAGGGTAGATACGGATAAAGACTATGTCACTAAAGTATTTAGTAAGGTAGATACGGCTGAGGACAATGTCTTAAAGAGATGACAGGATGGATACAGGTAAGGTCATCTATGGTAAATTGAGGTCAAAGGTAGATACGGATGGGGTTTAGCGCATTTAAAGACATAACAGGGTAGATACGGATGAGGACTATGTTGTTTAAGGAGATTATGAGTAGATACGGCTGAGGGCCAGTGTGGTTAAAAGTGATAATAGGGTAGATACTGATAAAGACTATATCACTAAAGGATATAATAAGGCAGATACGGCTGAGGACAATGTCTTTAAAGTGATTACAGGATGGATACAGGTAAGGTCATCTCTGGTAAATTGAGGTCAAAGGTAGATACGGATGGGGTTTAGCGTATTTTAAGACATAACATGGTAGATACGGATGAGGAATTTTTTTTTTTAGGAGATTATGAGTAGATACGGCTGAGGGCCAGCGTGGTTAAAGTGATAAAAGGGTAGATACGGATAAAGATTATGTCACTAAGGGATAAAATAAGGTAGATACGGCTGAGGACAATGTCTCTAAAGATATTACAGGATGGATACAGCTAAGGTCATCTATGGTAAATTGAGGTCAAAGGTACAAACGGATTGGGTTTAGCGCATTTAAAGACCTGACAGGGTAGATACGGACGAGAACTATGTTGTTAAAGGAGATTATGAGTAGATACGGCTGAGGGCCAGTTTTGTTAAAAGTGATAATAGGGTAGATACGGATAAAGACTATGTCACTAAATGATATAATAAGGTAGATACGGCTGAGGACAATGTCTTTAAAGAGAAGTACAGACTTGATACAGGTAAGGTCATTTATGGTAAATTGAGGTCAAAGGGAGATACGGATGGGGTTTAGCGCATTTAAAGACATAATAGGGTAGATACGGATGAGGACTATGTTGTTTAAGGAGATTATGAGTAGATACGGCTGAGGGCCAGTGTGGTTAAAAGTGATAATAGGGTAGATACGGATAAAGACTATATCACTCAAGGATATAATAAGGTAGATACGGCTGAGGACAATGTCTTTAAAGAGATTACAGGATGGATACAGGTAAGGTCATCTTTGGTAAATTGAGGTCAAAGGTAGATACGGATGGGGTTAACCTTTTTTAAAGACATAACAGGGTAGATACGGATGAGGACTATGTTGTTTAAGGAGATTATAAGTAGATACGGCTGAGGGCCAGTGTGGTTAAAAGTGATAATAGGGTAGATACGGATAAAGACTATATCACTAAAGGATATAATAAGGTAGATACGGCTGAGGACAATGTCTTTAAAGAGATTACAGGATGGATACAGGTAAGGTCATCTATGGTAAATTGAGGTCAAAGGTAGATACGGATGGGGTTAACCTTTTTTAAAGACATAACAGGGTAGATACGGATGAGGACTATGTTGTTTAAGGAGATTATAAGTAGATACGGCTGAGGGCCAGTTTGGTTAAAAGTGATAATAGGGTATATAGCGATAAAGACTATGTCACTAAAGGATATAATAAGGTAGATACGGCTGAGGACAATGTCTTTAAAGAGAAGTACAGACTGGATACAGGTAAGGTCATCTATGGTAAATTGAGGTCAAAGGTAGATACGGAAGGGGTTTAGCGTATTTAAAGACATAACAGGGTAGATACGGACGAGGACCTTGTTGTTTAAGGAGATTATGAGTAGATACGGCTGAGGGCCAGTGTGGTTAAAAGTGATAAAAGGGTAGATACGGATAAAGACTATGTCACTAAAGGATATAATAAGGTAGATACGGCTGAGGACAATGTCTTTAAAGATATTACAGGATGGATACAGCTAAAGTCATCTATGGTATATTGAGATCAAAGGTAGATATGGATGGGGTTTAGCGCATTTAAAGACATGACAGGGTAGATACGGACGAGGACTATGTTTTTGAAGGAGATTATGAGTAGATACGGCTGAGGCCAGTGTGGTTAAAAGTGATTTTAGGGTAGATACGGATAAAGACTATGTCACTAAAGGATATAATAAGATAGATACGGCTGAGGACAATGTCTTTAAAGAGAAGTACAGACTGGATACAGGTAAGGTCATCTATGTAAATTGAGGTCAAAGGTAGATACGGATAGGGTTTAGCGCATTTAAAGACATAGCAGGGTAGAAACGGATGAGGTCTATGTTGTTTGAGGTGATTATGAGTAGATACGGCTGAGGGCCAGTGTGGTTAAAAGTGATAATAGGGTAGATACGGATAAAGACTATGTCACTAAAGGATATAATAAGGTAGATACGGCTGAGGACAATGTCTTTAAAGAGATAACAGGAGGGATACAGCTAAGGTCATCTATGGTAAATTGAGGTCAAAGGTAGATACGGATGGGGTTTAGCGCATTTAAAGACATAGCAGGGTAGAAACGGATGAGGTCTATGTTGTTTGAGGTGATTATGAGTAGATACGGCTGAGGGCCAGTTTTGTTAAAAGTGATAAAAGGGTAGATACGGATAAAGACTATGTCACTAAAGGATATAATAAGGTAGATACGATTGAGGACAATATTTTTTAAGAGAAGTACAGACTGGATACAGGTAAGGTCATCTATGGTTAAAGGAGGTTAAGTTGTAGATACGGCTGCGTAAAAGGAGATTATAGGTGGATATAGACAAGGACAATGTTGTTAAAGGAGATAATGAGTAGATACGGCTGAGGATCTGTGTGGTTTAAAGAGAGTATGCGGTAAAAACGAATAAAGACTATGTCACTTAAGGAGATTAAACGGTAGATATGGCTAATGACAATGTCTTAAAGAGATTACAGGATGGATAGAGTTAAGTTCATCTATAGTTACAGGAGGTTATAGGGTAGACACGTCTGCGGACATGGGAGGTTAAAAGGGTTTTAAGGGTAGATACTGAAAACAAAATGTTGCCCTTAACCGAGCTTCTAAGGTCCCAATATCTTCTTCAAATAAGGCTTTCCTGGTTAACTAGCATAAGGACTGTATAAAAGGACAATTCAGCTTGATGATGATGATATTTAATGAATGAATAGCCATTTGAGGCTCTTGTTACATCATAATAAAGACATGTGTCATGAGTGAATCTGATACTAAAACTGATCATCTGCCAAGATTTACTCCTATTTATAAGCTTTTGATCACCATAGTGACAACCTTACAAATCAATCAGAGGCAGTGGAAGGTCTCACTTAGCCATTCAAAACGTTCCTGGTTGACAGGAATCCTGTGAGGTAAAAATGACAATTCCTGGCAACTGCAGCCATGTTGCCAGGAGCAAATCCTTTGAGATGCAAATACTACATACAAATAAACAATATGAATTAGTGGTGCACATAAATAGATAGAGCACACCAAGACCTATGCATTGATACCTTACATTATAAATAGATTTCTCAGAAAAGCTTGAATTTGACATTTGAAAATCTGAAGTGGCCAGGAATTCAAAGATTCCCTCCTTCCAAACTTAGAGGTCATTGCCAGGAATTCAATAACTTGTTTAATTCAAATAATTCTCTAAAGTTAATGCTGTAAGGGCAAACAACAAACATAATGTGGTGTTATTGACAATATAAGGGCTTCTTTACAGAGTTTGATTTGATAATAAAGGAATAAATAGTTTATAGTCAAGGGAGATAATCACTGCAGTCTTGTAAACAATCAGGCGACAAATGTTAAAACAAGCAGATTTCTCTAGCTAACTGCTGCAAACAGACCAGTTTCAACATTAAAATAGTCCTTAAATACTTCACAAACCCAAACAAACACATTTCAATGTAATCTGGGCAGTTCAGCAATACAGTAACTAATGCCAGGAATCCTGGCAAGGCTAAAATAGTGGGTGGGGTAATATTCCAAAAAGCACTATTTCCTTACAATACGGACGAGGACAATGATTTTAAAGGATATTATGAGAAGATACGGCTGAGGACCAGTGTGGTTTAAAGTAATTAAAGTGTAGATACGGATAAAGGCCATGTCCAAAAAGGAGAGTATAAAGTAGATATGGCTGAGGACAATTTACTTAAAAGGAGATTACAGGCTAGATACATGTTTGGTCATCTATGGTTAAAAGATGTTATAGGGTAAATACGGCTGAGGTCAAGCGCGTAAAAGGAGATTAAAGGGTAGATATGGACGAGTTTATGTTGTAAAGGGGGATTATGAGTAGATACGGTTTGGGACCTGTATGGTTTGAAAGACCGATAAAGACTATGTTGGTGAAGGAAAACTAAAGGTAGATACGGCTTAGGACAATATCTTTAACGAGATTACAGGATGGATGCAGGTAAGGTTATCCATGGTTAAAGGAGGTTATAAGGTAGATACGGGTGAGGTTAAGCGCGTGAAAAGACATTACAGGGTAGATACGGACGAGGTCAATGTTGTTTAAGGAGATTTTGAGTGGATACGGCTGAGGACCTGTGTGGCTTCAAGAAATTATAGGGTAGATACGGATAAAAACCAAGTCGTTAAAGAAACTTTAAGGTAGATACGGCTGAGGACTATGGCTTTAAAGGATATTTCAGAATGGATACAGGTTAGGTCATCTATAGTAAAACGGGGTTATGGGGACGATACTGATGAGGTCTTACGCTTAAGAGGGGATTACAGGGTAGAAAGAGAGGAGGACAATGAACTTAAAGTTGGTTATGAGTAGATACGGCTGAGGACTTGTGTTTTAAAAGAGATTATTGGGAATATACTGATTAAGACCGTGTCGCTAAAGAAGATAAAAAAGGTAGATACGGCTGACAACATTGCATTTATAGAAGATTACAGAATGGATACAGGTAAGGTCATCTATGGTTAAAGGAGGTTATGTTGTAGATACGGCTGATGTCTAGTGCGTAAAGGAGATTTTAGGGTAGGTACAGACGAGGACAATATTGTTAAAGGAGATAATGAGTAGATATTGCTGAGGACCTGTGTGGTTTAGAGAGAGTATAGGGTACATAAGGTTAGAGACTAAGTCTATTAAGGAGATTATACGGTAGATACGGCTGAGGACAATGTCTTAAAATGATAACTGGATGGATACAGGTAAGGTCAACTATAGATACAGGAGGTGATAGAGTAGACACATGGAAGGTTAAAAGGGTTTATAGGGTAGTTACGGACGAGGGCAATGATTTTAAAGGAGATTATGTGTAGATACGGCTGAGGACCAGTGTGGAATTTAAGTGTAGATACGGATAAAGGCCATGTCCCCAAAGGAGATTATAAAGTAGATATGGCTGAGGACAATTAACTTAAAAGGAGATTACAGGCTGGATACAGGTAAGGACAACTATGGTTAAAGGATGTTATAGGGTAGATACGGCTGAGGTCAAGCTTGTAAAAAGGAGATTAAAGGGTAGATACGGACGAGGACAATGCTTTTGAAGAAGATTATGAGTAGATACGGCTGAGGATCTGTGTGGTTAAATGAGATTAAAGTGTTGGAACGGCTAAAGACTGTGTAGCTTTAGAGATTAAAGGGTAGATACAGACGAGGACAATGTTGTTCAAGGAGATTATGAGTAGATACGGCTGATGATCTGTATGTAGTTTAAAGAGAGTAAAGGGTACATACGGATAATGACTTAGTCGCTTAACGAGATCATACGGTAGAAACGACTGAGGACAATGTCTTTAAAGAGATAACAGGATAGATACAGGTAAGTTCATCTATGGTTATATGAGGTTATAGGGTAGATACGGCTGGGGCCATGGATGGTTAAAATGAATTATAGGTTAGATACGGACAAGGACAATGACTTTAAAGGAGAGTATGAGTAGATACATCTCAGAACCTGTCTTGTTTTTTGAAGATTATAGGGTAGATACGGATATAGGCCATATCGCATAAGGAGATTATAAAGTAGATATTTCTGAGGACAATTAACTTAAAAGAAGATTACAGGCAAGATACTGGTATGGTTAAAGGATATTATAGGGTAGATACGGCTGAGGTCAAGAGCGTTAAAGGAGATTAAAGGGTAGATACGGACGAGGACAATGTTTTTGAAGGAGATTATGAGTAGAACGGGTGAGGACCCTCGTGGTTTTAAGAAATTAAACTGTTGATACGGCTAAAGGCTTTGTAGTTAAAGGAGAATTTAAAATAGATACGGCCGAGGACAATGCCTTTAAAGAGATTACAGGATTGATGAAGATAAGGTCATCCATGGTTGAAGATGGTTATCAGGTAGATACGGATGAGGTCTAGCGCGTTAAAAGACATAAAAGGGAAGATGCGGACGGGGACATTGTTGTTTAAGCAGATTTTGAGTAAATATGGCTGAGAAACTTTGTGGCAAAAGGAGATGATGGGGTACATACGGATAAAGGCCATGTCGCTTAAGAAAATTATGAGGTAGATACGGCTGAGGACGATGTCTTTAAAGGAGATTACAGAATTGATACAGGTAAGGTCATATATGGTCTCACGAGATTATAGGGTAGAAACGGACGAAGACAGTGTTGTTTTAAGACATTATAAGTAGATACGGCTTAGGACTTGTGTGGTTAATAGAGGTTTAGGGTAGATACGGATAAAGACTTTGTCGATGAAAAAAATTATACGGTAGATGTGGCTGAGGGCAATGGATTAAAAGCATATTACAGAATGGATACAGGTATGTCATTTATGGTTAAAGGTGGTTATAGGGTAGATACGGATTGGGTCAAGCGCGTTAAAAGGAGATTACAGAAGAATATACGGACGATTACGTTGTTTAAGTAGATTATGTTTAGGTAAGGCTGGCGATGTGTGATTAAAAGAGATTAAAGGGGAAATACCGATAAAGACCATGTTCCTAACGGAGATTCTAAGGTACATATGGCTGAGGACAATGGCTTTAAAGATGATTACAGGCAGGATACAAGTATGGTCATCTACAGTTAGGGGAGTTTATATGGTTGATACGGTTGATGTTTACCGCCTTAAAGGAGATTATAGGGTAGATACGGACGAGCACAATGTTGTTCAGAAAATGAGCAGATACGGCTAAGGACCTGTGTGGTTAAAAGAAAGTAAAAGAAATGTCTACCGCCTTTAAGGGAAATACAGGGTAGATACGGACGAGAACAATGTTGTTTAAGGAGATTATGAGAAGAAGGAGCTAGGAAACTGCGTGGTTTAAAGAGATTATACGGTATATTCAAATAAAATGTCACCAAAGGAGATTTTAGGGTAGATATGGCTAAGGACAATTTCTTTAAAGGAGATTACAGGCTGGAAACAGCTTAGGTGATCTATTGATAAAGGTGGTTAAAGGGTAGATACGGATGAGATCAAGCGCGTTAAAGGAGATTAAAGGGTGGATACAGACCAGGACAATATTGATTGAGGAGATCATGAGTAGATACGGCTGAGGACCTATGTGGTTAAAAGAGAGTATATGGTAGATACGGCAAAAGGACCTTATCGCTTAAGCAAATTATAAGGTAGATACGGCTGAGGACAATGTCTTTAAAAGGCTGCAGGATGGATATTGGTAAGGTCATCTGTTGTTAAAGGAGGTTATAGGGAAGATACGGATAAAATTCCATGACCCTCATGGAGATTTCAAAGTAGATATTGCTGACGACAATGTCTTTAAGGGAGATTACAGAATGGGGACAGGAAAGGATATATTTAGTTGAAGGAGGTTAAATAAATGTTAGATACGAATGAGGGCTAGCGCGTAAAGGGGATTACAGGGTATATATTGACGAGGAAATTGTTGATCACGGTGTTTATATGTAGAAACGGCTGAGGACCTGTGTGGTTCAAAAAAGATGAAGGGTAGATGAAGATAAAGACAATGTCCCTCAAGAATATTATAAGAATGATATTGCTGAGGACAATGTATTTAAAGGAGATTACAGGATGGATACAGGTAAGGTTTTCTATGGTTTAAGGAGGTAATAGGGTAGATACGGCTTGGGTCTAGCGCGTTAAAGGATTATACAGGGTAGATTCAGACGAAGACAAAATTGTTTAAGGAGATTATGAGCAGATACGGCTCAGAAACTGTGTGATTAAAAGAGATTATAGGGTATATGCCAATAAGGTAGATATAGCTGAGGACAATGTCTTAAAAGGAGATTACAAGATGGATACTGATAAGGTCATATTAAGAAGATACGAATAAAGACTATGTCCCTTAAGGAGATCATAAGGTAGAAATGGCTGAGGACAAAATCTTAAAAGGATATTACAGAATGGATTCAGGTAGGGTCATCTATGGTTAAAGGAGGTTAAAGGGTAGATACAGCTTGGGTCTAGCGCGTAAAAGGATGTCACAGGGTTGGTCCAGACGAGGACAAAGTTGTGTAAGGAAATTATGAGTAGATACGGCTGAGGACCAGTGTGGTTTAAAGAGATTAAAGTGTAGATACGGATAAGGTCATCTTTGTTTAAAGTAGGTTAAAAGGTAAATACGAGGTCAATGTTTTTAAATGAGATTATGGGTAGATACGGCTGAGGTCCTATGTGGCTTAAAGAGATTAAAGTGTAGATTCGGATGAAGACTATGTCGCTAAAGGAGAATTTAAGGTAGATGTGGCCTAGTTCAATGTCTTTAAAGAGATTTCAGGTTGGATACAGGTTAGGTCATCTATGGTTATAGAAGATTATAGGGTAGGTACGGATGCGGACATGTCTGATTAAAAAAAGCTAAAACGGTAGATACGGACGAGGACAATGTTTTTTAAGGAGATTAAGAGTAAAGGAGATGAAAGGAAAGGTGCGGCTGAGGTATAGCACGTTGAAGAAGAATACAGGGCGTCAAAATACATAATAGGGTAGAAACGGACGAGGACAATGTCTTTAAAGAGATTTCAGGTTGGATACAGGTTAGTTCATCTATGGTTTAAGAAGGTTATAGGGTAGATACGGATGCGGACATGTCTGGTTAAAAGAGCTAAAAGGGTAGATACGGACGAGGACAATGTTTTTAGGAGATTAAAAGTAAAGGGGGTGAAAGGAAAGGTACGACTGAGGTCTAGCACGTTACAGAAGAATACAGGGCGTCAAAATACACAATAGGGTAGATACGGACGAGGACAATGTTGTTTAAGCCTGATGATGAGTAGATACGGCTGAGGACCTTTGTGGTAAAAAGAGATTATAGATACGGATTAAGAACATGTCGCTAAAGAAAATTAATAGGTAGATACGGCTGAGAACACTGTATTTAAAGGAGATTACAGAAAGAATTTAGTTAAGGTGATCTTTGGTTAAAGGAGGTTAAAGGGTAGACACGGATGAGGTCTAGTGCGTAAAGTTGATTACAGGGTAGACACAGACTAGGACAAGGGTATTTAAAGAAATTATGAGTAGATACGGCTGAGACCAGTGTGGTTTTAAGTCATTAAAGTGTAGATGCGGATAAAGGCCATATCCCCAAAGGAGGTTATAAAGAAGACATGGCTGAGGGCAATGTCTTAAAAGAAGATTTCAGGATGGTTTCAGATAAGGTCATCTATGGACAAAGGAGGTAATGTTGTAGGTACGGCTTAGGTCTAGCGCTTTTAAGGGGCTTACAGGGAAGATTCGGACGAGGACAATGTTTTTTAAGGAGATGATAAATAGATACGGCTGAGGAACAGTGTGGTTAAAATAGATTAATTAGTAGATTTGGTAAAAACCTATGTCGCTAAAGAAGTATTTAAGGTAGATTCGACTGAGGACATTGTCTTTAAAGAGAATAGTGGATGGATACAGGTAAGGTAATCTTTTGTTAATGGAGGTTATAAGGAAGATACGGATGGGGTCTGTCAAAAGACATAACAGGGTAGATACGGACGAGGCTTATGTTGTTTAAGGAGACTATGAGTTGATATGGCTGAAGGCATGTGTGGTTTAAAGAGAGTATAGGGTAGATACGGATAAAGACCATGTCCCTTAAGAAAATCATAAGGTAGATACGGCTGAAGTCAATGTATTTAAAAAAGATTACAGAATGGATACAGGTAAAATCATCTATGGTTAAAGGAGGTTATGGGTAGTTACGGATGAGGTCTAGCGCGTTAGAGGGGATCACAGGGAAGATACGGACGGGAAAAATGTTGTTAAAAAGATTATGAGTAGATACGGCTGAAGACCTGTGTTTTTTTAAAGAGATTATAGGGTAGATACGGATAAAGACCATGTCGCGATAGAATATTTAAAGGTAGATACGGCTGATTACAATGCATTTTAAGATTACAGAATGGATACAGATATGGTCATCTATGGTAAAAGGAGGTTATGGGGTAGATACGGCTGAGGTCTAGCGCATTAGAGGGGATAACAGGGTAGAAACGGACGAGGTTATGTTGTTAAAGGAGATTATGATTGAGTAGATACGGCTGAGGGCCTGTATGGTTAAAAGAGATTATAGTGTAGATACGGATAAAGACTATGATGCTAATGGAGAATTTAATGTAGATACGGCTGAGGACAATGTCTGTAAAGAGATTAGTGGATGGATACAGGTAAGGTCATCTATGGTTAAAGGAGGTTATAAGGGAGATACGGATAGGGTTTAGCGCGTTAAAAGACATTACGAGGTAGAAACGGACGAGGGCAATGTTGTTTAAGGACATTATGAGTAGATACGAATGAGGACCTGTGTGGTTAAAAGAGATTATAGGGTATCAATGGATAAAGACCATGTCCCTCAAGAAGATTATAAGGTAAATACGACTGAGGACAATGGCTTTAAAGTAGATTACAGGATAGATACAGGTAAGGTCATCTATTGTTAAAGGATGTTATATGGTAGATATGGGGGTGATGCCATTGAAAGGAGATTGCAGAATAATACGGACGATGACGTAATTTAAGTAGATTATGAGGAGATATGGCTGAGGGCTTTTGTGGTTAAAAGAGATTATAGGGTAGATACGGATAAAGAACATGTCGCCAAAGAAAATTATAAGGTAGATACAGCCGAGGACAATGTATTTAAAGGAGATTACAGAATGGATACAGGAAAGGTCATCTTTGGTTAAAGGAGGTTAAAGGGTAGATACGGATGAGTTCTGGCGCGTAAAAAAAGGTAGCAGGGTAGATACAGACTAGGACAATGTTGTTTAAGGAAATAATGAGTAGATACGGCTGAAGACCAGTGTGGTTGAAAGACATTAAAGTGTAGATACGGATAAAGGCCATATCCCCAAAGGAGATTATAAAGTAAATATGGCTGAGGACTATGTTTTAAAAGAAGATTTCAGGATGGTTTCAGATAAAGTCATCTATGGTTAAAGGAGGTTAGAGGGTAGATACGGATAAAGACCATGTCCCTTAAGAAAATTAAAAGGTAGATACGGTTGAGGACAATGTATTTAAAAAAGATTACGGGATTGATACAGGTAAGGTCATCATTGGTTAAAGGAGGTTACGGGGTAGATATGGATGAGGTCTAGCGCGTTAGAGGGGATTACAGGGTAGATACGGACGAGGACAGTGTTGTTAAACAAGATATGAGTAGATACGGCTGAGGACCTGTGTTTTTAAAAGAGAAAGACCTCTGCCAAAGTCAGTCTTTTTTTAATTTGATTTCAAAAATGTTCAATAATCTGATTAACAGTCACCCGAGGATAATTCAAATGAAGTATGGTTGATATCCACCAATAGGATTGTGAAAAAGCCTCAAAGTTATCTTTATAATAATATATTGGGGAAACGACCCCTACCACAAATTACATATTTCCATGCTATAACAATATTTTATAAGAGAATGATAAAGGGTAAACCAGGCATCATTCAAGTGACTTTTGGTTGATGTCCATAATTTATTTCCTAAAAAAAAAGCTTAATTTCTCACTATATAACATGAACCAAATAAACCTCTGCTACCAAAAGACAAACTTTACATCTGGGTTACCCTAGGAACATCTAAGTAACATATAGAGAATTGATCTCCCCCCTCGCCCCCCCCCCCCCCCCCAATTGACTTTGACATTGACATTAATTTAATCCAACACACATCTTTTTGAAGGCTGATAAGAAATCACAAAAGGGTCATTAATGTAAAGTTTGCTCAATATCCATTCATTATTTTCTGAGACAAACACCATATACCATAAATGGAAATTAGCCACTCCCAATTTAAAATCTTTGTATGAATCTGATAGGTCACCTAATGAACATTCCTGTGAATTTTTATCTAAATCCATCTCATATTTAATATGGTGAAAATGTTCAAAGTAGAATTTTTACGGAGGGACAGACACACAAATGCATGTACAATTGACACTCTCAAATATTAATAGCTCCCTGGCCTTCCAGCCAGAGGAGCTAAAATTATAATTTTCTATCACAAACATTCTTTGTTGATGGAAATAAAGTTTTACACATATCAACTAGAATTGATATCAACGCTTTTGTTTCTGGAAAGATGAGTATCATTAGTCCTGTTTGGCAAAATAAACGCCTCCCTACTTTTTTTTAAATGAATGCCTACTTGTGTGACGGAGTATTATATTTGGACAAACGTTGAATATATGCTCATATTCATATCATGAAGTATATACTTCGAAAGTATCATCAAAAAAACATCCTTAACGACAGTGTCTATATTGCTGTGACATTTATGTGCTATGATTGTCACAGAACATTTTGTGCAACCTACATACAAATCCAACAATAGTTTGAAGAAAATCCATATGTTGATTGAGAAAGAGTAATGTTTACAAGATTTATTATAACGTAGCATTTTCCGTGATTTGAAATAGTATCACCAATGAAGTTGATAACCGCCCATAGTCACATGATGAGGAACTTTCAGTGAAAGTTTCATGCAAATCCATTCTTTAAAGCAAGAATAATGCGTTGACAAGAAATTTTACATCAAGCCCCCTTTTCCGTTACTCGGTATTATATCAGCGATCATCAACAAAATCAGTTTTGTTACATGATGAGGAATATTCTTCGAATGGTTCATAAAAATATGCCAATAAATGAAAGAAAAGTTTTGAGTTGAAAAAAAAAACAAAAACACAAGAGGACCATGATGGTCCTAGAGCGCTCACCTGTGTCTCTTTGACCCCTGGGACATCACATTAATTAGATAGGCAGATGTCAAAAAGGAGATGATTTTTACATAAGATCAATACAATGGAATGTTTTCAGCCAAGAGCAAGACAGATATGCCTTTTCGCTCTTTGATTCTATGTAAAAGGGATGCACCTGGGTGGAGCCAAAATGTGACCCCAGGGTCTTAATATGGTCAACTTAGTAGAGGTCCATTAGATGATGCTAAAAACTAAACATGAAAACTGTCTGCCTTCTGGTTTCAGATAAGAAGATTTTTGAAGGTTTACCTATTTTCATCCATCTTGCTCAGATGAGCTAAAAGGGATGCGGTCGGGTGGAGCCAAAATATGACCCCAGGGTCTTGATATGAACAAACTTCTAGGGGCCCACTAGATAATGTTACATACCAAATATGAAAGATGTGTGCCCTCTGGTTTTGGGAAAAAAGATTAAGATTTAAAAAATATTTTCGCTCTTTGATTCTATGTAAAAACTTACTACTATTACTAAAAAGGGTTGCGCTCGGGTGGAGCCCAAATATGATCCTAGGGTAGTGATATGAACAAACTTGGTAGACGTCCACTAGATGATGCTACATACCAAATATGCAAGCAGTCTGCCATCTGGTTTCAGAGAAGAAGATTTTTTTAAGATTTTAGCTCTTTGATTCTATGTCAAAAGGGTTCCGCCCGGGTGGAGCCAAAATTAGACCCCAGGGTCTTGATATGTACAAACTTTGTACAGGTCTACTAGATGATGCTACATACCAAATATGAAAGCTGTCTTTTTTCTGGTTTCAGAAAAGAAGATTTTTGAAGACTTTCCTTTTTTTACCCTTATATGCCCGGGTAGAGCCCAAGTATGACCCCAGGGTTTTGATATGAACAAACTTGGAAGGAGCCCAATTGATGATGCTACATACTAAATATGAAAGCTGTCTGCCATCTGGTTTCTGAGAGGAAGACTTTTAAAGATTTTTGCTCTTTGATTTCAAAGTAAAAAGGGTTGTGCCTAGGTGGAGTCCAAATATGACTCCATGGTCTTGATAAGAACAAACTTGGTAGAGGTCTACTAGATGATGCTACATACTAAATATGAAAGCTATCTGCCTTCCGGTTTCAGAGAAGAAGATTTTTGAAGATATGAACAAACTTGATAAAGGCCCACTGGACGATGCTACACACTAAATATGAAAGCTGTCTGCCATCTGGCTTCAGAGAAGAAGATTTTTTAAAAAATTTGCTCTTTGATTTCAATGTAAAAAGGGTTGCGCCCGGATGGAGCCCAAATATGACCCCAGGGTCTTTTTATAAAAAAACCTGATAAAAGTCCACTAGATGATGCTACATACCAAATTTGAAAGCTGTCTGTCTTCTGGTTTCAGAGAAGAAGATTTTGAAAGATTTTCCTATTTTCACCCTTTTTGTTGAGGGTGAAGGGAAAGTTTAAAGTGGATTCCATTTATTTGAACAATTTTGGTAGAGCTTGACCAAAGGAACATCCCTGCCAAGTTTCATCAAGATTGGCCCGCGGTCTAGGAGGAGAAGATGTTAAAAGAAATTGTGGATGATGGTGACTGACAACGGACGACATTGTACAATCACAATAGCTCTCCTTGAGCACTTTGTGCTCAGGTGAGCTAAAAACCTAATCACACCATATAAATATCAAAATGTCATGATAATAACTAACATGCATATTGCATGATTGTAATAAACCAATTAACCAGTCACTAGGAAGCAAGTATTTTTTTTTTCAACAGTGATGTTGTTTTTTTTCCTTATAATCATATAATTATGTTTCATAACAAAATCATGTGGGACCTCCAGACAATTTGTCCCTTTGTGCACCAGCATTTTATACAGTCTGGGGAAGGAATCGAACCTTCATACATGATTTTGGGTAATAAGGGGCACTAAGACCCTGCTTATGAAATAAATCCAAACAGATTCAGAATAATTATTTTAAAGGTAAAAAAATAAAGATAAATTGAAAGGTCTCTATGACAATAACATCCGTTTTTATTACTTAACAAGTGACTGATTAATGTCTGGCAGTTTTTTAAACTCTTGTAGCAGTCATAATTATGTCAAAAGTGGAAAGTGGATATGTGCCGTCGATGGACATTGAAAAACAGGATTCAATGATCTCAGAGTATACATTTGCACATTTTAAGAAATCCTTGATCTAATTTACAAACAAGACGACCATCTGCATGATTTTCCTATATCCCTAACTTTCATCTTGACTTTTTGCTCATTAGATTGAATTGCCTTAAAAGACAATTAAAGGTCAACTCAGCTAAATCATTATTGTTACCTAATACACTTAAATATATTACAAACTTTTTTTTAAATATTTTGGCAAGTGCTTTCTTCAAGAAATAAAAGTCGACTGAGTCCTCCCATGTGACCAGACAAAAAAATTCATCAAGTTTGAGAAAATTTTGGTCCAACTTGTGACCTATAGAAATTTGAATGTCATGAAAGAAATATTCTATAAAGCTCTTTTTTCCATTTCGCATTTTGAAATGATTCTAAAATCAAGATGGTTCTTCCTTTTGACAAACATCCTGAGTTAGTCTGAAAAATATCAAGCCAAAATTATTACCTCTAGAATGGTAATAAGGACATTATCTATAAGGCTCCTTTTCCTGTGACTACTTTGGAATCATAATGCAATCAAAATCAAATGGGATCTACCCTAACTAGTATAGGTTCATATAGAACTAGAGGTGCTTTAGCGCCTGATTCACTCCACAGGCCTGAAAATCCTGAATTTCAAAGTTCTCACAATCAAAATCAGAGAATTGACCTCTGTCCATGAAAGTCATATTTTTCTAATCCAATCACATTAATTTTGGGTAGCATGATATAAGGTTATCCTAGGATCATTTCAGTAAAATTTGGTTGATGTCCATCAATTTGATCATGAAACAAGAGGGCCAAAGTGGCCCATAATCGCTCACCTGAATAAACAATCTAAAAAATATTCAAGGTATTTCTAAGATTTAACCCAATGACCTAGTTTTTGACCCCACTTGACCCAATTTAAAACTTGTCCAAGATTTCATAAAGATAATCATTCTGACCAATTTGCAGGTTCTTTGGGCTAAAATTATGGCCTCTAGAGTGTCCAAAAGGTTTTTCTTAGATTTGACGCCGTAACTTAGTTTTTGTCCCCACATGACCCAATTTCGAACTTGTCCAAGATTTCATCAAGATAATCATTCTGACCAATTTTAAGGTTGATTGGGCCAAAAATATTACCTCTAGAGTGTCCACAAGGTATTTTTAAGATTTGACCCAATGACCTAGTTTTTGACCCATCTTGACCCAATTTCGAATTTGTCCAAGATTTCATCTAGATAATCATTCTGACCAAAATTCAGGTTGATCAGGCAAAAATTGTGGCCTCTAGAGAGCATACAAGGTTTTTCTTAGATTTGACCCAGTGACCTAGTTTTTGACCCCGGTTGACCCAATTTCAAACTTGTTCAAGATTTTATCAAAACAATCATTCTGACCAAAATTCAGGTTGATGGGGCAATAAACGTGGCCACTAGAGTGCAAACAATGTTTTTCTTAGATTTGACCCTGTGACCTAGTTTTTGACCCCAGATGGCCCAATTTCGATTTTATCTGAGATTTCATCAAGACAATCATTCTGACAAATTTCAGGTTGATCGAGCAAAAAATGTGGCCTCTAGAGTGCATACAAGGTTTTTCTTAGATTTGACCCCGTGACCTAGTTTTTGACCCCAGTTGACCCAATTTCGAACTCATCTGAGATTTCATCAAGACAATCATTCTGACCAAATTTCAGGTTGATCTGGCAAAAAATGTAACCTCTAGAGTGCATACAAGGTTTTTCTTAGATTTGACCCCGTGACCTAGTTTTTGACCCCAGTTGACCCAATTTCGAACTTGTCTGAGAATTTAACAAGACAATCATTCTGACCAAAAATTCAGGTTGATCAGGCAAAAAATGTGGCCTCTAGAGTGCATACAAGGTTTTCCTTAAATTTGACCCCGTGACCTAGTTTTTGACCGCAGTTGACCCAATTTCGAACTTGTTCGAGATTTTATCAAGACAATCATTCTGACCAAAATTCAGGTTGATCGGGCAAAAAATGTGGCCTCTAGAGTGCATACAAGGCAAATGTTGACGATGGACGACGGATATCCACCTAACCACAATAGCTCACCTTGAGCACTTCGTGCTCAGGTGAGCTAAAAAGAGAATTGACTTCTGCCCTAAAATGACATATTTTTCATCCTATCACAATTATTTTTTGTAGGCTATAAGAGGGCCACTCAAGTATAATTCATGTGAACTTTATAGCCATCAATTAGTTTTTGAGAAAAGCCACCTATTACCATAATGGAAATTAGCCACTCCTACTACAGCAATGATTTTCAACTGATTACAATTCTTTGAAGGAATATGATAGAGGGTCACCTAAGGAACATCCCTGTAAAATTAAAAGTTTTCACTATTTAACATAATTATAGAGAATTAACCTTTGTCTATATAAGTTATATTTCTAATCCTATCAGATTAATTTTGGGTAGCCTGATAAAAGGTTATCCTAGGATCATTTCAGAATCTGATAAAGGATCACCCAAGGAACATTCCCGTGAAGTTTGATTGCAATCCACTAGTACTTTATGAGGAGAAGAGTTTTAGAGTAAAAGTTTACGGAAGGACCGATGTGGCACGCATGGATGACGGACTGCCTGCCATGACAATAGCTCGCGAGCTAAAAATTATAACAATCAAATCTTTAATTCAAAAGTCGCAAAGATCACTATTTCATCATGAAAATAATGAAGACAAAATATTCTAAACAACCTTACAGTTGAATAGTCTAACAGTGTAAATCAAGATGGGACTGTGTAAAGTGTGCACCCCACTCTTGGTCAACACTGTGTGTTGAACTGACATCAGTCTTTTTAACCAGGTAAAAAGATCAACATCAATTTTCCCTGCACAAAAAAAAAAAAAAGAAAAGAAATATTGTCCATTAGTTTATGATCTCAGTAACTCATACAAAGTTATCTACTATAGAAACCCAAAATTCACATTAGCTAGCTTTTTTAGCTTTTCACATTATTAATTATAATTTAAGTGAGAAATATTGCCTTATTTAAGCGATTACTAGAAAATGCTAAATTCCTGCTCATGAAAAATTGTCCCATATTGATAATAGAAATCAATCCAAATGATAAATGATGAATTCTTTGAACAGTGAAGATCAAGATTAAAATGCACACAAGGGCAAGCCAAATTGAGCCAATGCTGTTCCAGCTCTAAAACTAAAGTAGTGTTTATACCGTCCATGCTAAATATTATTCACCCGAGAAACCCTTTCTAAATGCCTGGCAACCAATATGCAATGTGTTACTATCATTGAATAAAACGCCTTGCAAAACAAGTGCATGTCGTATTGCGATGTAATACAGGAGTCCCCCACCGGATAACAAAAAATCCTTCTTTATAATATATCTCCTACTAACTAGATCTATAACTGTATAAAAAATTTGAAGTTGCTAGCACATTAGGTTTTGAAAAAAATGTCCCAAACAAAAATATAAGAGTAAAAACAACCAATGGCAAAAACTCCAAAAGTGGGCGGAGAAGAATGATTCTTGTACATGCCACTTGTCCTCAATGAGATCTATAAGTGTACCAAGTTTGAAGTTGCTAGCACTGATGACTCAGGAGATATGGTCCGGACAAAAATGTCAGGATAAAAAACAACATCGGACAATAACTAAACAAGAGGGCCATAGTGGCCCTAAATCGCTCACCTGAGTTAACTGTCTGTTACTATTTGGAGAAGGGCTTTGGTTTAATGACAGGGCAGTAACAACATATATCACAAATTTGAACTTGTCCGAGATTTCATTAAGATAATCATTCTGACCAATTTTCAGGTTGATTGGGCTAAAAATATGGCCTCTAGAGTGTCCACATGGTTTTTTCTAGATTTGAGCCAGTGACCTAGTTTTTTACCCCACTTGACCCTAATTCAAACTTGTCTGAGATTTCATAAAAAGAATCATTCTGACTAATTTTCAGGTTGATTGGGCTAAAAATATGGCCTCTAAAGGTCCACAATGTTTTTCTTAAGATTTGACTCTGTGACCTAGTTTTTGTCCCCACTTGACCCTAATTGGAACTTGTCCGAGATTTTGGTATGATAATCATTCTGACCAATTTTCAGGTTGATTGGGCTGAAAATATAGGCTCTAGATTGACCACAAGATTTTTCTAAGATTTGACTCTGTGACCTAATTTTTGACCCTACTTGACCCAAACTGTTACTTGTCTGTGATTTCATCAAGATAATCATTCTGACCAATTTTCAGGTTGATTAAGCTAAAAATATTGCCTCTGGAGTGGCCACATGGTTTTTCTAAGATTTGACTGCGTGACCTAGTTTTTGACTCCACTTGACCAAAATTTTAACTTGTCAAAGATTTCATCAAGATAATCATTCTGGCCAATTTAAAGGTTGATTGGGCTAAAGATAAAGCCTCTAGAGTGTTCACATGGTTTTTCTGAGATTTGACCATGTGACCTAGTTTTTGACCCCAGTTGACCCAAATTCAAACTTTTCCGAGATATCATCAAGATAATCATTCTGACAAATTTTCAGGTTGATTGGGCTAGAAATATGGCTTCTAGAGTGCATAAAAGATTTTTCTGAGATTTGACCCTGTAACCTAGTTTTTGACCCCAGTTGACCCGAATTCCAACTTGTCAGAGATTTTATCAAGACAATCATTCTGACCGAAATTCAGGTTGATCTGGCAAAAAATGTGGCCTCTAGAGTGCATACAAGGTTTTTCTTAGATTTGACCCCGTGACCTAGTTTTTGACCTCAGTCAACCCAATTTCGAACTCGTCCGAGATTTCATCAAGGCAATCATTCTGACCGAAATTCAGGTTGATTAGGCAATAAATGTGGCTGCTAGAGTGCCTACAAGGTTTTTCTTAGATTTGACCCTGTGACCTAGTTTTTGACCCCAGTTGACCCAATTTCGAACTCGTCCAAGATTTTATCAAGACAATCATTCTGACCAAATTTCAGGTTGAACAGGCAAAAAATATGGCCTCTATAGTGCATACAAGGTTTTACTAAGATTTGACCCTGTGACCTAGTTTTTGACCCCAGTTGACCCAATTTCGAATTCGCCCGAGATATAGTCAAGACAATCATTCTGACCAAAATTCAGGTTGAACGGGCAAAAAATGTAGCCTCTAGAGTGCACACAAGGTTTTTCTAAGATTTGACCCTGTGACCTAGTTTTTGACCCCAGTTGACCCAATTTCGAACTCGTCCGAGATTTTATCAAGACAATCATTCTCACCAAAATTCAGGTTGATTGGACAAAATATGTGGCCTCTAGAGTGCATACAAGGTTTTTCTAAGATTTGACCCTGTGACCTAGTTTTTGACCCCAGTTGACCCAATTTCGAACTCGTCTGAGATTTTATCAAGACAATCATTCTCACCAAAATTCAGGTTGATTGGACAAAAAATGTGGCCTCTAGAGTGCATACAAGGTTTTTCTAAGATTTGACCCTGTGACCTAGTTTTTGACCCCAGTTGACCCAATTTCGAACTCGTCCGAGATTTTATCAAGACAATCATTCTGACCAAAATTCAGGTTGATCGGGCAAAAAATGTGGCCTCTAGAGTGCATACAAGGCAAATGTTGACGATGGACGACGGACGTCGCACGACGGACGACGGACATCCACCTAACCACAATAGCTCACCTTGAGCACTTCGTGCTCAGGTGAGCTAAAAAGTGGATGTGGCAGAGTAACAGTTTTTGTGCATTACACTTCTTCTCAATGAGATCTACCAGTGTACAAACTTTGAAATTGCTAGGGCTTATGGTTTAGGAGATAAGTACTGGACAAAAATGTAAGAATAGAAACAAAAAAGGGCAATAACTCAAAAAGTGGACATGGCAGAGTGACAGTTCTTGTACATGACACTTGTCCTCAATGATATCTGTAAGTGTAGCAAGTTTGAAGTTTGTAGCACATATGGTTTAGGAGATATAATCCAGACAAAAATGTAAAGGTAAAAACAACAAAGGGCAATAACTCAAAAAGTGGGCGTGGCAGAGTAACGGTTCTTGTTCATGACACTTGTCCTCTATGGGATCTATACATGTACAATGTTTAAAGTTGCTAGCACTTATAGTTTAGGAGATATGATCCGGACAAGAATGAAAGGCTAAAAACAACAAAGGGCAATAACTCAAAAAGTGGGTTTGGCAGAGTAATGGTTCTTGAACATGGCACTTCTCCTCAATGAGATCTATAAGTGAAAAAAGTTTGAAGTTGCTAGCACACATAGTTTAGGAGATATGTTCCGGACAAGAATGTAAGGCTAAAAACAACAAAGGGAAATAACTCAAAAAGTGGTCGTGGCAGAGTAACGGTTCTTGAACATGACACTTTTCCTAAATGAGATCTGTAAGTGTACCAAGTTTTAAGTTGCTAGCACACATAGTTTAGGAGATATGTTCTGGACAAGAATGTA
The DNA here is from genome assembly GCA_948146395.1 of Fragum whitleyi. Classification (NCBI taxonomy): domain Eukaryota; kingdom Metazoa; phylum Mollusca; class Bivalvia; order Cardiida; family Cardiidae; genus Fragum; species Fragum whitleyi. Next base: position 6,860,204 of record OX411555.1, on the reverse strand, counting down.
AGGCTAAAAACAACAAAGGGCAATAACTCAAAAAGTGGGCGTGGCAGAGTAACGGTTCTTGAACATGACACTTTTCCTCAATGAGATCTATAAGTGTACCAAGTTTTAAGTTGCTAGCACACATACTTTAGGAGATATGTTCCGGACAAGAATGTAAGGCTAAATACAACAAAGGGCAATAACTAAACAAGAGGGCCATAGTGGCCCTAAATCGCTCACCTGAATGAACTGTCAAAAATTGTTTAAAGTAGATTTAGAGACGATGAAGAATTCTTACCAAAATTTCAGGTTGATTGGGCAAAAAATGATGCCTCTACACAGCTTACAAGGTTTTTCTTAGATTTGATCCCAGGACCTAGTTTTTGACCCCACTTGACCCATTTTCAAACTTGACCTAGATTTCATCCAGATAAGCATTCTGACCAATTTTCAGGTTGATCGGGCAAAAACTTTGGCTTCTAGAGTGTCTACAAGGTTTTTCTAATATTTGACCCGTGACCACATTTTTGACCCCACTTGACCTAATTTCAAACTTGCTTGAGAAAAATATCAAGACAATCATTCTGACCAAATTTTAGGTTGATTGGGCAAAAAACATGGCTTCTAGAGGGTCTACTAGGTTTTTCTCAGATTTGACCCCGTGACCTCATTTTTGACCCCACTTGACCCAATTTTGAACTTGTCCGAGATTTTATCAGGACAATCATTCTGACCAAAATTTCAGGTTGATTGAGAAAAAAATGTGGCTTCTAGAGTGTCTACAAGGTTTTTCTAATATTTGACCCCGTGACCTCATTTTTGACCCCACTTGACCCAATTTCGAACTTGTCCCAGATATCTTCAGGACAATCATTCTGACCAAATTTCAGGTTGATTGGGCAAAAAATATGGCTTCTAGAGTGTCTACAAGGTTTTTCTAATATTTGACCCCGTGACCTCATTTTTGACCCCACTTGACCCAATTTTGAACTTGTCAAAGATTTCATAAAGCCAATCATTCTGACCAAATTTCAGGTTGATTGGGCAAAAAATGTGGCCTCTAGAGTGCATACAAGGTTTTTCTAAGATTTGACCCTGTGACCTTGTTTTTGACCCCACTTGACCCAAATTCGAACTTGTCCAAGATTTTATCAAGACAATCATTCAGGCTAAATTAGGTGTTAATTGGGCAAAAAATATGGCCTCTAGAGAGCATACAAGGTTTTTCTAAGATTTGACCCTGTGACCTAGTTTTTGACCCCACTTGACCCAATTTCAATCTTGTCTGAGATTTCATCAAGACAATCATTCTGACCAAATTTTAGATTGATTGGGCAAAAAATATGGCCTCTAGAGTACATGCAAGGTTTTTCTAAGATTTGACCCTGTGACCTAGTTTTTGACCCCACTTGACCCAATTTCGAACTTGTCCGAGATTTTATCAAGACAATCATTCTGACCAAATTTCAGGTTGATTGGGCAAAAAATGTGGCCTCTAGAGTGCATACAAGGTAAATGTTGACGACACACGACACACGACGGACGACGAACGACGGACGACGGACATCCACCTAACCACAAAAGCTCACCTTGAGCACTTCGTGCTCAGGTGAGCTAAAAAGTGGGCGTGGCAGAGTAACGGTTCTTGAACATGACACTTCTCCTCAATGAGATCTATAATTGTACCAAGTTTGAAGTTGCTAGCACATATGGTTTAGAAGATATAGCCCGGACAAAAGTGTGACGAACGTACAGACGGACGGATGGACAGACGGAATCGAGCAAACCTATAGTCCCCCAACCGGTAATCGGTGGGGGACTAATAAGCAAATTCTGCGACAAAATTTATGATTGTAACCAAGGTCTAAAATATACTTCGAAAATGCAAAAAGGACAAAATGCAACGTGTACAACATATGCATATTCTGAAATACCAGACCTTTTAACATCATATTCTTTGTTACATACTTCACATGAATACCATTTTTGAAATAAAGGTAAACAAAGTAAGCTTTTTGGCACCTTAAGGATCAGGCAAGGTGACAAATCGCAGCTATATCAGGGCTTGTATTTGACCCTTAAACCAGGTTTTTGACCCTCAAAAATCTGATATCTTATTTGACCCTTTGACCCTTAGAAATTTCTCACAGGGGTCATTGATATCCCAGTCCCCCTTGAGAGAATTTTTTAAGAGTCAAAACTTTATCAGGGGTGTGGAATTCCCATGCCCGACTTGTCCGACATGGGCTTTTCCACTTGCGGACAAGTACATTTTTCTATGCCACTTGTCTGTGGACAAGTAAATACCAGAACCAATCTTTATACAGTACTATTATAGGTCTAGAAGGAAAGACATCCTTTTGTTCGTATGAAAGGGGAGAAAACATTGTCTTAAATGAAGAAAATGCTGGGTTACAGCATTTTCTTCATTAAAAACAATTTTCAAATCAATATTTATTATTTCATTATTTTGTGGGCAAGTTCATTTTGATCCTGGACAAGTGGAAAATTGACTTTAAGTTGTCCATTGACAAGTGGAGAAAAGTAGTTATTCCACACCCCTGTTTATGATGAATCCTATAGACTATTTGAAATTTTACAAATTGATTGCTTGCTTCCTATCTTACAAGAAAAGGCCAATTGACTCTCAAACCTACAAAATTCTTTTCATAATTCAGGGCTTTTTTTTTTTCGACAGAGGCCTATAAAAGGCTACTTCCTTATTAAAAAAAACCCTCTATTTGTGACAAAATTTCCCAAAATGAAAGATATTTTTCGCATTATCATTATTTGTTTGTGTTTAAAATTCATTTTATTTGATATTAACACGAGTTTATGGCTGTAAGACCTCAAAAGTAGTTGTATATCATAAAATTTTGCAAATAATGCATAAATTGTACTTTTAATACTTTATTTTAGCAATCCTATGTTTCACTATTCATCTGAACTAGAAAGCCATGAATGGCTTGAGTCGCTCCACAGGCTTGAAATTCTTGAAAAAGCAAATCTAAGATTGACTAGATTTTAAGATATTTTGGGTTCTACTGATGTTGAAATTGTTTTCAAAAATGCCACTATATAACATATAGAAAAATGACCTCCGCTCATAAAATACATATTTTTCATCCGATCACAATAATTTTTGGAAGACTGATAAAGCTTCACTCAAGGATCATTCCAGTGAAATTTGGTTGATATCCATCAATTACATTCTGAGTAAATGATTTTCAAAGTTTCCACTATATAACATATGGAGAAATGACCTCCGCTCATAAAATGCCTAGTTATCATCCAATCACAATAATTTTTGGTAGACTGATAAAGGGTCACCCAAGGATTATTCATGTAAAATTTAATTGGTATCCATCAATTAGAATCTGAAAAAAGTCACTTTTTACCATATGTGGAATTTAGCCACGCCCATTAAATCCATGTTTTTCATTAGATCAAAATTTCTTGAACAACTTTGAAAGAGGGTCACCCAATGATCATTCCTGTTAAGTTTGGTTGAAATTCATCCAGTAGTTTCTGAGGAGAAGATTTTTAAAGAAAAAGTTTACATCCACATGGACGGACATACGAATGAGGGGGTACTTTCGAGGATAATGACTTGTGAGTTGCTTAATGTACAAAGCTACCTTCTGAGTAGCACCTTGAGTGGCCATCACGTGGCTCTATTTGTCCAAAATTGTTCTATATTTAACACAAGTATGGCCATGTTATCATTGTTATTATGTTTATATAATTAACTCTTGTCGTGCTGAATGAAATTGTCGACAAAAAAAGGGAATAAAAAGGGCTTTGAAAATAATCTAGAATAATTCTGCTTTCCGAAAGTATTTTCATTTTCTTCCTGTTCTTGAATTATAAACTAGGACTTGTCACAGTATGTGACTAAATACCTAGCAAGTGCTTTTAGTGTATTGAGAGCTTTAACAATACAAGGACATTGCTACTGACTGCTTTTCTAGAAAGGAGGAGTTTGTGACACAAAATTGGTAGTACAATTAGCTGTATATATCTACAAAATTTAAATAATGTCTAAGTTCAAGGGGAGATAATTCTTGAACCAAGGGGAATTTAGTCTTCAAAGTTGCGTCTTGCAAAACTTCAACATGATGTTAATTTTTGTATGATGTTTCAATGATTTTGAAGCAAAACTGAAGGAGAAGTTTGTGACTCAAAATTGGTAGTATTTTGTACAGATAGATGGACACACGGACAGACAGGCTGATTTCTAGTTTACCCAAAAAATCCTTTTGTGGGGGTATAATGTGGTAAGTGTTCACATTTGTAGATCCTATGAGGAGATTCTTCTTCTTATCTTCTGAGGTAAACGTGTTCATAACTTCTGGGTTAAATTGTCCATAACTTCCACAATGACTTTACTGTTGTCAATTTATCCAGAACTACTGATGTCGGATTGTCCAAACTTTCTGTTTAGTTTGTTTTGGCCTTCTGGGGTAAAACAATCTAAACTACAGAGTTGATTTTTCAGAATCCTTAATGACTTTTTGGTTTCAAATTTTGAGGTCAGCTTATCCGGGAGTTTGGGGTATTTTTAAATTTCTTGGCACATTCTATCAAACTCCACTAAGGTCAATTTGTCTGAAATTTCTAAGTGCATTATGTTTTGTTTGTTTGAATGGGGTTTAACACTGATTTCAACATTATTTCAGTAATATTGCAGCGGCCAGAGAACCTAACAATGGATTCCTGATATTTCTCGCACCAGCACTACCATTACATTCTTTCCTAGCCTCCGAATGCTATTCCACATATGTCTACGATTATAGACCCATTGGTGGAAGACAAGAAGTCGGAAAGAATGAGAGCCGCCGTTGGGGATAGAACCCGGGACCTCTAGATTGGCAGTCCAATGCACTGCCAACTGCGCTATGACGGCGCCTCTAAGTGCATTATGACTTGAACTTCTGATATTACTGAGGTAGGCCAAAATTTCTCAGAATTTGTTGTAAATCTATTCTAAACCACAAATGTCCTTTTGTTATTTCTTCTTATACTCTTAGGGTCAGTTAAAGAACAGATAAGTTCATTTAAAGAGTGATTCTACACATATTTAAGTGATTAAAGATGTCATGCTGGTTCACTAGGGAAACATTTGAGATGTGATGGAAACTTGTGGGGCAGATTTTTCTAAGAACTACCGAGGTTAATTTGTCAAAAACTTCTGATGTCTAGAGGCTTGAACTTCTGAGGCTTGTTTATATAAAACTTCTGATGTTATTATATCCTGAACCTTCCGGGTAAAGCAATCAATAAGTTTAGTAGAAAGTTGTCTTTGTGTCATTAACAAAAGAGTCAGTACAATTTAATGAATGATAATGATTTGCAAATTTACAAAGAAAATGGAAAAAATGAGATTTGATGAAGATAACTTGTGGGTAAAATTTTTCTTAAAACTACTGTGGTTAATTTGTCAAAAACTTCTGATGTCTATTTGATTGAACTTCTGAGGTTTGTTTGTCTGAGTCTTTTATCCTGAACCTTTCAGGGTCAAGTTACCCAGAAGTTTAGTAGAAATTGTTTTTTTGGTATCAAATGAGTGTCCCATTCATTAAAGATAATAATGTGCAGTTTGACCTACTGACATAACCTGATACTATGAGTTATTATTCACTGATAAATACCATTTAACTTGATTAAAGTTATGTGGAAAAATGCTTGCCTTTAATGCTTAAAATGCCAAAAATTGTGTATTGAATCTGATCTATATATACATCTAGATTATCTCTAAATATAGAAAGTACACTTAGGTTATGGCATTAATTGACGCCAGAATTTAATCTAAAGTATAAACAATATATATGTTATACTTTAAATCTAATTAAGGATGCACACGAGCTATATCTAAGTTTTGATCTACCCCTTTACGCCATGTGACCAAAAGCTTGTCTAAGTTTTCACAGAGACCAACATACTGACCAATTTTCAAAATATAACACTTAAATTGTAGCCTGTAAAAAGCATATAAAATGTTAGTGACAAACAACCAACAACAGACACAACTAGACCACAACAAGAGGGCCGGAATGGCCCTAAACCGCTCACCTGAATTGTCAAGTGGATCTAACAAGAAACTTTCTGGCAAAGTTTCATTCACATTTGCCTAGTTGTTGACGAGCAGTTATTCCAAGACTTCAAAATGTCAGTCAATGATTTTTGGCTCAAAATAAGCCCAGCATGGCACCCCAATATTTGGGGGTCAATCAAAATTTCAAGAACAAGATTTGAGAAGGGTCACCCAAGGAAATTTCTTCCAAGTTTGGTTGAAATCAGCCCAATGGGTAAGTCGTAAAAGATGTTTAGATTTCAGGGTCAAAAACTGCCCTGCACTAACATGCCCATATTTGAATTCAATCAAAATTTTACAACCAAGATTTGAGAAGGGTCACCCAAGGAATATTTCTGCCTAGTTTGGTTGAAATCAGCCCAATGGTTACTCAGGAGATGTTGTTTGAAGATTTCAAGGTTGAAAACTGCCCCGCCCTGCCATGCCCATATTTGGGGGTCAATCAGAATTTCAAAAACAAAATTTGAGAAGGGTCACCCAAGGAACATTTCTGCCATGTTTGGTTGAAATCAGCCCAATGGTTATTGAAAAGATGTTAAAAGATTTCAGGGTCAAAAACTGCCCTGCCCTGCCACAATCCCTATTTCAGGGTCAATTGAAATTTCACAAACAAGTTTTCAAAAGGGTCACCAAAGGAACATTTCTCACAAGTGTCGTTGAAATTAGCCCAATGATCACTGAGGAGAAGATGTTCAAAGATTTCAGGGTCAAAACTGCCCCGCCCTTATTTGGGGGTCTATTTAATTTCACGAATAAGTTTTAGGAAGGGTCACCAAAGGAACATTTTTGCCAAATTTTGTTAAAATCAGCCCAATGGTTACTGAGGCAAAGATGTTTAAAGAATTGTTGACGACTTTTAACAGACGACAGACAAAAGGTGATCACAAAAGCTCACCTTGAGCATGTTGTGCTCAGGTGAGTTAAACTCATAGAGCTGAAAACAGTGCTGTGGTACATCAATAGGACTGTCCAAATTCCCTTTTTCAAAATACTTGAATACAATGTAATTGCCAATGTTCATAGAATTTGCAGAAGAGACAATTCTGATAGTCAACTTTGCTGTACTCAAATTATAGACCATTCCAAAATCAAGGTATTTAAAAAATATTGACACCTGAAAGTTGAGTAAACTACTTTTTCTATTACAACATTGCACGAAAAGAAGATTCCAAACCAGCTATTTCTCCTTTTCTACAATGGTTGCAAAATCATCATCCCTAAGAATGTTAAAACCGGATTTAATTTGTTAAAGAGTAAACGATAGGGCAACCCATGTTATGAAGACTAGGTCATATTTTGGAACTGCATCATTTAAGGCATTAATCAAATTAAGTTAAGAAATAAATGTAAGGTTCCTTTATTCCCTTAAAATAATGAACAAAATTCGCAAATAGAAATATAACTGAAAGAACTATCAATTACAGTAAGTAATACCACAAGAAAATATCTTGACAAGGAAAATACTGCTACACATTAATCGATGAAATGCCATTGTCAAAGAATCAATCACACTATTCATTTATACAACCTAAATGCCATAGCTACAACTTAAGGTTGTAAACCAACCATTTTACTTTTCACTTAACCCTTTACTGTTTAATCCCTGTTTTTGCATGCCTGTTACTTTATGATTGAGAAAACATTGTTGACGCCTGACGACGCACATTCAAGGATCACAAAAGCTCACCTTGAGCATGTTGTGCTTAGGTGAGCTTAAAAGTTATGGTTCATGACTAAGGTAGCAATGGACACAAGTCGCTATTTTTTCTGCCTAATGAATTTTTTTCTTGTTCACATGTTGTAGATTAACATTGTATAGTTGTTATATTAATATTTGAAGTTACCTTTCCATGCTTGTTTTCAGGCTAGGGTTGATTGATTGAATGGAGTTTTACGCCGCTTTCAACATTATTTCTGTTATATCGCGGCGGCCAGAGCACCTAACAATGGATTCCTGGTATTTCTCTCACCTGTACTACCATTACATCCTTTCCTAGCCTCCGACTGCTATCTCACATAGGTTTACAATTATCTATCTACCCATTGGTGAGAGACAAACGTCTGAAAGGATATTTGCCGCCGTGGGGGATCGAACCCACGACTTCAAGATTGGAAGTCTTATGCCTAACCAACTGCGCTATGGTGGCGGCCGGGCTAGAGTTAGCCCCCCCCCCCCCCCTCCCCCCCCCCGATCTAATGCTGGGTTGTAATCCTTTCAAACTTAGTTACCGGTTCAATTTCCCCCAAAAAATTCTTTCAACACAAATGACTTGTAAGCCTTTTCTAAACTCCAAATCAATTACTATTTCCAGCTATCTTTTGCTTTATCGCATGTTTCATTGAAAGGAACATATCGCTGCTTTTCAACAAAAACCTCGTAACTGCAGCTTAAACCAAGCTGCAGTTACAAGGTTTTCGTTGAAAAGCCATGATATGCATTATCAAATTAATTGATTGGCATGTATTTCCATTAACCCTTTCAAACAACAAAAGACCAATGTTTAAGATTTTTCAGTAAATAGTAGATATATTTACTAATGTCTTTGTGTTTAACACTTTCCCGAACAAGACAGGGTTTTGATGCCCCACATTGGCGAGTATTTGGAAAATATTGAGATGAAAGAAGAAAATGCTGGTCAACATGGCCTCAATACCTTATGTTATTTTGCTCACATATCATTTCTTTATAAAGATCATCTCACCCTCTCCCAACTTATTCCAAGCTATGGGATCTAAAATGCATATTAAATCTTTGTGTTCAAATAAGCAATATTTTCTTATTAGCTCCTAAAACATGAAGTCCCAGCTCCCTTAAATTTGGGCTGATTCCAAGATTCACCACTCGTACGAGGGTTCAGCAAAAAGTTTGTAAATGTTGTAAGTTTCAATGAGATTGATTGAAATATGGGGGAGGGTTGCCATGACTCTTTAAAAATATAAGGAATCGGGTACCCGGGGCATGCTGTGACGTTTGTCATTTTTAGCAACTTCGTTTGACGCAAAATAAGATATTAGAAGTTTTGCTTTGGCATGATTTGAAAATACTTGTTTCATTGAGCTTTACAACTGTGGTTTTACATTGTGCTTCTGAATATTGTGCTTTGACCTTTGAACGAAAAGAAGAAATATTGTTTGCATTAATAAAGACATATGATAATTACATAGTTGACAAAAAATGCAATCAGATAAAAGGTAAAAAAGATATGATGAAATAATACAAACTTTTTGCTCAGCTCAATACATAGGAAAAAAGATATCTTAAAGAAAACATAGATTACTTAAGTTTATCAATCATTATAAATACTTTTTTCTTTAAAACATCCTTTTCCTATGTTGAATTTATACTCCATTCTGTTTGCTTTTGGCAATAGCCTTTGACCCTTTGCTGTTTAATCCCTGCTTTTTACGTGCCTATGATTTTATGATTGAGAAAACATTGTGAAAAAAGAAGTATTTGCTTCTGATAAGCAATTTCTTCTTTTTTCCACACCATTTTCTACCCTACTGAATGGTTATTTTTCAAAGTAAATCCACTTTAAATTTTTGTCTGCAAAACCTTTGAATTTGGACAGGTCCAAAATTTTGTAAAACAGGAAAGGGTTAAGCGAAAACTTGGTTCCGGTCTAGTATTGTTCTCGAAGAAATTTTTAAAATTTGTTTAATCTCTTCTTCTTCTTGTTCAGTTCACATAGTTTTTTTAACTGCCACTTTCCGAGATTTTTTTTCTTGAATGCCCAAACTCGTTCTTCTCTTCTGCAAAGAATTCTTCAGCTTCATAGAGTGCTTCCTGTATACTATCTAGGTCACTATCATTGTTTTCAATGTCACCACCACCTTCAAGGTGAAAATTGGCCTGTTCAAGAGTGGGTGCAGACGTCTGAGAACACAATGTCTGCAATGAATTCAAATATAGCTTGTAACAAAGTGAACTTGAGTAGAACAGTTTACACGCAAATCATTTATTATTCAACTTATGTATGCTGAGGTTACATATTCTAATCATCTACACTTACAATACAATTCTTACAGACTAAAAAATCCATAACAGAATAAAAATCATCATTTAGATGCCCAATAGACACTACTGTTAAAGTTTCATCAAACTGAGTGTGACACGTCAAGTGCATACTCAAGCGACAAAATACATAACATAGATCTATATACGTAAGTAAAAACAATTATTATTATGTATGTAAATATTTACCACTTAGGTGTATGTCTTCAAGCTTTTTGTTGCAAAAGTCCCCAACCCTGGCATGGTCCTGCAAGAGCAGAATGTTTGCAGTCCTTTCAAGAATATCACTTGTAGCCCTGCAAATAAACATGTGTTCATTTTCATTTATAGAGCTTTTTTTTCAGTGAATTTAACTTTTATATTTAATACTCTGATTACAAGAGCATTGCTATTCTCTAAGTCCATGTCTATCAAAATGTCCTTTGCACATTTGTAGGTTAAAGTCTTTTTATAATTGGAAATCATTGTTTAACAGTATCACCAAGATATTATGCCGAAAACAGATTACTTCTCTTCTAGGAATATTGCGATTTATGTTGTTTTTATGTTATTGAAATTATTGATGGAAACAGACATAGACTGATCACAATAGATCACTGTGAGCATGATGTGCTCAGGTAAAATAAATAACCCTAAACATTTAAGTTAAGAGAAACACTGACTGTATAGAGGTATAATTTGGCGCCCTGCAATCCCAACAGGTCAGAACATGCAAAATTTTGGTTTAAAAATTCAGCTCTTTTTTCCTTTTAAAAAGCTAGTTATCATGGGTATGATGTTTTGAGAAGTATCAATCTGTTATCAGATGTCAGCAGACAGATTGGCTTATAAATGGAAGGCAAAACTATAGTTCCCCTGTGTACACTCGGCAGGGGACTAATTACTTCAAATATTTGCACTTAATCATCGTTCGATTAGAAAAAATTGACTTGGGACCATTGAGGATGAATCTTTACTTACCCCATATTGCCCATTCTATGTCCGACGAAAAGCATCTTCTTCAAGTAAACTGAAAAAAATTATCTTATTAAATAAAATGCACCAATATAAAGTGCGGACATCTGGGTCCTCAAGTTGTGGACAAAACATGATACCCAAAAGTAATGGACAAAAAAACCCACAAGATTTAGCTAAAGACAGCATGGCCAGTTGTAAGAAAATACATTGTGTATTTTGGCCAAGAATTGTGGGTTTCATTTTTTCTCACAAGTTATGGACAAAACATGCAACCCAAAAGTAATGGACAAAAAAACCCACAAGATTTAGCTGAAGACAGCATGGCCAGTTGTAAGAAAATTGGCCATGAATTGTGGGTTTCATTTTTTCTCACAAGTTATGGACAAAAATGCAACCCAAAAGTAATGGACAAAAAACCTCACAAGATTTAGCTCAAGACAGCATGGCCAGTTGTAAGAAAATACATTGAGTATTTTGGCCAAGAATTGTGGGTTTCATTTTTTCTCTCAAGTTATGGACAAGATATGAAACCCAAAAGTAATGGACAAAAAACCTCACAAGATTTAGCTCAAGACAGCATGGCCAGTTGTAAGAAAAGACATTGAGTATTTTGGCCAAGAATTGTGGGTTTCATTTTTTCTCACAAGTTATGGACAAGATATGAAACCCAAAAGTAATGGACAAAAAACCTCACAAGATTTAGCTCAAGACAGCATGGCCAGTTGTAAGAAAATACTTTGTGTATTTTGGCCATGAATTGTGGGTTTCATTTTTTCTCACAAGTTATGGACAAGATATGCAACCCAAAAGTAATGGACAAAACCCCCCACAATATTTAGCTTTTGACAGTACAGCCAGTTGTAAGAAAATACATTTTGTATTTTGGCCAAGAATTGTGGGTTTCATTTTTTTCTCACAAGTTAAGGACAAGATATGCAACCCAAAAGTAATGGACAAAAACCCCACAAGAGTTAGTTTACGACAACATGGTTTACATAAAGTTTCATGGTATTAGCTGAAATACTTTCAGAGATCTGCTCTAGACAAAGTCTAGGTATGAAAAACTTTTTTGTCATAATTTATTTTGGTATTCAGAACTTGAAAAAAAATCTTATATCTGAAGTCATTTTTTAGTGCCAACAAAACAAAAACACAAATTAACCCTTTTTTGTTTTACAAAATATATGACTTGTCCAAATTCAATGGTTTTGTATATCAGACTTTAAAGCGGGTTTAATTTGAAAAATAACCATTCGGTAGGGTAGAAAACGGGGTAATTTTGGCGGTGGTTTTATTTTGGCTATATTGGCGGTCGAGCTAAGATGCGCCAAAAATAATCCACCGCCAATATTTGCCATTGTGAAATGAAAAATTCGTTTACTGTAAGGAAAATGTTATCTTGCGCGATATACTTTTAAGGTTTTATTGATTAACTTTTTTTCAAAGATATTCAGATCATTCTTATTCGAATATGAATAAGAAAAATCGGCTGACAACGTTCGTAAATGTCTAATAAAATTAATTCCAAAATTGCAGATTCAGGTTGGTTTAAGTATTGGTAACGAAAATCAAGGAGAAAATGTGTGAAAAACTGGTACATGAATTATTACTCTTACGAGAGGTGTGAAAACAAACTATTGTTTAGTTTGTAAAAAAATGACACTACTCTAGAAAATTGGCTTTCTTATATTTTCAAGGTTTAAAACGAGAAATGAAAAATAGATAAGACGTTTTATTTTGGCGTTGCATGTAAGATGCGCCAAAATTAATCACCGCCATTAAATCGAAACTGAAAAACCGCCAAATGTGGGCACCGCCAATATAAAGCCGTTTACAGTAATGTGGTATACAAATTGCTTGTGACAAGCAATTTCTTCTTTTTCCACACTGTTTTCTCAATCATAAAATCGCAGGCACATAAAAAACAGGGATTACACAGGAAAGGGTCAGGATGTCAGAATGTCAGGATATAAGTAATAACTCAGGGCCCTGAATACTGGTAAAATGAGTGGTCAAGTAACAATATATTGTTATACATACAATATCGTGGCCTTTTCCTGTATAATTCAAAGAACATTTATAATTGAAAATCAAATTTTTTATTTATTTGCTTATAAATATATAGTTGCGAAATTTCATCTCCAAATTTGCACAAATGCAGTTTTTAGGGTATATTTATCTGTATTGATCCTGAGATGGTTTTTTAGCAACTTATTTTTCATGATTTACCTGTTGATTTTGCCTGACAGGTTACGGTTAGATTTGACTTTTACCCTTCTACCCTTTTCTTTTCAATAAAACTGAGGACAGAATTTTTGTCGTGGGGGGAAGAGAGATATCGAAGCGCTAATCTTTGAATTTGGACTTTTTGGGTGGTACTCTGACAACGTGGTGATGGATTAGACTAGGAACTGTGACTCGAGTGATGAAATCAATAAGTGAACTAGACTGTGTTGTGCACAGAGTTCATTTTAGTTAGGACAGTGTTTATATGTAAATTAGGATTTTTAGGATAAAGATAAGGATGTTGATCTGTAAGTAGAATTTTATTTGTATGCACAGCCCCTGAAATAACATTTTTCCATTTTGTTTCAATAATTTTTGAACAAGAAACAAAACAATTTTCAGACCGATCTACTGAATTGACGGATTTCTTCACTTCCCAAGATATTTTGGTAGCAATTTATTAGTATCATCTTGTTGTTGCGATTACGACAATCTAACCAACAAAAGGATATAGTAAGCTTCACAATGTTGTAAATGTAACCTGAAGATAAATATTTGACTCCACTGGGATTCGAACCCGGGACCTCTCTGTCCCTAAGCGAGTGCTCTACCATGTCACTATAAAAGCAAGCTTGTACGGCAAGAGAGTACAAACACCCCTTATACTCAACCCTGTTACATTTTCCAAAATGACAGAAATGATTAACTGTTACAATGCATTTTGGTAAAAAATAAAGTGCCGGACATTCGGACTGACAGAATCATAAAGGTTATTGGACCTGGAGAATTTTTGTCAGACATGTTGGCCAGACCTTCGCCATGACTGAAGTGGGACAGCCGCCAGGGGCAAGAAAAGGATGCAGTCGTAGTACTATTTTGAGAAATGACAAGGGCTCATTGTTTGGTGCTCCAGCTACTACGATATGACTAAACAAGAGCCATGTAGGACATGGCCATCCCCCGCCGAGAAAGCTTGATAGTAAACTGAAGCTACAAAATCTAAGTCTTTAAAATAACAAAGAGCAATAACTCCAAAATTATGCAAGCCACAGTTATAGTTCTTGTGCACTGCACTCCTCTTCCATGAGATCTATCCACCCATAAAGTTTCAAGTTGATAGCTATTATACTTTAGGCAGGGGTGTGGAATTTCCATGCCCGACTTGTCCGACTTTGGCTTTTGTACTTGAGGACAAGTAAATTTTTCTAAGCCACTTGTCCAAGGACAAGTAAATACCAGGGCAAATCTGGGAATGTTACTTAAAAGAATTAAGAGAGAAATCATCCTAATGTTCATATCATAGGGTAGAAAACATTGTTTTTAATGAAGAAAATGCTGGATACCAGCATTTTCTTCATCAAAAGGCAATGTTTTTTTCAAATTTTTCTATTTACTCTTTAGCCGACAAGTTCATTTTGATCCTGGACGAGTAGAAAATCCGCTTTTACTTGTCCAGGGACAAGTGGAGAAACTCGTATTTCCACACCCCTGCTTTAGGAGATATGCTCCGGACAAAATCTAAGTCTTAAAAATAACAAAGGGCAATAACTCCAAAATTATACAAGCCAGAGTTATAGTTCTTGTGCACTGCACTTCTCTTCCATGAGATCTATCCTCCCAAAAAGCTAAGTTGATAGCTTTAACCCTTTGCTGTTTAATCCCTGCTTTTTACGTGCCTGTGATTTTATGATTGAGGAAACATTGTGAAAAAAGAAGAAATTGCTTCAAATTAAATCCACTTTAAAATTTCGTCTGCAAAACCTCTGAATTTGAAGAGGTCCAAAATTTTGTAAAACAGGAAAGGGTTAATACTTTAGGAGATATGCTTCAAGTTGATAGCTTTTATACTTTAGGAGATATGCAAGAGTTGTAGTTCTTGTGCACTGCACTTCTCCTCCATGAGATCTATCCATCCATAAAGTTTCAAGTTGATAGCTATTATACTTTAGGAGATATGCTCCGAACAAAATCTAAGTCTTTTAAATAACAAAGGGCATTAACTCCAAAATTATGCAAGCAAGAGTTGTAGTTCTTGTGCACTGCATTTCTCCTCCATGAGATCTATCCACCCATAACGTTTCAAGTTGATAGCTATTATACTGTAGGAGATATGCTCCGGACAAGTTTAGTGACGGAACCTCGGAATGACAGAATGACGGAGTGACAGAATGAACGACGGACAGCATTACTATACCCCCTTGCTGAAACGGCAGGGGTTAAAACTGTTTAAATTGGTGTAAAACCCCATTAATTCATTTTTTTCTACTACATTTGTTGCTTGTGTTTTTCAACAATAAGAAAAATGGGCCATGTTTACAGAAGCCATGTCATTTAAAAGAAATAAGAAAAATAAGAATTCCCTGTTCAACCCATTCAAAAACAATGACACTTTAAGGCACCCCTAAGAAAAACTATTGGGAAAACATTGTGTATAATAAAGAAATTGCTGTGACAAATGTTTTCTTTCTTTGCTACAATAGTTTCAAGAAAGGTAAAAATTGGATTTGATCATATAAATGAACCATTCAGTTGGGTAGAAAATATTGTGGAAAACGAAGAAATGGCTTATTACAACCAATTTCGACCTTTACTACAATATTTACTCAAATTTAATTTCTAAATTAAAAGAAACAGGTATAGAACGGCACAGGGTAAATATGGATGCAGTGATTCGCGTCGTAATTACACAGGACCTCGATTCAAAACCAGGTTCATTCTATCCACGAATTACCATTGCAAATCAGAAGGGGCAAAGTAAAAAAATATACAGCTTTCATTAGACAATCGTTTGCTTAAAAAAAATTGATTATAATGTTTTAATAGGTTAAATGGGTTTAAAAAAATCGAAAGTTTTTTTAAAAGATCGAGTTATAATATGAAAGTTACCAGATATTACAACATGGCGGACATAACCGGAAATGCTCGATTAGTTTTTTTTTTCCGAAAATGTTCCAAAAATTAATCGATTTAATTTGATCGATCAAAAATTCTATTAAAAAATATACCTAATAAACTAATCTTAAAGTGTGTGACTGTTCTTTTGTTTTATATGTATGTGTTTTCTTGTCAAGAATCAAAAAAGGAAACGGTATAAATTCACGGTCAGGGAAATGTTGAAACGAACCGACTTTGTTGAATAATTACTGCTCAAGCTGTAAACTTTCAATCTCGACGATCAACTGGGAGGTCTTTCTTCTAAACTGTTGTGATTTTAGGAGAAAGATATAGACGCTTCTATGAAATATTTAAAATAATAAACGATAATAATGCTTACCACTCGTTTTCTGCCGGCAGCTCCTCTGCCTACTAAGAAAATGGCCGCTGAAACACTTTCCCGCGATTTTTGCCGACTTCTTGGCTGGTACCCGTCTTATCAATAATGAACATGAATGAAGCAGGTCTAAATATGAGCAGGTGCTTTTACAAACATACAATGCGCATGCCCAAAATTCTTTATTCCCGCCAATTTATTTTGGTACAATATTAGAGGGCAAACTTGAAAAAAATTTGATCTTGGCCGTAACTAACGGCCATGTCCGATTGTCCAAAAACTTGTGATGATTGACAAACTGTCCATCCCTTTAGAGCTGATTGGCCCAAATTTGTGAGTTTTTTAATGCTACTTCTGAGTTGCAACTCGGAAATTGAAAATTTCATCATAAGTCAAAAGTCTACCTATACGTCTCACCAGAAATCACTCCCCATGAGAGCGGACGGACGCACGACGGACACAACACGATGACAATAGCCCCAGTGGTTTTCAGCCAGTGGAGCTAAAAACACACAGAAATTTCTCAAAATGAACAGGCTAAGGCCTCTCCTCAAATTCTAGAAAAACAAGATGTGTTTGTGAAACACGAATGCCCCCGTAACAGCATTTTTTTTCAAAGTTTGAACTTGACAGATGACCTTGACCTTGTCACATGACTTTGACTTTGGTACCAGCGGATGTGGATCATTGAGATCTATCATCATGCCAAACATTAGCCTTGTATCTTGAATAGGCTTGAAGATATTGGCAATGTTAAGTTTTTTGGTTATCTTTTGCAGACAGACAGACAGACGGACGGACAGACGGACAACGGTAGAACAATATGCCCCCAATCTTTTGATATGGAGCATAAAAACCTGTAACTTGCTCTTCCTGCTCTTTTGACCCCATGGAGTATAATGGGTAAGGGGTCAAACACTCCTTTAATTCAAACACTAGCACAAGCCCTGCTATATCCGGCTATAGCAAACTTTGGCGGTGTAATATCATTAGTTTGATTTAATAGAATTTTTAGCTTTTTGTCATCTCTCAATTCATATATCCTTTCCTGAAACTGTACATACTTCCTTATTAGTTGTTTATAAACGAGCCCTACAGTGTAATGATGATTGAGTTACTAAGTGAGTGGGTGACCAGCACTTTCATTCTCGTAATTCAGGAGGATGCTGCAACAGGGCCACTAATGCATACAGTTTCAGAGCTCCAGATAATTTTTAGGGTAAAAGAGTGATCACTCCCTACTTTGAGAAGTAAAAGAGTGATTCACTCTCTGCCCAATAGGTTTCATCCCCATTTAGGAGAAAACCCAAAAAATAAAGAGTGAAAATAGGCTAACTAAACTCTTACTTTACTTCTCTGATTCAAAGGGGTTTAGCAAGGTAGTAAAACACAATGAACTATGAAGAATAGTTTCACTATTTGAAGTCAGTTTCTTACTGTTGTTGACAGAAAACTAATTATATCCAGACAGTTGCTTACTGATGGACTATCAAAACAACAAAAAAATACAGGACAGTCTAAATCATTGTCACTTGATAAAAACAGAGCTGATTACAAATAATCACTACTTCAGTAAAGTTTTATTGAACTAGGCTAGCATTTAGCCAGCTTGTCACTCTGCATTCTAGGTTTATATTCTTGGCACAGCCTACCCTTCCTTCTTCTTTTCTGTCTATTCCAGTGACTAATTGCCTTACTTGGATCATAGTTACTGAGATCAAGATCAGACATTTGGATCTGCATCACATTGTCAAGAGATTCATCTTTCAAAGAGCTTCTGTACTTATTCTTAATCCTATTCTGCTAAAACTTCTCTCACAAACAACACTGGTGACAGCAATTGACGTGGCTATTTTACATATTTTGGCCATTTCTGGCATCTCATTCCTGTGGACAGTTATAACTCTCTTACACACAGCTTTTGTCTTTTTGTTTTTATAGGCCCCCTTCAGCATACCTTTTAACATTGGCCACTCCAGCTTTATCTTTTCTTTATCAATCAAAGGCTGCACCTTGGTCTCTTCTGTATTGTCATCTAGAACTATCTTGGTTACTTTATCTTCACCATATACACTTGAAATATGTGTCAAGGCCTCTTGTACCTCAGCTTCCTCAGATGATTTAAAAACAGCAGGATCTAATAAGGTACTAGAGATCTAAAGACGTGTCCATCTTGCTTTGGAAATCTCTTTGTGATATTCTTTTTCAAGCTAATTATGTAACAGTCTCTTGCGGTTTTGAACTGACTTTCAGCTTGCTCAGAGTAATGTGTCAACTTCTCACTACCTAAAGTAGCAATTTTCTCCTCCCCCTTGCCAGTTATCTTGATACATTTCCTCATGTCTGAAACACCAGTACCATCATTACTTTTAATGTCCTCAAGCCTTTCAACAGTTCCATCTAATAAGGGTTCTAATTCACCAAAAGAAAAGTCATCTCTCTGCAGGCTTAAACTGAGTGATCCAATAATTTTATGAACATCAAGTAAAAATGCCACCATCATCACTGTTTTGTACCTTAGAAAATACTTCAAGAGACCTTTGGCTTGGGGATTATTTTCAGAGGCAAATGAAGAAAGGGTAGCCAATACAGACTCATAGCTATAATAAACAGCTTCAACAGCATTCTTCAGTCCCATCCATCTTATGCTATATGGTTCTTTGATAGATAAATCTGGCTCTTCAAGAAGGTGTTGCATTTTTTTTAAGTGTTAGTACCCTAGAACTTGAACCACTAACAAAATGGTAAAGAGAATTAAATTTCTCACGGAACTGCTTCAGTTCATCTTTCTTCTTGATAGAGTCAGTAAACGCAAGATTAAGTCTATGAGCCATACAGTGTGTTTGGACCATAAAAGGTGAGTACTTCGATTTCATCTGGACTCCAACACCAGTCTTGTGGCCAATCATAGTTGCAGCTCCGTCTGTTGCCAGGGAAATCATATTTACTGGGTTCAATCCAAATTTCTCCAGGGTAGCTACTAAATGACCTACAATAGTATGGGCTTTTCCATTTTCAACTGGAATATTAGTCAAAAATTTTGTAATTTGCTCCCCATTACTTGCAAACCTTACACAGATAGATAAATGTTTCTCGACTGTCAGGTCGGTGCTTTCATCCAACATTACAGAAAAGAAGTCCGAGTCTTTAATGATAGTTGACACATTTCCTTCTGCTGACATAATCTCATGCTAGTCTGAATCTCAGTTAGGGTGTCCCAGCTCAAGTTTTTATACTTTATGCAAGCGCCATTCAACCTCTGTAATTTGAGTAAATTATTAACTTGGTTGGTTGCTAGACCCTCCTTGGCTGCATAAAATACGGTGCGGAATAATTTACTTTCATCGTTTTCTGTATTCTTTGGGTCGCTCTCATCAGAGCTAGGGTCCAGGGAAGCAGAACAGGTAGGGGCTGTACTAATTGACGTCAGAGCGGACAAGTGTTCAGTGGAGTTAGCATGACGAGAGAGGCCTGTTTTTTGAAAATTATTAGATCCCTCTAGCGACCATATGCTTGGCATCTTTTTCTAAATACAAACTTTACATTTCATTCTAATATCGGACCCAGAATGCTCCATAGTCAACCACAGGAACTCGGCCTGCCATAATTTTAGGGTCTTGTCTGAAACGCTGACGTGATGTTTTCGGGTATTCTGATCGGGCGATTTAATAACGGAATCAAACAACCCTCGAATAATACTATTCGCTATAGATGAAGCCGTATCTTCCCCACAGGGCTTAAAAAACTTAAATATTGACCCGCTATCAGTTTCAGAAACGATCTTCCGTTTTCTCCCAGCCATACTTATTTACTTATTTTCCGACGCAACAGACCTTGCAATCGTAAACAAAACGCATTGAATTTTATGAGCAAATAAAACCGAAACAACCCAAATCTTACAAAGTGTTTATTATACGGCACCGATACGGAATTGACTAACTCTATCGTAGATGAGACAGGCTTGCCAGTCTACGATACCAAATAACGATAGCAATAGAAACATTCCAAATCAGATGTAAACATCCGGTGACAGGACAAAATCGAGTAATTTCACTTGTTCTCGGCAAATCAGAAAAAGTTTGAGTGCGCTGAGACGCAACCGTCAATTTTCACTCGCTCCCGATTGTTAGAAATGCGTTTCTTGAAAAGTGAATGCGTTTATCGACGCGCAAAGGTTAATATCAAATGCGTTTTTTGCATATTTTAATGCGTAATAACGCGTTCACGCACCTTATCTGGAGCTCTGCAGTTTGCCATGACCCGATCACTTCAGTAAAAAAATCCTGCATGCTTTCTAGCATTTTTTTCGGGTTTGTGACCAAAATATTATAAGTTGCTTGTATTGCTATGGCGAGTTACGACATCTGCTCTCTGGACATTGCTCTTATTGAGTGAACCAGAACCACTGACTGATTAATAAACATTGAATGATGTTATTTATAGGTGACAATGATTCTTGTTTAATCGGATTCAGCATTTTAAAAGCCAAAAGCATTAAATTCCACTGTTTGTAAATGAAATATATGCAGACAGTGAAATTTTGGACTGACATCATAAAAACATATGCTGTGAAAAAATCACATAAAAATGTACGACATGGCAATTTTTTTATTTTTGAAATTCATTTTTTTTTATTGAATAACTTTTTAAAGTCTGTACCAGACTAAATAGTGACTTAAACATGAAATAATACGGGAAAAGAAACGCAAAGCGCCCAAAGGGCGCTTTGCGGCTTTTCCCGCTTCTAGATAACGCGTGTAAAACATTAAAATAATCAAAATCAAAATGAAATACATATACCATCAAAGTTTAATTTTGTGTCGTAATGGCCGCCTACATGGAGGATGATGATCTCGCGAGATTTCGCCATTTTGTTTTATTATTTATTTTAATTTATCAACATTTTTTTCTTCGATTTTATTCCTGTCGATCATTATCAAAATTTAGATTGTTGTCGTAAAATTAGGATAAGAATCAGCCTTACATGTAAAAAGTTACACATTTTTGCTTAGAATCTCGTCTGGATGACGTTTTCTTTTTACCCTCCGCAAATGACGTCATTCTACACTTTGGGGAAAAAGACGCTACTTTTTGCCGCTAAAACAATGACATTATTCAGGGTTCCCACGCCCAAGCAGTTTCAAAATTCCCTGACTTTTCCCTGACATTTCCCTGACAAGAACGTGATTTTCCCTGACATTTCATTACATTTCAACACATATTAATTAACAAAGTTCTACAAGATCTACAATTACTACTCTGTATATATTGCTATAAGACTGTTCCTTTTAATCTCCCCTAGAGAAATTCAGAAAAGAGGAATTCGGAATCATGGATTTGTGGTATTTCCCACACCATTACAAATATATCATATCCCCCAATACATCAAGATACACATTCCAAATATGTGATTATTCACCAAACAATGAGACACCCTTCTAAAAAATGTGGCACCAGTAAGGGTCGAACTTTAGGGTTTGCAGTCCAAAGCTGTATTAAGAGGACTGAAGAAAATCAGGGATTCTCTCATAGCTTCCTTTAAAGCCTTAGGGAAGTAAGGTTTGTAAAAGACTGAAGAGGTAATCATGTCAAGGTTGTAAGAATCTAGTATTTTGTTGAAGTGAAGGTCAAAAGTAAAGGGCAATGTCATATGGTGAAAGCCTAAAACATTATTAATATTTTAATTGAAGACATTAAAGTTATGGTGTAAATTGATATACTACATGTATAAGAGGAACTTAATCTGAGTGAACCAAAGGCAAAGATCTTGATTATTGATGAAACTCAAGTTGGCAACCATTTAATAGTGTTTTTTTACATAATTATGATAACAATGATATCATTATGCATTAAGTAAACTTATTCCAAAGTCAATTCTTTAAGTAGGTCCAATGCAAAAGTCACCACACCATAGCTAAAGCCAAAGCCTTTAACCTGATAGAGTTTGTTATAAAATATTTTCATTAAATGTATGTATATGAGATGTTTCAAAATAAAAAGGAAATCTCAAAGTGAAACTAAGGTCTGTCATTTAGTTAATGCCTAAATTGACTAAATGGGATTTTATATCGAATATCATCTTTTGATAAAATATTACATGCTAAGGCAAATGAAACATAATTTAAGAATTTTAAAGATCAAGAAGACAGGAATATTAAATTCAGATTTCACCAGAATTCTTTTTTTATTTAATGATAAAATCTAAAGCTAACATACTTTATATTGCAACAAGACCACAATGGGAAATGTGAATGAACTTTTGTAACCATATAACAGATTTGCATAAAGAATATAATCTTGGTTACAAAAATACAATAAAACATCAAGATGTGCTTAAACTAATCAATTTGAATTGTGACAAATACAACTAAATGTATTTTTAGTGTACATTTTTATGTGTAATAAAGATGATTTGTCATAATTCAACTTCATTTATTTAAGCACATCTTTGGATATAGTGAGTGAAAATGACTAACAATATTAACTGAGGGGCACAGTCTTCCAAAATCCAATATTTAACATAAGAAGTATAGGCATTTTTCAGCCTTAATTTCACGGCCATGAGTGACTGGGCCCCTGCTATTCTTTTGCCTGTATAGTATAATCGATTCATTGATGCTCTGAACATAATTTATTAAACCTTAAAACTGAACTGAACACAGAAACAATGCTAGAGGGAGATAAAGGACACAAATAAGGCCCACTTAAGTATTATCTACCTTTTTTAGGACATCAGCCCTTCCAGCAAGGAATTTGGAAATAAAGAGACTGCCTTTGCCTAGAATGAAATTCCCTGACAGACTTTTCAAAATTCCCTGACATTTCCCTGACTTTTGTCCTTATTTTCAAATTTCCCTGACACTCATCAGAATTCCCTGACATTTCCCTGACATTTTCCAAAATCCATTTTTCCCTGAATTTTCCCTGACGCGTGGGAACCCTGTTATTGTTGCGCTTTAACGTCGGGTTGAGAAGCGGGAGACTTGAAAGAGATTAAATCTATAGCAATATTCCCGGTTAAGACTTGAAAAAGATGAAATCCATAACAAAATTCGCAGTTTGATTTTTTAAAAAAATGTAAATATGGCTATTTTGGCTTAAGCTTTGCCGGTCAACACCTTGTCGGAATCGCATCCTTTAGGATTTAGACCTGACGCAGTTTCTATAATATGTGCGCCCATATTCAAAGTTACATATTTTACGAAGAGAACCCAATAAGAATTGTTTTGAGTATCTTTCACTGATATTATGTTAATTTCTTCCGACTTATCTATTCTAAATGACTGTGACTGTCGAAATCCATCTAGAAATAAATGAGAAAAATCAAGTAGCCATCGATTTGATAAATAGCCTTTTTTGGTTTTTTGAAAATTAGTGATCATGTGCATGTTTTGTACAGCACCTGAGGAAGTTTATTTCACATTTTAACTGTACTTATTTTTTTATTGAATTTGATACATCATTCACATGTGTCGATACAGCAAAAGTTTTGGGTGCAGGAGCCTTATTGTTAAATTCGGTAGCTTAAGTTGAGTAAATTATTAAATCAAGAATGGTTCTTTCTCCAAATTACTTTTCCCGTCTATAGGTTAAACCTATTATTATATTATTATCGCAAGTTATAAGTTCTACTTTTTGACAGCACATGGTAAATAATAAAAAAAGTGGGTACGAGTTGACTCCATAATTTTTGGAAAGGGTACGAGTTGACCAAAAATTGGGTACGACTTGACCAAAATGGGTACGAGTTAACTTTGGTACGAGTTGCCGTGGGTACGAGTTGACCTGCTTCCACAAGAAATACATGTTTAATAAATGCCATTGTTTAGAGATTAATTTCTCGTCTTTAGGTTAAAACTATTGTTATATTAGCTTGTGTAATTTACCTATAACGAGGCCTGTTAGTGATGATTTTAGGGAGATATTTTTGTTGTGTCTCTGACTGGACAAAAATGGCGGCCGTGATGATCATGAAAACCGGAAAGGACTCCTTCTAGTGTATTTCAGGACTATTTTTGGCGCATTAATTTTTTCCCCAGGCGTATCTACTTTTTTCATTTCCGGTGTACCTTAGCCGAATGGAATTCAGACAGAGCCGGTTTCTGACCCGAAGTGAAAAATGGAAACAACGAAAATAGTCGGAAATTTTGCACGTTTTTAAATCTTGATTAATTCAGAATTAACCAATTTGAACAAAAAAGAAAGGTAAAATGCTCTCTATATATGTAGTTTATGTATCGAGTATATTTGCAAATTGTTTAAGGTAGTTTGACTATCACTGCCTATTCGTAACCTGTTGAGTTCGTACGTAAAGATTTTCAGTTGACTCCAAGCTTATTGATTGAGAGTGCCATAACTATACACTATAACCAGAGGTGCGTTCGTAAGAGCGAGATTCTTAATTCTTATTGAGATTTTCAAGTTAAAGCATTCGGTAGAGCCAGAGATTTTCAAGATAAAGCATTCGGTAGAGCGAGATTTTTAAGCGGCTCAATAAGAATCTTGAGATATCTCAATGAGGAAACGAAGATGGTTTTGCATTGGCTTAAAACGAGTAGTAATGACGACATCAATTATTTTCAATCAAAGTATCAAAAAGTATTCATTATGACGTCTTAAAAATCTCATTTAGATCAGCATGCCCATTCACGCAATATTTTACGTGAAACACGTAAAATAATGTATGTGCAAGCAAAAATAATAAACTGGTCAGGTACATGTACGCAAGAAAAATGCCTGAAAAAGTTGGTACTGAGTGTCAAAAATGGAAATCTTCAATATTAAAACACTTAAATAACGGTTATCACCTCAATAGACTATTTGTTTTCAATTAGTCAGGTCCGGTCGGAATTTTAAGTTGTAGAAAGTGTTGTTCCTGATTGAATTCCATCGTCTGCAAATGCATAACAGCTGAAGGAACTGATTTTTTTCTAAAGCGAAAAAAAAGAAAGAAAAAGTGGAAGGAAACCGCAGATCAATCAAGTTTATCCTGTTTGAACTTGCATTTACCAACAATGATAATAATAACAAAGATGCAGTATTAAGTATCTCTGCAGGACGGCGCACTATTACCCAGATAGTCACTAGTAATTCGGATATGATTTCAAAGTTGGAACATGTAATTATACAACCTGTTTTCGTCAAAAACACAATTTTTTTAAAACTTAAAATCAACAACTTGTAGAATGTTCATGTCAAGTTGATTCGTTATTGATAAATAAATAAGATAATTTTCTGTTGTCAGCATTATTACCCAACCATTGCGATAGAATAAAACAGAACAGAAAATACCTAACAATGTTGAAAGTTTGGGATTTATTTGTAGATAATTATTGCCTGGTGTGAATTAAATTGTTGATTTTTAGCTCGCCCGGGACAAAAGTCTCAGAAGAGCTATTGTCATACCCTCGGATGTCGGCGTCAGCGTCAGCGTCGGCGTCCGCATAAGGTTAAAGTTTTTTATTTCTATCAATATTTATTCTAGAGGCTTTATTTTTTACAGAAACACTCATTAGGGCATAGGCTTTCATTTGAGACCAACATCCATGTCAAAATGACCTTTAGACTGTGACCTTGACCCTTTCAAAAAAACTTTAACCAAAAACTTTAACCAAAAAAACTTTAACCTTGCTTATAATTTCTGTAAGCTTTAAACTAGAGACATCATTACTTCATATGCACACTCATTAGGTGATAGGCTTTCATCAAAGACAAAGGTCCTTGACAATTTGACCTTGACCTTGATCCTTTGTGGACTTAAAAAAACTTTAACCAAAAAACTTAACCAAAAAACTTTAACCGAAAAACTTTAACCTTGCATATATTTTTTAATGCTCTAACCTAGGGACATCATAGCTTCATATATATACTCACCAGGTGTTAGGCTTTCACCAGAGACCAAGGTCCTTCACAATTTGACCTTGACCTTTACCATTTGTGGACTTAAAAAAACTTTAACTGAAAACTTTAACCAAAAACTTTAACCTTGCTTATATTTTCTGAATGCTTATGCAAAACAAAATCCATTCAAATAAGTAATATTCAGACTTTTTTCATTTAACTTTTACATCATACAAAATTACTTAATGCTGTCCATATTAGAAAAGGTAGAAATTAATCCCATTTAAAAGATAATAATAAAAAACACTTCATTTGATGTAGACTTGTCCTGAATTTATAATGTAAATCATTCTTTATTAAATGTTTGCTATATTGATTGTTTGATCAAATTGATGAAATAGTTTAAGACAAAACAATTAGTTAAATAGAACAAACCATGATTTTCCTATTTTGCAGGTTTTTTTGTGTTTTTTTTGTACCCCTAAATTTTCTGGTGTACCCGAAATATTTGAACCCAGGGGGTATAATTTGTACCCCACTATAAAAAAGTGAGTGGGCATGCTGTAGATTGATCTTATCATAAGGCGCCTCTGGAAGCAATTTCTAGATATTCACAACTCGGTTGCTGAACGTATATTTTTGGATTTCTAGCCTTTCTGTTTCTTTGAATAATTCTTAGCTCCACTGGCTGAAAGCCACTGGGGCTATTGTCATGGCGTTGTGTCCGTCGTGTGTCCGTCCGTCCATGCGTGCGTGCGTGCGTCCGGTCGTAAACTTTTTCTTTAAAAATCTTCTCATCAGAAACTATTGGATGAATTTCAACCAAACTTCACAGGAATGATCCTTGGGTGACCCTCTTTAAAACATGGAATTAATGGGCATGGCTAATTTCCAAATATGGTAAAAAGTCAGTTTTCTCAGATTCTAATTGATGGATTCCAATTAAATTTTACATGGATGATCCTTGGATGACCCTTTATCAGTCTACCAAAAAGTAGTGTGATCGGATGATAAATATGGATTTTATGGGCGGAGGTCATATCTCTATATGTTATATAGTGGAAAATTTGAAAATCATTTTCTCAGATTCTTAGGATGGATATCAACCAAATTTCACTGGAATGATCCTTGAGAAAACTTTTATCAGTCTACCAAAAATTATTGTGATTGGATGAAAAATATGTATTTTATGGGCGGAGGTCATTTCTCTATATGTTATAAAGTGGAAAACTTGAAAATCATTTTCTCAGAATATTATTTATGGATATCAACCAAATTTCACTTAAATGATCCTTGAGTGAACCTTTATCAGTCTACAAAAAAATATTGTGATCGGATGATAAATATGGATTTCATGGGCAGAGGTCATTTCTCTATATAATATATAGTGGAAACTTTAAAAATCATTTTCTCAGAATGTAATCGATGGATATCAACCAAATTTCACTGGAATGATCCTTGAGTGAACCTTTATCAGTCTACCAAAAATTATTGTGATCAGATGAAAAATATGTATTTTATGGGCAGAGGTCATTTCTCTTTATGTTATAAAGTGGAAAATTTGAAAATCATTCAGTGTTCCCATTCACGTACATATGTACGTGAATCACGCATAAAAACAAAAATTCACGTACAGAATTCAAAACTAACCCTGCCTTTTACGCTCGTTTCACGCGCAGAAAAAGTAGAATAGACACGTAAAATATTCTCTTTTTGATCACTTGTAATACGTGAATCTCTATCCAAAAATTGGGAAACCCAAATTTAACAGCTTCCATAATTAGAATTCAATGAAGGGGGTAATCATTCGATCTTCATCTCGGCCGATTCCGTAAGAATAATAATACTGATTTTGTTGTTTACAGCTGGATATCGGATAACGTTCGCTAGAGCCTAAATTATATCCCGCGGATTTGGCCCAATATCAAATGTAAAAAAAAAAACAGTAATAACAGTCGATTATAATTACGGGGTTTTCATTTAACATCGACACAATAGCCATTTGATTGTTTAGACTGAAATATTACAATAGATTACCTATGTATTCGTTTTATCCAAAAATACGAAGGACTTGCGCTATGAATATCCAATGATCCATCCAAAATTAAGTCCCAGTGGTGACATGACAAGTTCAACAAAATAAACATTTTATTCTCGTAATGAAGCGTTGGTCCGGAACAGTTCATTTTTCGAAGAGGGTGAACGAGTGATCGAACGGCGCCGACACCAGGTGTTCAGCTATTTTTGGACATTTTCCAGACATGGCACCCGACGCACGCTTATAAACCTCGTGAGATGGAGATCCCTTCCATCGTGAGAATAAAACGATACTTGGTCAACTATTTGATGCATTTATGTTCGAAAAAACGGAAAACCATTCATTTTAATCATTTTTTTTAAATAGCAGGTATGGCTTTATTTAAAAAATTGCTTTCCAAAATTCTACTATCAAATAAGTTTACGATGTCGTTGATTGATTACAATAAAGTCGCCTAACAACAACTTGGATTGGCAGTAAATACGATCTTTAAGCGGCGATATGCGGGATTTGATAATCATTTAAAACAGAAAAAAAAGTTCTGAGACTCGCAAATCATTTATCAAAAACTTGACAATTATGTATCAAGTATTTTCAATCTTCTTTGCTCGAAATCTAAGTTCGACAGTCTGAAGAAGAATAAATTTCAGTAGAATAATCGGCTTTTGAAAATGCGATCGTCTTGCATAAGTTTCTGTCTTCATTACTTAGACTTAAACTCAAAGCAAAATAGCAAGATCGTCGGATTTGTAACTTGCTTAAATCATTTTTTATGTTCACAAAGTTTTACAGTATCTCTAATTTTTGTCTCGATATTACTTTAATTTTGGAGACGACGTTGGTACAAAATTTATGACACCCCAAACTTTTTTTATTTACAAAAGTTATGACACCCCTGTAAAATTTGAATATTAAATGGTTACCATGCTGTCTTATATCGTGATATTTTTCGTATTATTCTCCCTCTCATCCAAAAATCAAAGCCAGTCAATAATAGCTATATAAGCAGATCTTATTATTCCTAGAACAAAAGTTAAGATACCCCTTCAAAATTTGACGATTGAAATAAGATATTATTATTTTCTTTGAAAAATCAAAACCAGTCATTGGTAACTAAGCAGATCTTATCAATTCTAGAACAAAAGTCATGACACCCCTTAAAATTTTGATTATTATATACTGTTTTATATCTGATTTGCTTCTTTTAAACTAGTATTTTCTTCCAAAATTCACCTTCAGATAATGACTACTTACATGTAGCAGGTGATATTATTTCTGGTAATTAACTTGAACAGCTCTAGAGGTTCAAGTAAAAACATATTTTTTTAAGTCCAAAATATGCTCTCGGATATTCTATATTTTTCTTTTAATTATCACTCTCTTCCAATTTTCTTATCTTCATCTCCTTTTTATTTGGACCTTTTTTCTATTCACTTGTAAATCAAAAGGAAACTCTTCATAAAAGATTGATTTAGACAGAAATACCCCTTCTGATGAAAGCTTTATTGAAAAGTACCCCTTGAAAAAAATTATAAGGGGTAAATATCCCTTGACTCAAAAATTTATCTGGAGATCTGTGAATAAATTGAAAAATAAATAAATAGAAAAAGACAGCCACACCCTTGCGAAAAATAGCCGGCTTAAAGCCGGCTATTTCGCTGCGTAAAAGCCGGCTTTAAGCCGGCTAAAAGCCGGCGGTATTGGCACCTGCGTAAAAGCCGGCTTTTACGCATAGCTGCGTAAACGCAGCTTAATAAGAATTCAAATAGAATTAGCTAGAAAAGCGCAGAAATTGTACAGCTTTTACGCAGCTAGCTGCGTTTTTATTAAGAAACTGGGGTTTTTTTTACGCAGCACTGCGTTTTTTCGAAATACATCTTTCTAGACAATTCCTTAGAAAGCTGCGTATTTTCTGCGTTTTTCAGAGAAAACTGCGTTAAAACTGCGTTTTTTCTGCGTAAACGCAGCTTTTACGCAGGTGCCAATACCGCCAGCTTTTAGCCGGCCTAAAGCCGGCTTTTACGCAGCTATTATTCAGCTTTAATGCAGCTTTGCTTTTTTTTAGAAGAAAGCTGCGTTTTTTAAGTGCAGCCCTGTCTATTTTTTACTCAGCTCAATTTTAAAATACGCAGCTCTTAAATTTTAGTGCTAAAGGTTAAAAAATTTCTCCCTTCTAATGCCTAAGCCACATAGACAACAAAAAAGTAATGAAAATGACTTGACTTTTTGTTCCAAAACATCTGAGCTCAAACAACATATATTTTTAGTATTTTACAGTTTTTATTACATTTCAATATGATGATTAAGAATCCCTGTCCTGTTTCCACAACAAAAATCTAGTCAGTCCCTTACCTTTTGGGCTGTCAAATCTAGTGGTGTGAGTGTGTCCTCTATCACAGCCATCTTTCATTTGATAAAAGTTAATATGACAACAGTCATTTCTTTCCTTACAATCAGGGATTGATAAGTAGTTCACCTAAATAGGATGAGCACTGGAGGTCAGACTGAAATGATGTAGTTGTGCTGGTGTGAAAAATGCAGGAAATCATATGAAGGTACACCAGTCCCTGTGTTATGACTGCAATGATGCTGAAAGTGGCAAAGCGACAGGCAAAAAACACAACTAGAGGTGCTTGAAGTTACTGATTTCCCCCAAAGGCCTGAATCTAATCGAAATTATTGAAAGAGAATAGTTTGAAATAAAACTTGCATACATCAAGTTATTCAACAATTTCACTTGATTGCCAAATATAACAAGAGGCCAATGACAGCCTTAGAAGCTCATCTGGCTATCAAGTTATCTCTCAATTTAATCTTACATTTCAGGAACTTATTGTTTAAAAAGAATGAATAAATGATAAATCAACTTAGCCAATTTTCTCTCCTTCAATTTGTTTTAAACAACAATCCTTTGGGCTCTATTTATATTGTTTTCATTATAAGTCACATAGAACCTGAACCTTCCTTCAAATGCTAATATCATCCTGTGAAAGTTTCTAGACAATTTGGAAATATTTGTTGACTAAATTGCTTAACTAAGAATGAGCCGCGACCATAGCGCAGTTGGTAGCGCACCAGACTTCTAATCCAGGGGTCTATATTTGCATGGGTTTGATCCCCTGCCGCGGCACTTATCCTTTCCGACATTTGTCTTCCACCAATGGGTAGATAATCGTTAACCTATGTGGAATAGCAACTGGAGGCTAGGAAAGGGATATGGTGGTAGTACTGGAGAAATAACAGGAATCCATCGTTGGGTGCTCCAGTCGTCGCAATATAACTGAGAGATTGTGTAAAGCGACATAAAACCCCAATTCAAATCAAATTAACCTAGAATGATTTGAACAAAAATCCATTAGGCCCCACTTTCCCGTGTCTTTTCCATCAGATAAGCCTCATTTACTAAAGAAACCTTCATTATGGCCCTACAATCATCCTGCTAAATTTTTAAGGATATCCTATAATATTTGTGGATTTTATTGCGCAAATAAGGATATTCTGAGCAAAATTCCATAAGAACCCTTTTCCTTTGTTTTCAAACAGATCAGCCTCACATTTTAAAGGAACCTTCCTTGTTTTTCATCTATCATCCTGTAAAAGTTTAATGGAAATCTGATTATATTTGTAGTTTATGGATTGATTGAATGTGGTTTTACGCTGCTTTTGAAAATCTTTCCATTATTTTGCAGCGGCTGGAGCACCGAACAATGGTATTTTTCACCAGAACTACCATTACATCCTTTCCTAGCCTTCAGCTGCTAACTCACATAGGTCTATTAATATCAACTCATTGGTGAGAGATAAATAGTCTGAAAGCATGAGTGCCACCATCGGGGATCAAACCCAGGACCTCTAGATTGACAGTCTGATGCGCTACCAACTGTGCTATGACAGCTGTGATAATATCTATAGATTTTGCTGTGTAAACATTTGCTATGATAGGGCAATGGTGATGGAAGCACGTTGGACTATCATTCAAAAGGTATAGGGTTCTATTCCCAACATTGGGCTGATTATTAGTAGACCTAAGTGGGATAGCAGCTGGAAAGAACGTAATGGGAGTACTGTTGATGGAAATACCAAGAATCCATTGTTATGTGCTCCAGCTGCTGCGATATAATTGAAAGATTTTAAAGATTAAACCCAATTCAAATAAACAATTTGTTGTAAACAAGCATAATTGAGAAAAATCCATTAGATCCCTTTCCCTCTGTTTTCTAACGGATCAGCCCCATTTTCAAAAGGAAATTTCTTGTGGCCTCCTCTGAGAGAATACAGAAATTTTGATAATAATTGAGCACGTTAGCCCATAAATGAGAATATTTTGAGCAAAAATCCACAAGGCCCCTTTTTCCATGTTTTCCAACAGATCAGCCCCATGTTTGAAAGGAAACTTCCTTAGGATCTTACAATCATCCTGTGAAGATGTCGAGGAAATTCTTAAATATTTGTGGAATTTTTTTCTTGTTAACAAGAACATTCTGAGCAAAATTCCATAAGGCCCTTTTCCTGTGTTTTTCAAATGGATTAGCCCTATTTTCAATTGGAACCTTCAATGTAACTCTTCAATCATCCTGTTATAGTTTTAAGGAAATCCAACACAATTTATGAAACTTGGTTGAAAGCCATCCTTTATGGTCTAAGAAAATGTAAAGCAGTATGATTTCTGATAGCTTTGCATTGTAATTGGAAATAAACTCAATTTTGTTGCAATTTCAGTTCCAGTTCTTTTAATTATTTCTGGGGTTTCTAATGGTAAATTTTGTTGATGCACAGACACAAAACCATTATAACAGCCAAAATGTCCTTAAGCCGAAGGCACTCGATGATATTTCCTGTCGAGACACCACACATGTTTACCCTAAAAATGTGTTACCTAGAGTTGTGGCCATGACCTTTAACTTAACTACAGTCCTAATGTGTTTTTAAAAAAGTTTCAGTTAAATTCACCTTGAGTGTTGCCTTCACCTTAAAGTCAGAGATACTGAGCAAATATCATTATGGGAAACAATTGTTTGAAATAAGTTCCATCAGGTCATTTATCTTCCAAGGCAGTCATCATCTTTCTTTGACTATCCTCCATCCAGATGTTGAATGTAACAGTAATAACTTTCCTAAAACAGAAACAAGGTTTGTAAGAGGAACACCAATACCCAAGAAATGCGTAATCCAGAAACAGTTGAGTAAGATTCATTGAAACTCTTTATTTTTTGTTTATTTATTTACTGTTGCTGAGTTTGACCTCAATTGATGACCTTGGTATCTGCAGATGGGCCCACGTCATTTTGTCAACTATGACATGTTGTCAAATACAAAAATTTTGTAAGGTGACATTTCATTGTATTGGTCAAGATTTTTAATGTAATTTTGACCGATTGACATATCTACACATAATTTCGATAATTGGTTCTTTTCAATAATTACTTAATAGTCAAAGCTTGCTTGTAACTACAGAAATAGACCAATTTAGTTCTAATCTTAAAGAACTAGGGCACTTGAGCGCCTAAAATACTCCACAGGCCTAAATATTCTGATTATGATCAACACAGAATACTGGGTAAACTGGGGGCCTAGTGGGCTTGAATATACTTGCATTTTGAAACAAATCCTGAAATTCCAACCTGCAATCACAAAAATTTCTTATTTTGACTATTAATGAGAGCACAAACTTAACAATTTTTAGCTCCACTGGCTGAAAGCCACTGGGGCTATTGTCATGGCGTTGTGTCCGTCGTGCGTCCGTCTGTCCGTCCGTGCGTACGGTCGTAAACTTTTTCTTTAAAAATCTTCTCCTCAGAAACTACTGGATGAATTTCAACCAAACTTTACAGGAATGATCCTTGGGTGACCCTCTTTCAAAGTTGTTCAAGAAATTTTGATCCAATGAAAAACATGGATTTAATGGGCGTGGCTAATTTCCAAATATGGTAAAAAATGAATTTTCTCAGATTCTAATTGATGGATACCAATAAAATTTTACATGAATGATCCTTGGCTGACCCTTTATCAGTCTACCAAAAATTATTGTGATCAGATGAAAAATATGCATTTTATGGGCAGAGGTCATTTCTCCATATGTTATATAGTGGAAACTTTGAAAATCATTTTCTCAAAATGTAATTAATGGATATCAACCAAATTTCACTGGAATGATCCTTGAGTGAACCTTTATCAGTCTACCAAAAATTATTGTGATCGGATGAAAAATATGTATTTTATGGGCCGAGGTCATTTCTCTATATGTTATATAGTGGAAACTTTGAAAATCATTTTCTCAGAATTCAATCGATGGATATCAACCAAATTTCACTGGAATATTCCTAGAGTGACCCTATATCAGTCTACTAAAAATTATGATGATCGGATGAAAAAAATGTATTTTATGGGCGGAGGTCATTTCTCTATATGATATATAGTGAAAACTTTAGAAATCATTTTCTCAGAATGTAATTGATGGATATCAACCAAATTTCACTTGAATGATCCTTTAGTGAACCTTAATCATGAAGCAAAAAATTAATGTCATTGGATGAAAAATATGTCTTTTATGGGTGGAGGTCATTTCTCTTTATGTTATATAGTAGAAAATTTGAAAATCATTTCAACATCAGTAGAACCCAAAATATCTTAAAATCTTGTCAAACCTAAGATTGGCTATTCAAGAATTTCAAGCCTGTGGAGCGACACAAGCCATTCATGGCTTTCTAGTTTTTTCTTTTTTCAAGTCATTTCTGATGATACAGACATAGTACCTGCAGTCAGTCTTCTCTGCATGGATATGTGTACACAGCCTCAGTGTACATGGTAAAATTAAGTTTGTGACTTGAGGCTTATTGAAATCATTATATTCAGTGCATGAAAATTATTCGAATGACATTTAGTCATACAACATTTTCGTGAAAAGAAAGCCTAATATGACATACTTGGAATGATAAGCCTAAAACATTTGTTCTTTATAGTTTATACAAGTTCTTTTTTTGACAATATCTGACGAAATTTCATTTTCGACAATGTCAATTGGATACTTTGT
The DNA here is from genome assembly GCA_948146395.1 of Fragum whitleyi. NCBI lineage: Eukaryota > Metazoa > Mollusca > Bivalvia > Cardiida > Cardiidae > Fragum > Fragum whitleyi. Next base: position 6,824,754 of record OX411555.1, on the reverse strand, counting down.
TGCATTTTACAGAGATTACAATGGCGAAAATTGAATTTTGCAAATTCATTTTCCATGAAATATCACAGACCCATTAAATTAATATGCCTAAGATATTATATGCATGCCAATCAAAATAATTTTAGGTAACAATATTTATTAATGACCTTTTCATTACAAATAAATTGAAAGATAGAGGCCTTATTTCTTCATCTGGATTCCGAATTCATTGTAAGACGGAAACAAAAATTATTGAAATTTGTATACTTGAGTTTTTATGGCAAAGGGAGATAATCTTTGAATTATTATCTACCTTGAATCAAGGCAATGGAATTAGATAATTAAATGGATTTAGAATATACTTTTCTAATAAACAAATGTATTCTAGTTATTGTGTTTTAATTACTGTATTTCACACCAAACCTTACATAAGATTGCCTTGTGACTTTAATTGATTTCAAAAGAGAATAAATTAAACTATGAATAAATAAAGAGAGAGAGAGAGAGGGGTCTTATTAACCCAACACTGATAATTCCTTTGTTTTCAACTAATTATAGATATTGATTGAAATGGAGAAAGATGCATATTGATTTTTCTTTTCACAAAATGTTTTCCAATAGTAAATGAAATGGTTCTGAACTTTCTACATACAAACTATTTTTGTTGCCAAGTGCCTTTCAGCAATGTTTGTTTTTTGTCTATGAATAGATTTCGTGAAATAAAATGTTACTGATATATTTCAATCATTTACTCTTCTAAGAATTAAATATATTACCCATACTGCATCAGTCCATTGCTCATCCTGTGACCAGATTGAGCATTCCATTGTAGTTTTCCTGTATACAACAATCTTCTAAGTATTTAGCACTTGACTGAAATTAAAGGAGCAAATATTCAAATGTATTTTTCAATTTAAAAAAAAATCTTTTTTCCTTACAAAATTTCAAGGAAAAAGGAGATAAACATTAATTTGTTTAACTGCATTTGATAAAGAAAATGTGATGAAATGATATTGATGATATAAATTATATCTATCTTATACAAACTAATTGATTTTAGTGATTGTGTTTATGGCTTGAGCTAGTGTTTGAAATTAAGGAGTCATTCATTCTTAATAGGCCAAAACAACCGAAAAGGCAAAGTGCTTAATCATGAGGACTAGTTTTCAGGTTTCAGTTTGAATCTACCTTTTCTAGTAATCAAATGAAGGGAAAATTCAATAATTAGAAGCATACATCGTTGAAAGTTTCAGTGCTAAACCCAGTTTTGACCACTACAATTTCTTTCCAGTGTATCAAAATAACCACTTGGAAGAAATTTTTTTGGGTCAAAATAGGATATTTTCAGCTATTTCAGGGTCAATCACAATCCTTGTGTGTTCCAATGTCATTTATTCACACCTGTCAACAGATTACCTGGACACTTTAACAGATACTTGATTTCCAAAGGCAATTAATTAGGTATACATTTAACTAATTAAGAAGTCCTACTAACCCAACACTGAACATGAACCTTGTTGATTAATTGGTGTAAATGGAGAAAGATACAAGGGGTTCTTCTTTTCACACAATATTTTCCAACAGATCATTTAATTTGATGGTTCTGTTATTTTTTTTCATACAAGCTAATTTAGTTGTCTTTTGGCTTCCAAACTAGTAGGTTTTTGTCTAGGAATAGGTTTAGTTAAATAAGAAACGGGCCAAAGAGGCACCAGCCTAATGACGGTCTCTACGCACAGGTAACAGGTAAAAAGTATGATTTAGGCATTCTTTTACTCTTCTAATAATTCAATATTTCAATTACCCATACTGCAATATAACATTGCTTTTCCTTTGACCAGTGGGTTATGGGTAGTTTCAATCAACATTCCATTGTTCATTTCTTGTATACAACAATCTTCTAATAAGTATTTAGCACCTGTCTGAAATTTAAAGGAGCAAATATTCAGATATGTTTTTTTTATTATTATATTAAACTTTGTTTTTCATTCAAAATTATAAACAAGGGTTACAAAAAATCATTTATTCACATCTTTTCAAATATTTCTGTAAAAGAAAATATGAAGAAAGTACTACACAGTTAAATATTACTTGAGATTGCCTTTGAAAAAGGAAATGAATTGATGATAATAATTTTCATGTGTGAAATCACTTTCAAAATGTGTCCTCCATTTTATGGGATTGTGTATTGAGTCAGCCACTTACATAAAAGTATTGAAGGTGAATCTATCCCAATTCTAACTTTCATAGAACCTATACTGACAAACAATAATAAAATTAGCATGTTTCTTTTACTGTTTGATAATGAAATATAAGAAAGATTACCTGTAAGGTGCTAATACATTTTTTTATGTCATGATTCCTTTTTGGAGCCATTTTTCAAAATGGTGCCAGTTAGCTTGGAAATAACAGTTTCTGATTGGCTAATACAGTCACATGATGTTTTAAATCAGGTACTCCAAGGGAGATAAATTTATCCCTTTATTTTAGGCATCCTTATATACTAAGAAAAACACATTTGCAAAATATATGGAAAAAATACCCCTTTTTTATTTTAGATTTTTTGAAAAGTGTACCTTTGATCTGCATTTCAAAACTAAATTTACTATCTTGATTGAAACCAGTAAAAAATCAAAGAATACCAAGGTATTATTTTGAAATGAGTCATAGGTATTGAAACATTTTGTAATATTGATTGTTGGATGGATGGATGGATGGATGGATGGATGGATGGATGGATGGATGGATGGATGGATGGATGGATGGATGGATGGATGGATGGATGGATGGATGGATGGATGGATGGATGGATGGATGGATGGATGGATGGGTGGGTGGGTGGGTGGGTGGGTGGAGGGAGGGAGGGAGGGAGGGAGGGAGGGAGGGAGGGAGGGAGGGAGGGAGGGAGGGAGGGAGAGAGAGAGGGAGGGAGGGATGGGATGAATGATTAGGTGGGTGGGTAGATGGATGGGTTGCTGGGTAGATTGAGAGAGACAAACATACAGACAGATGGTGGGTTAGGAGAAAGATAGTTTGGTTTTAGTTAGTAATAAGGATCAATGAATGGCTAGGAGAAAGGGTGAGATAAAGGGAAGATTGTCTATTGGTTTTGCTTCATCCATGACTTAGCTATAAGAAGGTTGTATATCAAAGGCTTTTTGTCTTAACTCTAGCACCCTGGGGGGGATATAATTGGTGATAACCAATGCATGACAATGGGCATTATGATTGGTTAACACCTATAATGCACTATGTTTGAGCATAAGTCTTTTCACATATGATTGACAAACTAGATAAATGCACAGATATGCAGTCTAATCTCAGCCTACATTACCTGATATCTTCTAAATCATTTTTGGAAAAACAAAACTTTCACTGGTTGGAAGTTAAAAAAAGGCAATTTGTTTCAACACTATAAACAACAACAGGATTTTAAGGGTTTAAATCAATATTCATTATTGTAACTTTAGGTGATATAAAAGTTTCAATTCATTCAAATATCTGGTTAATTTTTAATCTTTTTTGTAATATGGTGATTTCCACAAAAGTGCTACTTTTTATATATTCACAAGCAATTAAAAGGGTAAAATAAAAAGTGCCATTTTTTTGGTATGTCTATCAAAGTTTGATTTATTTGTCTTCACTAAAAACAAATACGCACCTTTGAAAGCTGCATAAAAGCTGCGTATTTACTTTTCAAGATGTCAAATTTTACCTTCATTAAATACGCAGCTTCTGCACAGCTTCCACAAACTGGGTAATTTATAATTGAAACCTGAAAGAAGAATACGCAGCTTGTAAAGAAAAAGATTCAGCTTTTATGCAGCTCTTTCATAAAAGACGCAGCTCTTTCATAAAAGACGCAGCTTCTGTACAGCTTCAAATAATAAAACGCAGCTTAAGCGCAGCTTTCTGAAAATTACGCAGCTTTACTGAAAACTTTTCAAAAATACGCAGCTCTTTTGCTGTTTTTCTGTATTTACGCAGAAAAGCTGGATAAAAGCCGGCTTTTATCCAGCTTTTACGCAGAGCTGCGTTTATTTTTCGCACGGGCTTGAGACCAGAGTATTTGTTGAGACACTTGATTGATTTTGAATTTTTAAAAGGTGTTAGGGGTCCTTGATTTCTATAATAAAATAGCCAAGGCTGTCAATAGTTTTTTTTCTCCTAAACTCAAGACATTAAAAGACAGAAAGATTTAAAATACAGCTCAAAACATTATTTGTTACATTAATTTATCACTATTTTGTAAGTACCCGAGTATATAAAAGGGAAACTGACATTGCTTAGGTGAGTCTATTCCAATCAAAACAAAGCTTTAAAGTACACATAGTGAGATTATCTTGAAATTGCCAGTTATCTTTACATATATCCTGGGTTATTAATTTTATAGTTACATAAAAACAGATTTGCCAAAATTCTTTCAGTACTAAAGTAACCTCAAAGTGAACACAAAATCCTCCATCCAATTTTAGTATAGCAGTTTTGAATCATTAAACTGTACATTGTCTTGATGAAATAACTATTTCCTTAAAAAAATAAAACCCTTTACTTTTTTTGAAAACCCCCAGTTTATCAAAATCCCACCTTTCAGGGGGTGACAAAAACCCCTTATCCAAAAAAGCAGTGGGAACACTGTCATTTCAACATCAGTAAAACCCAAAATATCTTCAAATCTAGTCAAACCTTAGCTATGATATTTCAAGAATTTCAAGCCTGTGGAGCGACTCAAGCCATTCATGGCTTTCTAGCTTTGAATAACCTATTGTTGTAAGTTGTGTGGCCATTGAGAAAAATGATCTTTGTTAATATTATCTATGTTATTGATTATCTTGTATACTAGAATAATATCTGCTCACTGTCTGCTTTATTCAAGAGACCTTAGTCATAATGATTTCAATCTTGGTATCATCTGTCTGCTTATATTTGGAATAAATGGTGTTAACATTGGTTGACATTTTAAATATAAAGTAAACCAGGATGGAAAGTGTGCCCAACATTGGACTCAAACCCAATACTCCCAGAACACTAGTAATGCTGCTTTTCCAAGTAAGCTAATCAGGCATGTGGTCCTGATTCTACCCAATGGCATGTGGCCTAAATTATGAAATATAAAAAAACCCAACTTGTCTGAAACTACGGGTCAGAAATCAACCAATCTTTATCCTCAGGACATGCTCTTTTAGATTCCTTCATTAAATTCTGATTGGGTTGATAACTTTTGCACTATAGGCCATTGAGTCACCTAAAAAGGGACCCTAATGGTGAAATACAAAAAAATGTTCTTTTCTGAAACTACTGGTCAGAATTAAACCAAACTTAATGGAAAAGATCTTCTTCAGAACATAATCTTTCAGATTCCTTCGCTAAATTCCGATTGGGTTGATACTTTTGGCACTATGGGCTGACATGTCACAAAATAAAGGGATCACTGTGTTCAAGATTTTTTTTGGCTTTGTTTCATAACGAGAACTCCCCATAAACCACAACAAGCCCTGTATGTAAAGTTTAAGCCAAGACTGCTTGTGCATGGTCTCATTTGACTTGAATTCGAAGACATTGCCATTTAGCCTCTGCACAAAATGTTCTCATTTTTGAAATCTTTGTATTTCTATGTAGGAGAAAATACATGTATTGCATGTTTTGTGCATTCTTCTTTGGGTGGACAGAATGTTGATTTACATAGAAATATGCATTTCACAACATCTTTCTATTTGGGCATTTTGTCAGATACCAATTCAATTCTACATATAACATTATACGGGATGGTAGATATATACATGTATTTTTCACTAATTTAGTGGGATTTGGTTTCCGGTGCACCAAGTTAATAGCGTATAAAAGTCGCACAGGCAAAGATTTCTATTTTTCATTTTAGTAGAAAGTGGTTTCGAAACAAATCTGTATTATGGAGTGGTTTCACATTGATTGCGCAAGATGTCTAATAACGATTCAAACAATTATCTTTTAATACATTTATCCCTCATTCAAATGGCCACTATTGAAACCCATTTTTATTTAGATCGTCGGAGGTACATGTGTGTAGCCTTCATCGTTTAAACATACAAATTTTAATTTACTTGCTAATTAACTTTTTTTCTATTTTTTACAATTCTAAGGTTCGACATGCTTTTACATGATTGAAAAATGTTCCCCAACAAGACTTTCAGTACTTTGATTGACATAAAAAATAAATATCGATAGTCACATGCCTTTCATGGATGAAGAGATACTCTTTTGTCCCTCAAAAAAAGTGGAGGGCGGTTGAAGACTCGGAATACAAATCAGTCACTCGAGGAGACCTAACTGGAGGACTCCTCGAGAGTTCCTTGAGGCTTCCTTTTTACACGCCTGAAGGGTCGTATTATGTTATCGTCTGTCTTTCCGTCTGTCTGCCTTGCTGTCTGTCTGTTAGCAAATTCATGTCCAGTCTATAACTTTCAAACTATAAGGCCTATGGTCTTGAAACTTCACAGGTGTATTGTATCTCATAGCTAGGGTGTGCAGAGCGCAAGAACTACAACTCTACCATTTGTAATTTTTGATTTATTGCCCTTTGTTTGATTCAGTTAGCAAATTCATGTCCGGTCCATAACTTTGAAACTATAAGGCCTATGGTCTCGTAACTTCACAGGTGTATAGATCTCATAGCTAGGGTGTGCAGAGCACAAGAACCACAACTCTACTTTTTGTAATTTTTGAGTTATTGCCCTTTGTTTGATTCAGTTAGCAAATTTGTGTCCGGTCCATAACTTCTAAACTATAAGGCCTATGGTCTTGAAACTTCACAGGTGTATAGATCTCATAGCTAGGATGTGCAGAGGGCAATAACCCTAACTCTACTATTTTTGAGTTATTGCTATTGTTTGATTCAGTCAGCAAATTCTTGTCCGGTCCGAGGACTACGATGTTGAAACTTCACATGTATGTAGATCTCATAGCTAGGGTGTTTGATTACATTATCTCAATCTGATTGAATTTGTGAATATTTTAGTAGTACTCGGGTACTTGCAACACTTCGTGAATATTTTATTACTTGGTGAATTTGTTTTATTGTATATTTGCAAGAGACTTTTAGAAAAGAACACGGGACATCAACAAACACTACCATCATAATAATACAATATACTATAGTGTTGCTGGAAAATACATCCTAAGGATCAATAAAAAGTTCAAAACATCAACCATTTATTTCTTAGCTGCGGGCGTATAATGCCATGCCCAGCGTTGCTCTTGTTCGAATATGAGTCGAGGTCAAGTAGTGGAATTGTTTTGAAATTGAGCCCTAAGTCAGTTAAGCTGAACTAAGGGTGCCTGTACAGAGAGGACAATAAGTGTAAACCTACTTAGGTTCAGAGTGGGGTAGAAAGAATTGAGTTGACTGCACTCTAAGGCATTAAGCAGATTAAAATAAATATATTGGATTGAATATATCTAACTTTTTAGCTATTCTTCAATTCTTGTTTAAATAGCCCTATCATTCTCTAATAATCATTATAAGGATATTCAGGCCTGTGGAGCGAATCAGGTGCTCAAGTGCCTCTAGTTTTACTTGTATTTTACTACCGATTTTATGAAAGAACCTGTTTATATTACACTTCACACTAGGCCTGCATCGTAAGTAGGTAATTTAAACGTCTAAGCTACAGCTTGAAGAAATGTGGTTATGACATTTTTGTCATTCACTGGGCATATGTGTACTAATAACATGTACGTTCTACCTTAAACTCAAACAATTTCTAAAAGCTTTTATTAAACAATCCTAGTAGATCTGTAATCCTAGCTGTATATGCAAAATTGATAATAACAAGAAAATAGAATCAATGAAAATGAAACAAATGATGATGAAAAAAAGAAAAAATATGTCCAAAAGAATTTTGGATCAAAGTTTACAAAGATAGATTTATGGTTTATTTTTTGGATGCTACATGCAGAAGATTTTGTGGGAGCCCCTTCCCTGGAAGGAGATTCCTGGCTCATCCCTCCGTGACACAAAGTGCCCTTTTAGGGCACTTGCACCCTACCCTTTTTAAATCCTAGCTCAGCTGGAGGCTAGGAAAGAATGTGATGGTTGTACTGGTAAGAGAAATACCAGGAATCCATTGGTAGGTGCTCCAGCAGCTGCGATATAACTGAAATAATGTTGAAAGCGGCGTTAAACTCCATTCAATCAATCAATAAATCCTAGCTGGAGCACTGGGTTGATAACAAGACCACTACGGGTTGACATGTCACCGAAAAAGGGGCTCCAAATTGTGAAACATAAAAAAGTCTTCTTCTTTGAAATCAATGGTTAGTATTTAATCAAACTTTACAAAATTGATCCTTTGGACATGCTCTTTCAGATTCCCTTGTTAAATTCTGATCAGGCTGAAATCATGGGCACTTTGGGCTGACGTGTCACCAAAAACAGGGCCCCAAATGTTGCAATATTAAAAAAAAAATTCTCTAAAACTACTGGCCAGAATTTAACCATGTGCTTCTGGCATCATGATGAACCCTTGACCCAGTTCTTTACCCTTGACCTACTTTCTAAAATATTGAATAATTAGGTCTGGGACTGTTTTAAGTCAATGATATAAGTTCATGATTGCTTTTACTTGTGGTATTATGATGAATCCCATTTCTTGACTGTTGATCTACTTTCTTAGATTTTGAATTAAGAATTTACTCAAGGACTGTACTAAGTCAATAATAGAAGATGATTCAGGGCTCATAATAATAGTTGGAAGATGATTCAGGGCTCAAGTTAGTGTTTAAAATGAAAGGGTCATTGACTCCTTAACTATTAAATTCTTGGGGTCAAAACTGATTTCAAAAGCGGTCAAAACAACAAAAAGAACAAATCATTAGTATAATTTTGCAGCTTAGAGAGTCAATTCACCTGTTCTTGTTTATATAGAAAGATAGGAATTAATTTGTAAAACTTGTAAGATAAGATATAAGATCATTCATTAAAATTTGAATGATAACTCATAGTTTTGACCCTTAGAAATTTTCTGTCAAGGGGGGGGGGTCAAAATGGCCCCTTGTGAATAATTTTGAAGGTCAAATAATGGTATTTCAGTTTTTTGGGGGCCTTGCCCCAGTTCTAGACCTTTGACCTACTTTCTTAAATGTTGAATTATCGGGGCAAGGACTGTGTTTAGTCAATAATCATGGCTGGAAGACAATTGTTCTTGATTCAAGCATCATGATGAACCCTTTACCTACTTTCTTGATTTTGAAGTATGATGTCTAGGACGGTATCTATCAATAAGAATGGTAGTTTGATGATTGTTTTTGAGTCTTGCACCATGTTGAACCCTTGACCCAGTTGTTTATCTTTGTCCACCTTTCCGAAATATTGAATTATTAGGTCTAGGACTATGTAAAGTCTAATTATTAGGTCTAGGACTATGTTAAAAGTAAATGTTGGAAGATGATTGTCTTTGGTTTTGGCATCATGATGAACCCATGACCTTTAACCTACTTTCTTAAATATTGAATTTTTAGGTATACCAGATAAATGATATAATGTGCATAGGTTTTTATAGCCTCTTGACTTTCTTTAATGAACTCTAAAAAGGAAGCATATCATCGTCACAGGGCTTGTGGACAGGACTGTATAAGTGCTATTCCAAGATTTTCCCTGATATTAATTTTATGGTACTTGTCCACAGACAAGTGATCTAGAAAAATGCACTTGTCCCTAAATAGAAAAGCCCATACCGGAAAAGTTGGGCTTAAGAATTCAACACCCCTGTATTGTGTTTCATTAAACAGTTGAGATGGATGATTTCAATGATGAAAACAATGATGATGATAACCCTGACTCTTTGAAACCACTCCCAGGAATTTATTCCTCAACAAGTCTCCGTAGAATGATACTAAAGAGAATTCAGGAATTGAAAGCTATTGAAAAATTAGAAGAAGATGAATTAGCTGAGGAAACAAAGAGTTTGACTGACCATCATAATGAAGATGAACAATTAGATGAAGCTTTTGGTAAAATTGATATAACCTCCAAAGCATGTGATGACAATATAGGAAATGATTCAATGGAAAGACCCTCATATGGAATGAATGATGAGATTGCTGATGACACAATGATTGATCAAACATCAAAAACAGATGAACCTGAAAACCTAGAATTTGCCAAGGATAAAGTTGATTTTGAGTTAACTACATGTAACTTAGATGAAAATAATAGAGGTACACTTTGTATAGATCTCCTCTGCATGAAGCTGCTTTGGTTTTGCATCTTTCATTAACCAAGTTATTTGTTACACAGCATGATATTACATTCAATCTGCAACCAATGCATGGTATTGGGCTCACAATTTACAATCACTTTTCACTAAACTAAAAATTTTCCATAGAGATTTTAGGTGTGCATGCATTGATTAACAAGGGGCAAAAGGAATGCAGGCCTGCAATAAGTGAACACAGCTTGAACAAGAATTGCATTTTTAGCTCAACTGAGCACAAAGTGCTAAAGATGAGCTATAGGGATCATCCAATGTAACCTGTTTTGTTCATCATCCACAATTTCTCCTCCTAAATGGCCAATGTTTGAAAAACTCTCATTTTCTACTAAATTAAAAATTTTCAATAACTATAAGGCTTAGAATATTGTTTCACCAGATGATTCTCCATCAGTTATGTACAGATTATGCCCTGGGGTTGAAAAATAGTTACATACCTGGGAGGTGTGGTCTTGTTTAAAATTTGAACAATTTTTATGGCCCTGTATCAAAACTTTAAAGATCGGGAGCAGTTTGTCCATCTGTCATCTGTTGGTATGATGATAGATCTTATGGATGAGCATTTACAGATAACAAGGTCAAGGTCATGTAACCAGGTCATCTGTCAAGGTCAAATTTTAAAAAAATGCCTTTTAGGAGTAATTTGTGTTCTACAAACACATCTTGTTTTTTATGCATCAAGAAGTAAGTTCTTAAAGTATCATTCATATTAAGGTGAGCAATATAGAACCAACATGGTCCTCTTGTTGTATTAAATTTTGCATGTATACACAGTTTGCTTTAATTTTTTTTTGTTTTATATTTCCTTTTATGGAATTTTACCTGCATGAGATATTGCCTGAAAGTTTTGTTCTTGTTGCTTTCTATATTACTTTTACATCTTATTTTTCTTAAAAGAAGAAACTTGCACATTCTGTCATTTAAGTTTTTTAGGCTTACCTGAGCTCATGTTACTCAAGGTGAGCTTTTGTGACATTACAAAAATTTTTTGTCTAGAGTGTGTCATGTGGTTTCAACAGTTTCTTTGTTAAGTTAACACTCTACAGGTCAAAATTTGGCTATATTCCCGCATAAAAAATTGAAATGTTTGCCTTGTCATAAAGGAAGATCTTCACTCATTTTGGTAGCCTTCCATCTTATGTCATCCGAAAAGGAGCTTTCATGGCAATTGCTTTGTTACAAATTTAATGTAGAGGTCAAAATTGATCTTGTGATCTTTTGATTTTGGTGACATTCTTGTTTTGTTACATATTAATCTGTATGGTAACTTGAGTGAAATGCGCCGTCACCATAGCGCAGTTGGTTAGGCATAAGACTTCCAATCTGGAAGTCGTGGGTTCAATCCCCGGTGGCGGCAAATATCCTTTCTGACGTTTGTCTCTCACCAATGGGTAGATAATTGTAAACCTATGTGAGATAGCAGTCGGAGGCTAGGAAAGGATATAATGGTAGTACAGGTGAAAGAAATACCAGGAATCCATTGTTAGGTGCTCTGGCCGCCGCAATATAACTGAAATAATGTTGAAAGCGGCGTTAAACCCCATTCAATCAATCAATCAATTGAGTGAAATGCACCTTGATGAAAACAAGGTCAATGAGTCAAATCTTTAAAAAAAATTTGTACATGTTGTAGATATTTTTGATAAATGTAAGGTTTAAAAGTGCCTTATAGAAAATTGCTTGAGTTGTGGGTCATGTGAGGGGTAAAAAAGGACCATCATTGTAACTGTATTTCTCTGAATGAACGCTCCTGGGAGCCATACATATCATGGTAAGGGAGCTTTTTTTGTTTGCATTTTCTGATTAAAAAAGTCATTAAACTTAATTTTATTTTTTGGGCCCTTTTCCTTTTAATTTGATATGAATTTCCTCGAATGATTGTTTAGAGGAAATTCACATCAAATGAGAGAAAAAGTCTCAACAAATTCTTAAAATTGAGGCAATTGAAGTAAGTTTTTTTGGTAAAAAGTGTAGGGATGCTACTATTAGGGAGGGACCTTTTATTAGGGGAAATACAGTATCTTAAATATTTTGTATTAACTTGTGTATTATACTGTCACAGGAATAACTCTTGATACATTTCATATCTCTGCATAGAAAGATCAGGGTTATATTCTTTTTTGTCATGTTTGTTTGTCAATTTGTCCCCTTTAAAATACTTACTATTTTGCCATAACTTTTGATTGATTTGTGATGGAGACTTCATTATTCACATTGTGCATTGCCGGTTACAAGACCTTTCTGTTGGTGCCAACTGCAAGGTCATCAGTCAAGGTCTCTTTTTTAAGTTTAAATATGTAGACAATGGAAACCTAAAAACATTGAATTTTTATTTTGCTGTTGATTTCCTTATTATATCAAACTATTGTTTCTGAAAATGACAGAGGTTGGGACATTGGTGTTTAATACATAGTATTGTAGAAGTTATGCTCTTTTTTCAGCTAGTTTTTATAACAATTTCATACTTTTCCAACTGATTTTTTTATGCATTGATAAGTTTGGTTGCATATCATTTTGCCAATGTCTTGTTTGTTTCGATCCAAAAACTTAGCCTATTGAAGGCTTAGCCTGTAAATTGAACCACTGATTGAAATATTGACAGAAATTAATGAGAAAAACAGTAACAGATAGAAACCAAGTATTGACAGAAATTTGTATGAATTTGTATTTATTTAGGTCACACCAAGATGGCAGATGAAGCAACAAGTAACGAGAAAGGCTGCACACCAACTGAACAATTGTCTACTAGTCCAAGTAGGTACAATAATATGCCCTCCTTTGAAGAAGAGGGGGTATATTGTTTTGGACTTGTCTGTGAAGATCGGTTGGTCCGTCCGTAAACCTTCTTTTGTCTGGAGCATATCTCAAAAAGTATGCAAGCTAGAATCATTAAACTTCATAGGTGGATGGATCTCATTGTGGAGGAGAGCAGTGTATAAGAACCATAACTCTACTTACTATATTTTCTGAGTTATTGCACTTTGTTGATTGATAAAGAATAGGCAATTGACCTGCTTGTATTGGGAGTATAAAGTTTTTAATAACATCTCTTGTTTAGAATAAAGAGATTTTGGACATCATTCTGTCCTTCCAAAATTTATAAGCTATGCGGTTTTTGAGGAAACCCGAGGTATTGTCATCACCTTGGCGTTGTTTGTGTCGATGTTTGCAGGGGGGTAACTCTGAGAGCATTTTTGTAAGAGTTATGCACCTTTTTTGACTTCAATTGTTTGCATCAACCAGCACCTGCAGTCGGGCAATCCCACCTGTAGGCGGTGCTCTTGTTAACATATATCGATACTTGGCGTGAAACACCTATTATTACCTTTAAAAGTATTGGTGTTACAACTGTTTTGCACTTAGCCATAGATATGTTTAGAGGGGGTATATAGTGTTATGAGAGACCACTCTCACTTGTGTCCTGCATAGCTTCGCTGGTTTAAATACAATGTCTGACACCTCTGTCAGGGAAGATCTTTGGTTCAGTGGTAGAGCAGTGGGCTTGAAAACCAAAATATTTGAATATTGTTGTCTGCGAGGCTTGCTCACGACAGAGATTTTTCAGCTATGCTTTGGTTGAGGACAGTTTGTTTATAACAATAGGAAACAATTAGCCGATCCATTTGTCTGTAGCTTTTTCATGTCTGCTCAATTTCTCAGTAACTAAAACTAATGGAAGGATTTCATTCAAACTGCACAGATATGATTAGTATCAAACTGAGATGGGCAAGTCCATTGACGTTTGACAGAGTTATGGCTATTTTCTTGAAAATGGCATTTCATTATAGACAAGCACTTATAGTCCACTTTGCATCAGTCTAGTTATGTCAAACCTTTATGCTAGGTTGGTGTCTTTACTGAGTGAAAAAGCTTAAACAGGGCTTTAAAAGAGTTTTGTTTGGTGGAATGCAAGCTAGAATCATGAAACTTCATTGATGGATAGATTTCATTGAGGAGAAGTTCAGTGCTCTAGAACCATAACTCTGCTCATCATATTTTGCTAGTTATTGCCCTTTGTTGATTGACAAAGAATAGGACCTACTTTTATGGGGGGCATAAATCTCTTGTTATTTATCAATTACAGCCTCATTCTTAGACTACACTGATGATGATGATGATGATGATGATGATGATGATGATTTGTTACATACTGCTCCTGCATTTTTGAAGTCTATCCAAGAAATCACGTAAGTTGGGTGGCAATGATTATTGTAAACCACCACAAATCACCACAAACCACCACGAATCACGACAAACCTCATCTCTATTGCTAGTTTGTTGTGTTTAGGTTTTGCTTGATTTGTTTGACATTCAACAATCCTTCTGTTGCACCAAACAATGGATTCCTTGTATTTCTCTCGACAGTACTACCATTATATCCTTCCCTTGCCTCTAGCTGCTATCTCTCATAGATCTACAATTGTAAACCCATTGGTAATAGACAAAATAGACAAACCTGGGTCAGGCTGAGTTTTGTTGTGGATTGTGGTATATAGAGCTTTCCCATAAGAAGTCGTTATGCTAAACTAATGTAATTATCAAGGTTGTTATACCCCCAAAAACTATGTTGCGGGGTATAAAGGAGTCAGCTTCGTAGCTTTTTTTGTCTGCTCCATTTCTCAGCAACTAATGGGCTCATTTCGTTCAAACTTTATATATAATATGATCAGTATCAAGCAAAAATCTGATATTTTTGTTACCATCCATTTAGTTTTGACAGAGTTGTGACCCTTTGATAAAAAATTGCTTTTCATTATTGACAAGCTATTGTACAGAGGTATTAGTCTGCTTTGCAACAGTCATTAGTCTGCTTTGCAACAGTCATTAGTCTGCTTTGCAACAGTCATTAGTCTGCTTTGCAACAGTCTAGTTAGTTATAAAAATTAATGATTTTTGTGTTGGATGGTCAGAGCCTAAATAAATGGTCATTTCCTTTAAGGTTAAGGTAAATTTGCTGTCTTAGTGGAATAATTTCATTTTTGCACTGATGTGTACATAAATAAAGTCTAAGGGAGAAGGGGTTATATGCAAAATGTAAAATCCGAGGGTGGATTTTGCTTTGCATATAGCCCCTCCCCCAATCATACTTTGTTCATTGACACATCAACACAGAAATGAAATTACAATCCATTATAACACAATTGCAAATCTTAAATTAGCTACTATTATTTTCTGCATGTAGAATCAGTTAAAAAAAAATATGTATGTAAAATAAATGAATAAGACATGAAAATGATTTTGGGAGGTTTTCACAGAAAGCAAAGCATGTCATTTAGAAGGACAGTTTGATGACGTCAAAAGCATCAACCTTTTTGCTAAAGATGAAGATGAGTTTGATGATTGAGCCTGTTTGTGATATTTCCAACAATTTGACGTGTGTGAGAAAAAACATTTAGCAGCATTGGTAGCAAAAAAGTGGAATTGGACAATTGCTTGAATGTCTATAGATACTTTGAGACCATATCTATCTACAAAACACTAAGTAATGACACTGGACAGACTGTGCATATGCACAGACTGGCCAGAGCCTTTGCTTGGCTTACGTTTGAAATTGTTGAAAATGCCACAAACAGGCTCAAATGAAAGTTCTATGTAATCTCTTAATATTTCATGAATGCTTTTTGTGCCATAGTGTTATTATGATATTTATTCACTTTTATATAGACAGTTGTCATGGTGAATAATATCACAAAATAACATCAAATAATTCAAACATTTTTCTTTAACAAGATATAATTGTTCCACAGATATGTAGGATATTAAATGAGATCGTCTTCTATTTTAGCTAATTGTAATTGAGTCTGGAATACAAATATTAAACAAGCTTGAGCAAGGTTGAAGTCTATTTTGTATTGATGAAAATTAATCAACAGATTCTGAACAAAAAAAAACAGTTTTATGCTTCAAAGCACATTTTCTGAATCCTTCAGCCAAATAAAACATAGAGATATGTTATGATATTATGATTATGTGATAGAAAGAATACAGGGTCAGTACAAATCTACTATAAGTAATAGCCCCTTCCAATATTTTTGTGCTGACTCCTTGCACTGATCTTGCATCTTAGGACAATGAAAATCTTAAATTGCTCTTATAGAAAAAACATGTAAGAAATACCGTTATCTCTTCTTTCAAACAGAAACAGACCGTCTCCTGAACCTAAAGCTGGTCATCTCTCAAATCTTAACATGAGTATTGATGTAAGTATATCTTACCCATCTAGACAAATAGCACAAATTTTATTGTTGTGTTCCCTTGGGTCCAGCAGAATCTTGATATTTCATTGCTGTAATTCAATCTATATAATTGATGGATCACTGCCCCTTCATCTCCTGCTTGAGAGACTTTAACTATCAGTGAGAGACTAAAAAGGTCTTTTGTCTACCAAATACATGCTTGTTGGCTTACAACCAAAAACATATGAGCCTGTGCATGACACTTCCAACAAATTGAAATATAAGTGAGGTACAAACATTTGGTAGCACAGACAGCCACATACTGAAAATATAAAGTTATTTGATGGTCTATAGATACTTTGAGACCTTATCTATCTACAAAGTGCATAGTCAAGACTCTGGTCAGACTGTGCGGATGCACAGGCTGGCCAGAGTCTTTGCTTTGGGCATGTTTGAAATCTCACTCACAGGCTCATATTGTTGGGGGGGATGTTGACAAAAACAACTTGACTACAGCTGAAATTAGCTGTAGATATGACATTTAGGTTCCTTATTCATGAAAATATTTGAAACAAAATGCCAGAAAATGGCTGACAGCAGGCAGGCATCCAGTATGTATATCATTAAAACTGGCTTAATGACTAGAAAGAAAAACAATTTTCACAGTACTTTGAAAGAAGATAACAGATTTAAAAATAGTTCATATATTTCACCTTTTGAAAAATATATTATTCTTGATTTCCTTATTTGCATGTCATATATCTATTTCAATTGTTCATTGTAGTCAACTCAAAGCAGCCCAATCTCCCAGAAATCTCAGGCCAGTGATATTGTCAGGGTAAACCCCAAATCCAAGTTTTGTTTGGATAACCTGCTAACAGAACATTCAGAAAAGGTATGTCAAATTCAAACAGAAAAAATAAGGATGTACCACCCGTTCTAAAGATTGTTTAATTACCGTAAAAGCTCTAATAGAACCCTTGAGTTCTATTAGAATAATTGCATTTTCATAAGAAAGAGATGGGCCTTTAAAAGTGGCTAAGTGCAAAACAGTTGTAACTGCCTATAACAATATATATGCAGTTACAACTGTTTTGCTCTTAGCCATCAATATTTGTTTTGACAGTGAAAAATGACAAAAAATGATTTATATTTAAAAGCTCTAAGTCATCACCAAAACCTCAAGTGAAAAAATGAATAGATACAACTACTACTCTCTATCAGTTTCCTGTAATGAAAATAATCTGTCGCAAAATATTAACATAAATTTGACTGGGGAAGAAGTGCATAAAACCGCTGTTTAATTTTTGGTGACCTTGATTTTGTTGGGATGGGCCTTTACTAGAGGCTTTTAGATTTTGCAAAATCACATGAAGTTGGATGATTTTCACCTCCGAAAAGGGAAAGGGGTTTTATTAGAGCATGGGGCTTTATTAGAATCTTTACAATACTTAATATTCAAGTAAAAAAAAACATGGAAAGACTAAATCATATTTTTTCTATCCCTGTTCTGCCAAATCAAGAGCATTGCTGTTTTTGCATGAAAATTAGACAAAGAATTACCTGCTAAACTCTACACTTGGTATTTGTCCTGTTTTGGTAATAAGTTTTTGTAGAATAAATGTGCTTGAAAATAGTAGCCAACAAACAAGGACATTTTAAAATGAATAAACAGACATTCAGGTAGTTGCAGCGTTTTCATTTGTTTACAGTTTTGAAAGGGTTTTAAATAAATTTTTAATAAATGTGATAAATATCTTTATAAGTTTCCATGTTTATGAAATCAACATTACCCCTGATAGATTCTCAGTTAATTCAAGGTTTCTTCTGCTTATCATAGATCAAGGTCAGTTTACAAGGTCAATAGCATATATCTAAAAATAAAGAAATTAAAGGGAAAATATTGTATCACAATCTCTTCTTGTTTGTTACATCTGAATTATGGAAATATTCATATTCATAATATATAACTTTGTAACTTAAACTTATTCCAGCTGTAGTTACAAAGTTTAAATTTTCCTGTGACATAAACGTTTTGGAAGGGTATAGTCCGTTTGACTTCTATATGGACCAACCTTTTCATCAATTACATAAAATTGCGCTTGAATGAAGGATTTGTATGCGGTAAAATCTTAATTTCAGTTTAATACCATTCCAAAAAATATTTTTGAAAACAAAAAGATTTCAAAATAATGATTTTGTCTATCTAGTTAATGATAATATTTTTGCATTTTCCGCTCTTAAACACGAGGGGTGATTGATGCTGTTAAATAGTAAAAAAATGTAAACATAATTGTAAAAACACGTGGCTTTTTACAAAACATTTGACGGATGAAATAACAATTTTTCCTTATTTTTGGGCATACTAATTAGCATATCAACGGTCATGTCATCTTAAACTTAAATTTCACGTGATTTTTACCATTATACCTTGCCTTCTTATCAAGTTTTTCTCGTGAAATTTCCAACAGCTTCATTAAATAATGCTTTTTGATTGGTCTTAACATGTGAATATGGGGTTCATCTCAAAATAGATAAAACAATTATCAATTATCTGGTCAAACGGTTTCTGAACAAAGAGAGAACTTATTGAGATTTGATATCCAAAAATAGTAATATTCTTGGACAAACTTAATTTTATAAAAATAGTCGATTTTTTACCAAAACACTTTGCCTAAAATCTTACTCTTTTGACTCGGCCCCTATGCAAATCAGTGCTATCATTGGTTATACAATTCGATGTTCCGTTTAATACAGACACAAGAAGGTATGAAAAGGTGAAAGTTAACATGTAGATGGACGGACAAAATCATTATTTTACATTCAAAAATTCTGAAAATTAAAACTGGTCATGGTATAGCCTGGTTAATTTGACCCGACTTTGACCTCTGTGGAAAAAAATGCTTAAATGACAAATACCGACATATTTTATCAATAAACAAAATGTATAATACATTCAATATCGTTATTCATTCCTATGAAAGCACGTGCAAAGCCAAGTAGGAATAATCATATTTTTATTCATCTAAATAGCAGGGGTCAGAATCAAGTCAATAAAGCCGCGTTATAACAGTTGGAAAATATGATATGGCAAGAAAAAATTATGTTTTTAGTCCTCTACCGGCAAAAGCCAAAGGGGACTATAGGTTTGTCTGTCTCTCCGTCTGTCTTCCGTCCTTCCTTCTGTCCCTCCGTCTGTCTGTCAGTCCGGATTTCAGTTTTCAGGACTTTTTTTCTTAACCCTTGGAGATATTGAGCTGATTTATGGTATGTGAGTCCGTATCAATGAGTTACAGATCAAGTTTGAATTTGGTTCCGGTCCATTGATTTTTGTGGAAGATACGGATGCTGGACTTAGAAAATTACAAGGAAATTTCATTTTTCCGGACTTTTTTTCTTAACCTTTGGAGATATTGAGCTGATTTTTGGTATGTGAGTCTGCATCAATGAGTTACAGAACAAGTTCGAGTTTGGTTCCGGTCCATTGATTTTGTGGAAGATACGGATGCTGGACTTAGAAAATTACCAGGAAATTTCAGTTTTCCGGATTTTTTTCTTAACCCTTTGAGATAGTGAGCTGATTTTTGGTATGTGAGTCCGCATCAATGAATTACAGATCAAGTTTGAGTTTGGTTCCGGTCCATTGATTTTTGTGGAAGATACGGATGCTGGACTTAGAAAAATACCAGGAAATTTCCAGTTTTTTTTTTTTATCCTCAGAGATATTGAGCTGATACATAAAATCTGATACAACTAATATTTTGGAGAGGTAGTTATACCTTTACCACCAAAAAAGATACTGCTCTGGGGATATATTTATAAATCGGGTAGGGGACTTGGTATTGCCATGCAATACTTCCAAATGCTTGTATTAATTCATTTCTGAGATTTTCAGCATTTCACTGAATATGTTGGTCCATATAGAAGTCAAACGGACTATATGTAGCTCCAAGAAAAATGAGGGTTTTATTTTTCAAAAATAGAAACCAGACAGAAATTCTAAGCTAACTGCCATAATACTTATTCACTTTATATGGACTAGGAGTGAATGGTTTTGAGACATATTTGTTTCTCACCACTTCAAAAGGTTATTTTCATTTTCAGTAATATTTTTTTTCCATGACAGCATTTCTTGATGTTTCTGTCATTTTTAGATCGTCAATTTTAGATGAATTCAAATATCAAAAAAAGATTTTCAAAACTAAAGATAAAAATGTTTGAAACATACAAATTTAATACAAACCTTTTTAGCTCACCTGAGCACAAAGTGCTCAAGGTGAGCTATTGGGATCGTAGAATGTCCGTCGTCAGTCGTGTGTCGTCCGTCGTGCGTCGTCCACAATTTCTTTAAACATCTTCTCCTCCTAAACCAGTGGGCCAATCTTGATGAAACTTGGCAGGGATGTTCCTTGGGTCAAGCTCTACCAAAATTGTTCAAATAAATGAAATCCACCCTTAACTTTCCCTTTACCCTTAACAAAAAGGGTGAAAATATGAAAATCTTTAAAAATCTTCTCTGAAACCAGAAGGCAGACAGCTTTCATATTTGGTATGTAGCATCATCTAGTGGACCTCTACCAAGTTTGTTCATATCAAGACCCTGGGGTCATATTTGGGCTTTGCCCGGGCCCAACCCTTTTTACATAGAGTCAAAGAGCGAAAATCTTTAAAAATCTTCTTTAATCGAAACCAGAGTGCACACAGCTTTCATTTTTGGTATGTAGCATCACCTAGTGGGCCTCTTCCAAGTTTGTTCATAACAAGACCCTTGGGTCATATTTGGGCTTTGCACGGGTGCATCCCTTTATCTCTTATGAGCACAAAGGGTAAAAAAATGAAAATCTTCAAAAATCTTCTTCTCTGAAACCAGAAGGCAGACAGCTTTCATATTTGGTATGTAACATCATCTAGTGGACCTCTACCAAGTTTGTTCATATCAAGACCCTCGAGTCATGTTTGGGCTTTGCCCGGGCCCAACCCTTTTAACAAAGAATCAAAGAGCGAAAATCTTTTCAAATCTTTAATCGAAACCAGAGGGCACACTGCTTTCATTTTTGGTACATAGCATCATCTTGTGGGCCCCTACCAAGTTTGTTCATATCAAGACCCTTGGGTCATATTTGGGCTCCACCCGGGCACATCCCTTTCAGCTCATCTGAGCAAGATGGGTGAAAATGGGAAAACCTTCAAAAATCTTCTTCTCTGAAACCAGAAGGCAGACAGCTTTCATATTTAGAATGTAGCATCATCTTATGGACCTCTTCCAAGTTTGTTCATATCAAGACCCTGGGGTCACTTTTGGGGTCCACCCGGGTGCATCCCTTTTTACATAGAATCAAAGAGCAAAAAGGTATATCTGTCTTGCTCTTCGCTGAAAACGTTCCATGGTATTGATCTTAGGCAATTATCTTCTTTTTATACCCCCCACCTACGAAGTAGAGGGGGGTATATTGGTTTCACCATGTCTGTCTGTCTGTCCATCCGTCCGTCTGTCTGTCTGTCCGTCCGTCCGTCCGTCCGTAGACCTTTTCGTTTCCGGACCCTAACTCAAGAACCAAATGACCTACAATCATGAAACTTTATACAAATGTTCCTTATGACCCAAGGAAGTGCCCTATTGTTTTTGGGTCATGTAGGTCAAAGGTCAAGGTCACAGTCAGCCTTTGTTCAATTTTCGTTTCCGGACTCTAACTCAAGAACCAAATGACCTACAATCATGAAACTTTATACAAATGTTCCTTATGACCCAAGGAAGTGCCCTATTGTTTTTGGGTCATGTAGGTCAAAGGTCAAGGTCACAGTCAGCCTTTGTTCAATTTTCGTTTCCAGACTCTAACTCAAGAACTAAGTGGCCTACAATCATGAAACTTTATACAAATGTTCCTTATGACCCAAAGAAGTGCCCTATTGTTTTTGGGTTACATAGGTCAAAGGTCAAGGTCACAGAAAATTTTTGTTCAATTTTCATTTCTGGACTCTTAACTCAAAAACCAAGCAACCTAGAATCATGAAACTTCATGCAAATGCTACATATGACCTCAATATTAGTTACAAACACATCATGCACTAATAGCACTTGCATTCTGACAAAGCGCTTGTGGGGGGTATTAGTCCGCTCTGCGACAGTTCTAGTTGAAATCTGCCTATCTAATTAATGTGATGTCCCAGGGGTCATAGAGACTCAGGTGAGCGATCTAGGACCATCTTGGTCCTCTTGTTTAAATTGCAAAAATACTTATGTAGCAAGAATTTTCATGCTAAACCTGGAAAATTGATTCTTAGGCGTGAGGTATAGAGAAAGATCAGCTTGCACGTAAGTGCATTCTTCCCTTAGTCTTTACAACCTGATTTTCCTATTTAAACGCCCAAAGGGTTGAATTATGTTATGGCCCCTGTTGTCTGTTTGTCTGTCCGTCTGTCTGCTAGCGATTTTTTGTGTGAGGAACTCCTCCTAAACTATCAATGGGAATGGGCTGAAACTTGGCACAACAGCTCCTTATGGTGTCTAGTTGTGCATTAGACCTTTGAAATTCAAATTCAATCTGAAATGTGATGAGAATGATTGTCCAAATATTCTCTGGGTCAAGTTCAAACTTTGGTCAAGTGGGGTCAAAAATGAGGTCAAAAGGTCACATCTTATTCAAACCTTGTAGACACTGGTAGAGGCCATATTTTTTGCTCATCAATCTGAAAATACTTCAGATTGATTATCTTGATTAGATTTTGGCCAAATTCAAAATTGGTCAAATGTTAGTAAAACTTGATAACACTGTTGAGGTAATACTTTTTGCACAATCAACCTGAAAATTGATTTGAATTATTGTGTTGATGAATTATCAAACAAGATTTAAAGGGATCCAAGTGGGGTCATGAATGAGGTCAAGAGGCCTGATCTTACATAGTTAATTTTAGGGCCACTATAGCCCTGTTGTTGTACAACAAAAGTTTTAAAATCATATTGTAGAAATGAATACTGACTCGCAATAAATGAATTTACTGCTTTCAGCACCTTGATTTCAATCCAATTTCCTAATGTATATTCAGCATGATTATTTATTTTTTCCTTATTTCAGAAAGACCATGTAAAAGAGTACAATGAAATGAAAACAGAATTAAAGGTACACAATTTCCTGGTTATTTTACCTTTTATAAGACAATGTTAGTTTTGACATCTCTTAGTTGATAAAAACAGTTGCAGATGTAAAATTTGAATTCATAGGACATTTGAAAAGATTTCCTTTTTTGCTCTATTGGGCTATTATCATGGCAGGGTGTCAGTGCATCTGTGTGTCCGTCTGTCTGTGCGCCCGTCTGTCTGTGTCCGTCCATCCATTTGTCCATAAACTTTTACTTTAAAAATCTTCTCCTCATTAAATACTGGATGGATTCCAATTAAAATTCTCTATTTGTTACTTAGTGGCAACTTAAAAATTGATTTTCTCAGGAACTTATCAATGTATATCAACCAAATTTCACTGGAATGATTCTTGAGTAATCCTTTACAAGTCTGTAAAAAAATATTTTTTATCAGATGAAAAATATGTATTTTATGGGCAGAGATCATTTCTCTTTATGTCATATGGTGCAAACTTTGAAAATCATTTTCTCAGAATCTAACTGAATTAACCAAATTTCACTGCAATGATTCTTTAGTGATCCTTTATCAGTTCACAAAGAATATTGCGATAAGATGAAAAATATGTCTTTTATGGGCAGAGGTCATTTCTTCAGATATGTTATATGGTGTAATTTCCAATATGGGTTCAATCAAGTATTATGACCCTTTTGGTATCACTTAAATGATGTTGTTTTTTTTCTAGACTTATATGGGTTTTTTTTCATTAAATTTCTCCAATAATGAAGATTTTTATATACAAATATATCAAGTGAACATACAGTAAATAAGCACAGATATACAGTATAAAATAGACATAAAGATTGTAGATTAGAAGGAATAAAATCCAAATGTATAGAAACATCAGCTGAAATAGGTAGCCTAAGAATACCGCATGAGAATTGGTCAGTTTAGTTGAAGGAAAGGTGACTCTGCAATGAGAGGACAATTGGTGTAAAACATGTTCTGACCTACTGATGTTCAGAGTGGTTAGTAAGAGCTGAGTTGACTGCTCTCTAAGGCATTGGGCAGAATGAAATAAATTGGATTGAATATATTACATTCTATTATCATTTGTTAGAATTTTGTTTTGATGACAATTATTGTGAAGTAACATCCTTTTAGTAGTGTTTAATAAAAAGCAGAAAGATCAACAATAAAAAATTTGCAGACAAAGCACAAGTATGTAGTACAGTAACATTCTGTAAGTGTTAGAATTCTTATTTTTGGCCCGGGTTCGATCCCCGACGGCGGCACTCATTCTTTCCGACTATTTGTCTCTCACCAATAGGTTGATAATCGTAGACCTATGTGAGATAGTAGCTGGAGGCTAGGAAAGAATGTGGTGGTTGTACTGGTGAGAGAAATACCAGGAAACTATTGTTAGGTGCTCCAGCCGCCGCGATATAACTGAAATAATGTTGAAAGCGGCGTTAAACTCCATTCAATCAATCAACTTATTTTGGATTTCGAACAAATTTCACTGGAATGATCCTTGGGTGACCCATTATCAGACTGGACAAAATTATTGTAATTGGATGAAAAATATGTGTTTCACAGTCAAACGTCAATTTTCAATTTGTTATTCATTGATCATGATTTTTTTCTTTGCTGAATTTTTTCAGCATATGACACAACACTCATTTACTTGAAATAAACATTCACTCATTGATTCTCTTCAATTGAAATGAAAGTGCCATTTGAAATAATTTTTCTGTTTGTTTTGGTCAAGCTCACATCAAGGGTTCATCGCAAAACTGTTGTAAGTGCATATAAATTCAATGGAACTTAAAAAGTTTTGCAACTTTTGTACTTAGCCTTTTAACTTTAAAGATTCCTAAAATATTGATTTAACCTGCTCAACCTTCTTTGTTTAATAAAAAAAACCCTCACAAATTGTCATTTCAGAATGATGGAGATTTTGTCATTATACTGAATAAACAAGAAGAAGAGGGAGAGGAAGGTACTGTACCAGGGGTCAGGAAGTTTCATGAATGACTTTGGCTTTTTTGGCATCCCAAAAGTCCATTTTTCTCAGGAACTTGGCCTAAGGACAAGCTGAATCAAGAACAAAATTGAAAGTTTATCCGTAGAGAAAGAGATTACTTGTAACTTTCCAAAGTACTTTTCAAAGATCACTATAAGAATGTAGTAGGAAAAGAAAATATTAGACACATGAAGAAATTGCTAAATCGAAAGCAATTTTTACTTTTGTCTCAATGTTTATTGTATTTTTGTCTCAAATATAAAAGAATTTGATTATGAGGTATTATCAGAAAAAAATATCCTTACTTCAAAGAAAGAATAATAGAAAATTAGGACAACAAAATCTTCAGATTGGACAAATGAAACTCAACTTTCAAGTGTCCAAGGACAAGTAAGAAAAGAGAAAATTTTCCACATCCCTGAATGATGTAAATTTATATTTTCATAAGAGATAGATCTCCCTGAAGATCAGCAGAAGTTTCTAAAACAACTGACTGAGGACGAGGAGACTATCCCGGAAGATCGGCCAGGTTTGACGGTGTTTGACTTTGATCAGTACGGCTGTATGTTCGATGAGTCACTACATCCATGTCATTGTGGTTTCACTGTTGGTGAGAGCTGTTCTACCATAGAACGTCATATTCACGGAATTACTAAAGGTAAATGGGTATTGTGACATAACAAATTAATTAAAATTATCAAAATTCTACTTCAAGCTAGTATAGGGCATAATGTGTTCAAGGGCCACCTACATGTAGATTTTGTCAGACATAAGATTTAATATTGACCTATAAAGAGGTCAAATATTTGTGTTTTTGGTTTAAACCTATTTATTATACATCTATTGAGAAACAAGTTCTTACAAATTAGATTAATCCTTCTGGATTCTGCTTCCTGGAAAATTCACCAGTACTTGTGCCAAATGTGTGGGCCAATGAAAGAACCAAGATCGATAGCCGGTCTGGGGAATCAAACTCAGGCCCTTTGGGTTAAGAGGCCGACGCTCTACTGCTAGACCACGGACACCACACATTCTGTATACATTCTGATACATTGACAAACACTAAAGTAATGTGTTTTTATATCTGTTCATCCTTCCTTTATTGTTTTTGGAATGAATAAAAAGTATGTTACTCTAACATGCAATTTTATTTTTATTATTTCAGAGAAGTATTTAATGCTGGTGGAGTCAGACATCCTATCAATGAGTTTTGCTAGAATTACCTGTCAGAATCAATTGTTGAGATGGTTATTCTTTCTAAGTAAGTATCATTGGGGTTTTTGTGGAGTCAGCTGCAGGAAATGAGACATTGTTGTCTCTAAGACAAGTCTGTTTATCGATGGCTCAGCCTAAAACAGTTGTAACTGCCTATTAACATATAGGCAGTTACAACTGTTTAGCGCTTAGCCATTGATATGTGCTTTAGTGTGAAAGTGTGTCTGTCTGGATTGTCCAGAGTATAGATATTGAAGGATTTAAAAAAAAAAAACTTGGCACAATTATTCTCCATAATATGTATATGTACCATTTGAAAGAAAGTTTCAGATAGATCCAAGGTCAAGGTGACAGCTCAAGGTCAAATATAAATCTGAGCTTATCCAGATCATAGCTTCTACATTAATGAGTGGATTGCACAAATTTCTCCATCATCAGTAAATGTGCTATTTGAAAGATTAGATGGCTCCAAGGTCAATGTCACAGCTGAAGTTCAATTTTTCTGCCCCCCCCCCCCCCTTTCCAAGAACATGTTGGTTGGTCTGTCTTTAGACCTTTTTTTCAGGAGTATATCTCAAAAAGTATGCAAGCTAGAATCATGAAACTTCACAGGTGGATAGATCTCATTGAGGAGAAGTGCAGTGCACAAAAACCATAACTCTACTCATCATATTTTGTGGGTTATTGCTCTTTGTTGATTGACAAAGAAAGGTTATTGACCTGCTTTTATGGGGGGCATAAATGTTTTACAAACATCTCTTGATGAAATTAGACTTATTAGAAGCTATGGTCAGAATAATCGTGGCTCTGGAACAACCATCTGGTCATGATTTATTCTATTACCATATGACATTTAACTACAAAATTAGCCTAATTGACAGTACAAGATACATGGTGTTATCTTTTTTTCTATATATGTAAAGATAAAGTGATATATCATATTTTGTGAATTTGATTTAAATTTAAATAAACCTTACAAAACAAGAATTTAACCTAAATAGGCTAGACAAGAATGTAACATTAAGTACATGTGTTTTGTTTTCAGTGTCATTTGATGACAACTTTCTGGTAAGACACGGATGTCGTAAAACCATTCTAAATGTTGTCCATCATCAGAGAGTAAAAGGATCCAAGATTTGGTCTCCATTGGTCAGAGACTTTATCACAGTACTCTGTAACTATGGTAGGTGGCTTATATAGGTATGGTCTATTTTCAGACAACAAAAGGGGGAAATAAAGTTTTAAGAAATTTCAGATTACCTTTAGAAAATACAAGATATTAGCTTAAAAGAGGATTTCCTTCGTTTAATAGAAAATTCATTAACTGCAATTCTTGAGAGGTGTAATTATACCCCTGCAAAACGAATGTTTTTCGGTGTATGCTTGTATCAGCCTGTCTGTCCATTCATCTTTGGAAACATATACTAGTAATTTTGTGTCTCAAACTCCTCCAAAAGTTTTCCTTCAAAAAATGTATTTTTTTTCCAAATATTTCTTTTATCAAGACACAATCTTAAGGTCTCAACTCCCCTGGTTCAAGAATTATCTGCCCTTGAAATAAAGACTTTTTTTAACTCTGCTGAGCACAAAGTGCTCATTATGGTCACATGATGTCTGTCTCGGGTAGTGTGTGGTGTGTCACCAACATTACCCTTATTGACACTCTAACTGAATTTGTCAGAATGATTATCTTGATAAAATCGTGGGCAATATAAAAGTTGGGACAACTGGAGTCAAAAATGAGGTCAAGGGGTCAAATATTTGAAAAATATCTTGTACACATTCTAGAGGCCATATTTTTTGGCCCAAATATCCTGAAATTGGTCATAATGGTTGTCTTGATGAATTATGAGGCAAGTTAAAATTGGGTAAAAAAAAAGGTCAAAAAAATCCTTGTAGATACTGTAGAAGCTAAAAGATTTTCCCAATCTACCTGAAAATTGTTTAGAATGATTATCTTGATGAAATCTAGGTCAAGTTCAAAATAGCTCAATTGGGGTCAAAAATGAGGTCAAGGGGTGAAATCTTTGAAAAAATTTGTAAAAATTAGAAGCCATCTTTTTTGCTTGATGAACCTGAAAATTGGTCAGAATGAATATCTTCATGAAATCTCGGTCAACTTAAAAATTTTGTTAAGTGGGGTCAAAATAAGGTTAAGGGGTCGAATTTTCGAAAAAAAAACCTTGTACAACACTCTAAGGGCCATATTATTTGCTCAACAATCTAAAATTAATCAGAATTATTGTCTTGTGGAATTTATGCCAAGTTCAGAATTGGGTAAAGAAGTGTAAAAAATGAGGTAATGGTGTCAATTTTTTAAAAAAAACACGTAGAAACTGCAGAAGCCTTTTTTTTGCCCAATCAACATAGGAATTTGATAGATTGATGGTGAAATTAGGACGAATTCAAAATTGGATCTAATTGGTTAAAAAATGAGGTCAAGGGGTCAAATCTCAGAAAAACTTTGATTCATGTTGAAGTTTTGCAAGATACAATTTTGAGGTATTAATTCCCTCAGGTTCAAGAATTATCTGCCCTTGAGCTTATCTTCTCTTTTGGTTTTACAACTTCAAGAGGAATATTTGGATTAAGAATGTTAAGATTTTGTAAGACCTTTCAATGGGATATCTGCTGCAATGCTGTTCAAATTCTGTGACTAAGCATGTGATTTCTTCATTAAAATCTTTAGAAATCTTAAAATTGTTAATCTAAACTTACCACAGATATGTCTCACAAAAATGATCAGTCATGTACAGTTGTTTTAATTGAGCCTGTGTGTGACATTTCCAACAATTTGAAATGTGCATGAGGTGCTAACACTGAGTGGGGAAGACAGTAACATACTGTAAATAAAATGTTACCTGATGGTCTAGAGATACTTTAAGACCTTAAATATCTACTAAACGCATAGTGAAGAGTCTGGTCAGACTGTGTGATACACAGGCTGGTCAGAGTCTTTGCTTTGCGCATATTTGAAATTGTTGGAAATCCCACTCACAGGCTCAATTTATAATTTCATCCATTTTCTGCTATAACCTCATAACTGCAGCTTGTTTAAAGCTTTAGTTATGAGATTTTGGAAGAAAACCGACAATTTATGTTCATTATACATTTAAACTTTGTTTGCTTAAAGTTTCTATGGTCAACATGTATCTTATTACTCTCAAAACACTTGCAGGGGTATTAAGTCACATCCTTTGACAAGCTCCATTTTTGATTGGAAAGTAAAGCCCCAACAGAAACTTGTAGGCATATCAAACTCATTCTGAACCCATCCCCCAAGTCTACCTAATTAAGAGTACAAATCTATTTGAAAGACAATAAATCAGCCCTGTGTAAGGGGTCCTGAAAGCAAACAGTTTTCTATCATACAGTCTATCTTTAAAGCACTGCAGGGTGTTTCCAAGAATAACAAGTTGGCAGGCAATAAAAGAAACATAGCTTACAGCTAAACCCCACCAGTATTCTCAGAAAACGTTGTCAGATTTTATAGATCCAGTCATTTTCCATCAAAACATCTTGCTGTCTTGTTTTCTATGCTAGACAATTGTAAGCGCCAAATAAGCATACATTTTAGGATAGGTTAGCAGGAAAACTCTAGCTAATGTTTGCGGGTATTTTTCTTTCCTGATTGCAGGGTGAGAGAATAACCAACTATTTCAGCAATTCTCTACTGATATACATTACAATGGAACACTTTAGCAATCATTGTCTACCAATTTGAAAAGAATAATGACATAATTGATTAGAATTATAAAACTTGATTGTAAACCAGAACACATCTTGTAGCATCTTATTGTTAAAACATGAATATTTTTATGCCCCCGCATCAAAAGATCGGGGGCATATTGTTTTACCGTTGTCCGTCTGTCCATCCGTCTGTCTGTCTGCAAAACTTAACCAAAAAACTTAACATTGCCAATATCTTCAAGCCTATTCAAGATACAAGGCTCATATTTGGCATGATGATAGATCTCAATGATCCGCATCTGCTCATACCAAAGTCAAGGTCATGTGACAAGGTGAAGGTTATCTGTCAAGGGCAAACTTTAAAAAAAATTGCTGTTAGGGGGGCATAAGTGTTTCACAAACACATCTTGTTGTTTGTCAGGTGCTTCTCTACATTCTCTATTGCCAAGACTCCTAGAAAAAGATTTTAACAAAGAAATCCTGGGGTAAGTAGAAATTTACTGTACAATTGCAAGATGATTCTGTGAAAGTGTTTGTGCTTGCTTTTCAAACTTCAGAGTCATTGACCCTTAGATGGTGACTTTTGGAGGTCAAAACTGCTGTTGAAGGGTTCAGAAACTGTCAATTAGTAAATACTTATGGGTTGTACCACTTATTTAATTGTCTCCTTCGATTCTTATTTTAAGATTTTTATGAAATTTTCATCTGAATCTCTTAAAAAAAAATATGTAGGAGACAATTAATTCTAATACATTTACATTTTGCAGCGGTATAAGGATGTTATTTGAACATTTCAAGAGTCAAAATGACCTTTTGATAGATAATTTTAAGCGTTCATAAAAGATATTTCAGATTTTGTAGGGTCAAGACCCCAGTTTAAGGGTCAAATATGAGCCTTGGTGTGAGAATCATATTAAATAATTTCCTGTCTCCATGTTGTCTAGAGAATTAAGCAGCCCTTTACAGTCATACTGATCATTAATTAATCCATTAACAGATGACAAAATCTTGACACATTTTTAGCTCCATGAGCTGAAGGCCACTGGGGCTATTGTCATGGCGTTTTGTCTGTCGTTCATCCATGTGTCCAGTCGAAAAGTTTTTCTTTCAAAATCTTCTCCCCAGAAACTACTGGATGATTTTCAACCAAACATCACAGGAATAATCCTAGGGTGACCCTCTTTCAAACTTGTTCAAGAAATTTTGATCCAATGAAAAACATGGATTTAATGGGCGTGGCTAATTTCCAAATATGGTAAAAAAGTGACTGTTCTCTGAACCTAATTGATGGATATCAATTTAATTTTACATGAATGATCCTTGGATGACTTTTTATACGCCCGTCGAAGACGGGACGTATTATGGGATCACCCGTGGCGTCCGGGTGTCCCACGTCCGGGCGTCCGACGTCCGGGCGTCCGGCGGCGTCCACTTCTTTGTCAGGAGCATAACTTTGTCACTTAAAGTCCGATGGACTTCAAACTTGGCAATTATATTCTTCTCATCATTGCGGAGTGCAGTGCACAAGAACCATAACTCTACCTGGCCTATTTTTTGAGTTATTGCCCTTTGTTGTTTTTCATACTATAATCTTGTCTGGAGTATATCTCTAAAAGTATAATAGCTAGGATCATGAAACTTCATGGGTGTATAGATCTCACCAAGGGGGAGTGCAGTGCACAAGAACCATAACTCTACCTGGCCTATTTTTTGAGTTATTGCCCTTTGTTGTTTTTCAGACTTTAATCTTGTCCGGAGTATATCTCTTAGAGTATAATAACTAGGATCATGAAACTTCATTGGTGTATAGATCTCACCAAGGGGGAGTGCAGTGCACAAGAACCATAACTCTACCTGGCCTATATATTGAGTTATTGCCCTTTGTTGTTTTTCATACTAGAATCTTGTCCGGAGTATATCTCTAAAAGTACAATAGGTAGGATCATGAAACTGCATGGGTTTATAGATCTCACCAAGGGGGAGTGCAGTGCACAAGAACCATAACTCTACCTTGACTATTTTTTGAGTTATTGCCCTTTGTTGTTTTTCAGACTTGAATCTTGTCCGGAGTATATCTCTTAAAGTATAATAGCTAGGATCATGAAACTACATGGGTGTATAGATCTCACCAAGGGGGAGTGCAGTGCACAAGAACCATAACTCTACCTTGACTATTTTTTGAGTTATTGCCCTTTGTTGTTTTTCAGACTTGAATCTTGTCCGGAGTATATCCCTAAAAGTATAATAGCTAGGATCATGAAACCTCATGGGTGTATATATCTCACCAAGGGGGAGTGCAGTGTAAAATAACCATAATTCTACCTGACATATTTTTTGAGTTATTGCCCTTTGTTGTTTTTCAGACTTGAATCTTGTCCAGAGTATATCTCTTAAAGTATAACAGCTAGGATCATGAAACCTCATGGGTGTATAGATGTCATCAAGGGGGAGTGCAGTGTATAAGAACCATAATTCTACCTGGCCTATTTTTTTAGTTATTGCCCTTTGTTGTTTTTCATACTAGAATCTTGTCCGGAGTATATCTCTAAAAATATTATAGCTAGGATCATGAAACTTCATGGGTGCAAAAAATATTCATTCAAAATAACCTCAGTTCTATTCAAACCCCCAGTTAATACTAAGCAGTGTGACGGGCGTATCTTGTGACAATTTGGCACCTTGTTAAAAATAATTGCAATTAGATAAAAAAAAAAAAGCCTTTTATGGGCAGAGGTCATTCTCTAAATGTTACATGGTGGAAACTTTGAAAATCATTTTCTCAGAATCTAAATGATGGATATCATTCAAATTTTACTGGAATTATATTTGATTGACCCTTTATTAGTCAACAAAAAATTATTGTGATCAGATGAAAATTTGTATTTTATAGGCAAAGGCAATCTCTCTGTATGTTATATGATGGAAACTTTGAAAGTCATTTTCTCAGAATCTAAATGATGGATATCATTCAAGTTTCACTGGAATGATGTTTTGTGATCAGTCTACATAAAATTCTTGTGATAAGAAGGAAAATATGTTTTTATGGGTGGAGGTCATATCTCTTTATGTTTTATAGTGGAAACTTTGAAATCATTTTCTCAGAATCTTACTGATGGATATTAACCAAATTTCACTGGAATGATCTTTGAGTAACCCTTTATCATTCTACAATAAATTATTGTGATCAGATGAAAAATATGTATTTTATGGGCAGAGGTCATATCTCTATATGTTGTAAACTTGAAACTTTGAAAATCATTTTCTCAGAATCTTACCGATAGATATCAACCAAATTTCACTGGAATGTTCCTTTGGTGACTAATTATCAGGCTACACAAAAATACTGTGATTGGATAAAAAATATGTTTTAAACAGGCAGTTGTGAATTTTCTTTATCTTCATAATTCATCAATCTTGAATTTTTCTTTGCCAAAATATTTCAGCATGTGATTCTTAAAGACACTTATTTACATTCATTCTTTCATTGAATTGCTCATCATATCGGTTGAATCAGGCCTGTGGAGCAAATCAGATGCTCAAGAAGCTCTAGTTTTTCCAAGAAGTAAACTACATTTCAAAATTAATGAAAACTTACAATTTTCTGTGATTTTTAGGTTACAAACTTTGTATAAAATGCAGAAATTGTGTGATATTATAGGTTATTGAATTTATATGTTAATATATTGTGTCGGACGAGTTCTTTTGGCAGAGTGCCCGAGCTTACACCAAAAGAACGAGTCCGACACAATATATTCCCATTTAAATTCAATAACCTTTTAATTGTATACTTCAGGCTGTCCAGCGTCCCTAAAATTCCTAAAAAATCCTATTTTTTTTCAGTTTGGCTAAAATTCCTAAAAAAATGAAGAAAACAAGGCAAATTCCTAAAAAAGCCCTAATTTTTTCTTGCAATTCCTAATTTTCCTTTTCAATTTTTCACAATCAACTGGCTGTCTGAAAGAATAATGTGTTGAAATTAAAGTTCCTGAACAATCTCTTTGAAATAATTTCTTACTGCAATAAATATCTGAAATCCTTTTGACTCTTTTAATTGTGAAGATCAACATTGTCATTGAGGCCAGTTAAAGTTTACCACTTCAAAAAGCACGATAAGCCGAAGCAATTTGCATGGTCAGTCACTAACAAGCACCCTGAATCAATATAGTTTTACATTCTTATCAAAATAAAAACAAAAGTAGTCTTATTGACCATTTCTATACAACTTTGGCTCAATCTTTTTCAAACCTGGAAAATGTCCCTTATTTGATAATGAAGAACATTTGCCATTGAACTTAATATTTTGACAATTTTGACATAAAGTCACAAGTGTGATTGAAACTTTCCTTTAACCCTTCCACTGGGCAAAGTTTTTGCTTAACCTTTCTCTGACTTAATAAAAATGTTATTGGCATAGTGAGGATAGTTTCTGTGAATATATTGTATAAGCATTTTAAGTACCTCAGTGACTACTTGTATTTTCTTCTTACCCATTTTCAAGGTAAAAATTTGACTTAATGCTCTAACTCTGCCTGAGAAATAGTATGCTTAAATACATGCAAAGATATACAGCCTTATTGAATAATGATATTATGTCCATATGCTGTTCAATCTAGCAAAAGGGCAGACTTTGCAAAATACTTTGGGTCCCGCTGACATGTCTGGTAAAAGACAAGCCGGTCCGATAAGTTGCATATGAATACAGTAGCCACATATGCAATATGTTCTATTGTTTAGTCTGGTGGAATTGAAACCGGTCTGGTAAAAAAATTTAAGTTTACAAGACCCAATGTCCGGTAAAAAGTAAGGATATTTCATGAAGTCTGCAGTGAAGTGGGTCTCAAGTATAATATTCTTATTACCATTCTACAGACAACAATTTGGCTCAGTCTTTGTCAAACTAGCTTGATAGTTGTATGATTTTGGTGAAGTCTACTGATTAAGCTGGTATTTTGTAAACTTTAAATACGAGAGGGCTAGTTGGAAAGGTATTTCTTATACATTGAAAGGATTGCATATTTGACTTTTTTTCTCAATAAATGGTCTTGGCAACAAAAAAGGCCTTATATAATTAAATAATGTTAATGTCTTTCATGTTAAGACAGTAAGAGTCTTTGTGATACATCTTTAATATTTTTCTCTATAGAAAATAATGTGTCCTGAATATTTCATTACCTTGCTGGTGATATTTGAATCACTGCAGTAAATAGCATAAGGAATAATAGGGCTGAACAACATGGCAACAGTGCCATTCAGTCAAAATTATGTTTTCCAAGAGATATCCATCATAATATCCATTTTCCCTCATAACTGTTTACAGGTAACTTTTTTTTTCCTGAATATTTAAAAACCCTTCTGAAATTCTATCACAATGCATGTATAATGATCAGAGCTGTTTCATGTCTCTTTAGGCATGTAGATGTGGAGTGGTAAGAGTTCTTTAAAACCATCTTCAAATTTTGCTTTAAGTAAATTGGACATTTTGATGGACGTTTCAAACAGTATTGCCAAAGTTTTTACCATGCCTATTATTATGTAAAGAATGGTGTGGGCTTAGATTAAAACTAATGTCTGTGCAGGCCATTCTAAGTCTATATTGTCTGCCATAGCCTTATATTACTATAGGATATGTCTTGAACAGTATGATACAGGTTAACTTTTATTCAAGTGAAAGGCAAAAGAACATAATAATGTCTATGCGTTAAGCTTTAGTTGTTGAGATTAACCAGAATATACAGAATTTATTTCCATGTCATATTCAACAGAATGCCTGAAGCAATGGTACTATTTTATTCTTTTATTGTAGTAACATTAAAGCTAATGAATTTTCTCCTGTGTATCTTGCAATATTAAGTTTAATTTGATGTTTAGAGTTCCCTAATTTATCATTGTATTTCCTTATTTCAGCCCTAAATTATCCCTAATTTTTTCGATTTTTGTCCCTAAAATTAGCCCTAATTTTTCTACAAGAGGTGCTGGACAGCCTGATACTTCGATATTAATGGACAATGTTCACTTTTATTGATTTAATTTTTATATCACCTATGCTTCAAGAATGTTTTTTTGTTTATATTTAAACTGCATTTTAATAACAGTTACGCCATAGACCTGTTCCCGTAAAATCCTTTTGTTATATTTTTACGTTCAGATGAATACATCCGTTGCTATGAAGTGCCAGTGTTAAAAAAAAGGGACGGCGCACATTTTTGTGTCAATTTATGTTTTCGATTTTTAAATACATGTTGATTTTGACTTACTTTGAATAAAAATGAAATAAATAAATTAATAAAAACTTGTTCATTTGTTATTCTTACAAATTACATGTTCCAAACTAAATATTTTGGTGTACTTGATACCTGACCAAACTAGCGATAGTCATAAAGGATGAGACGAATTGAAAGATGAGATTAAGGAGAAAGATAGGGAGGGAGAGAGAAAGATACTAGAATTATGATAGACACAAAGGGATGGGCATGA
Organism: Fragum whitleyi; assembly: GCA_948146395.1. NCBI lineage: Eukaryota > Metazoa > Mollusca > Bivalvia > Cardiida > Cardiidae > Fragum > Fragum whitleyi. The sequence goes on along the minus strand of OX411555.1, from coordinate 6,787,872 downwards.
ATTAATTTTGAAAGAGTTATACAATAACAAAGATAAATGAGAAACAAAAACAGTGATTTAGATGAAATTTGAGGGGTGGGGGGAGGATTTTAGGAAAGAGTGGGAGGGGATGAAGTGGTTGATTTCTCGGAAAAAGTTTCAAATAGATGAAAACAGACAATGGTGTATTGCCTTTTAGGCATCCAAAGATCTTGAAACGTATTTCCTTACTCTCACAAAATTATTTCTTGAATATTGAACACAAAAAGAAAGCGTTGATAATGTGACTTTATGTTGACTAATGGTGAGGTAGCAACCAGAAAGTAGTCCAGTCCATTTGTGCATGTGAAAATAATCTCAGTGCAATATCAAAGCATGCAATATCAAAAAATATTGCATACTTTCCTCCCGTTCAAATACATACAGACAATATCAAAGTATATAATAAAATCTGAATAACCAAGTGTCCATGGAAGTGGACTCGTGATCAAAGGGAGACAAATGGCTCCTTTCCTAATTGCTAGTCATAGGGGTATGTCCTTTGGCTAGACATTTCAGAGACCCGGCATAGTACTGGTGTGATGATAGGAATCATTGGAATACAGGAACTTGGTCCTGGCTGATGGGTCTTGTGAAGCAGCCTTAACTCTTATCAATGTAAATTTAAATTTTGACATCAACAAAATGCCAATTTTTGGGACATTTCTTCCAGTTTTGTCTTTCAGAAATAAAATACTCAAACAGCCCAATCTTCCAAGTGAAAGTCACTCAAAACAAGTGTGTAAAGAGGTAATAAAGGAGAAGTTAGAGATGGTTTTACAGATTCTTGGGAGCACACTCATGAAAAATAGGTAAGATCTATCTTAATGGTCATTCTAAAAGCTTTAAAAAAGTCTGGAGAGAATTTTTCCCATGTTTATAAAAGGATTTCAAAATAACACTGCAGATTTCTTTTCAATCAGAAGAAGGTGAGCTATTTGAAAGAAATTTATAGATAGCTGAAAGTTCAAGGTCACAGCTGAAGGACAACGGTTTTAATTGAGCTTGTTTGGAGCATAGCTTCTACATTTATGAATATGTTTCAAAATATTTTATCAGAATTATTCTCCATCATGAGTGGATGTGCAATTTGAAAGAATTTTCCGATAGCTTTAATGTCAAAGTCACAGCTCAAGGTCAAATGTTACAATTAGGTTTATCTAGAGCATAGCTGCTAAACGATGAATTTCAAATTATTTGACCAACACAATGATTCAAAGTTAATAAAATTCATCTGAGCACAAAGTGCTCAAGGTGAGCCATTGTGATTGCTGTGTTGTCCATCAATAGTTCATCTGTTCATCTGTCTGTAAACAATTTCATTAAACATCTCCTCCTGAATCTGACCACTGGGCCATTTAAGCTGAAACTTTGCAGAGATGCTCCTTGGGTGAAGCTCTTCAAAAGTTGTTGCAAGAATTTAATTCTATCTAAAACTCTAGTTGCCATGGTGTGAAAGGCTGAAAATTGCTGACACATCTTAGTAAAAATTCTCCCCCTAAACCACGAGGCCAATTAAGCTGAAACTTGGCAGGGATGTTCCTGTGGTGAAGCTCTACCAAAGTTGTTTGAAGAATTTATTCTAAGCACAAAACCTGATTTCCATGGAAACAGAAAGACGGAAAATTGCTGAAAATCTTTGTCTTGTAAGCCATTAGGCAAATCGATCTGAAACTTGGCAGGGATGTTTTTAGAATGTAGGTCTACTAAAGTTATTAAAAGAATTCAATTCAGTCAATTACTTTGGTTTCCATGGTAATAAAGGTTTGAAATATACAAAAATTTGAAGAAAAAAAATCGAAATTCAGAAGGACAAAATTAAAGTTTGTTTCTTTCAAAACTACCCAAATGAACATCAAACAAAATTGGTATTTAAAATACGGTCGACAAGGTTTGATTGGAATAACTCAGATGAAAGATTTAGGACCATCATGGTTACCTTGTTTTATAATATGACCTACGTCGCTGGAGTGAAATAATCCCGTTGAATATTTTTGATATTACACGGCGTTATTACACTAGTGGAATAACTATGCAAATGAGCTCAGAACAATAGTAACGCTATTTTTGTAACTGCAAAAATGACGTCATAATTTATGTTTTGTGACGTCTTTTTTTGAACGGCGTTATAAGTTCCGCGGAAAATTAAAAAGTTGAATTTCAAGAATTTTGACGGTTGTTCGCTAAATTCGGGTCTTATTATAAACAGAATATAAAATTTGTGCTCATAAAATACAGAATTTATTAAAATCGTCATCTAAATCAGATAAAAACTCGGCGCAGCCTCTTTTTTATCTGTTTATAGATGACTCGTTTAATAAATTCAGTATTCAATGACCACTCATTCAATATCCTCTATTTATAAAATCATCAAATAGTCATATGTTCTGTGTGACCATTTCAATATGTGAGCTTCATATATGTGTAAAAGGTTGAACATGTTATGCACATGCTCAAAGCTCTAGATGGGGCTTGCCACCATCATAGCCAAAGGGTAGCCCATTGAACTATCATTCAAAAGCTCCTGGTTTCAATTTGCTATGACAGCACTCATTTTTTTTGACTATTAGTCTTTCACCAATGGGTTGATAATCGAAGACCTTTATGGGATAGCAGCTGGAGGCTAAGAGAGGATGTAATGGTAGTGCTGGTGTCCAGGAATCCATTGTTAGGTGCTAAAGCCGCTGTAATAGGACTGAAAGACTGTTCAAAGGGGCATTAAACCCCATACAAACAAACAAATCAAGGTGGAGGTCACTGCAAAACTGAAGTACCTATACATAGGCACTTACAATAGTTTTGTACTGACCCCAGATGTGTATTAGTTAAACTAATTTTCCCTTTCAGAGAGGCTCATCCTTCAAAAGAGCTGACGTTGTATATAGCTGTCATTTGTAAAATGTCATTAGACCCTATTTATAAAGAGTAAGTATGGAAGTTTAAAATAAGGGACAATCAATGGATGAAATGCTAAATCTTAACCCTCATCATGACACACTTCAAATATTTTTAAAAATGTTTTTTTTTGAAAATATATAGGAGTGGACATGAAACTTAGAACAAATTGTTGGAGGGTGACCTTAATGGCCTATTTACAGCTTGTTCAAGCTGTAGTTACAACATTTGAGTCACCAATTCAGGAAAATGATTGAAACAAAATGGCTAAAAATGTTGGGAACTCAACTGTAGTCTTTTTATAAAGAGTATTTTGATTAGTCAATTGATTTTTGACTTACAGCAGCAATCTCCTAATTGTCCAATTGACACCAAAAATATTTATATAACTTATATAAGAGGTTACACAGTAAAACCTGCTTTTGTGTATTCTAAGCTCGGCCCTTCAGAATAAGCCATATGTATTAATATTAATGTATTAATATATAATGTAATCATCTCTTTTAATGTTGGTAACTACTCCATAATAATTTTTTTTTATATTTTGGAGATATGATTTAGATATTACTATAATGATATATTAAAAGGTATTCATTTGAAAATTTGAATAAAAAGTTCACTTTCAAAAAAAACAATGACACTATCAAATAGGATATCTCTTAAATGTATATTTGCAAGAATAATACCAATGTATTGAAAGTTTGTGGTAAAACCTGTGTCCATCTGTCTCTCTATATCAAACTTTTCCCTTGAAATACAATGTATAACATTTTCATGTCACTTCTTCAAAAAATATTCAATAACAGTGTTATGTCAGATTTTGGTCACTAGAAAAAATAGACTTTTATTGTTCTAAAATTCTAACCGAGTGGAATTGAAACATGTAAATGTATTCAATAGGCCTTAGTGCAAGGCAAACATTGCTGACCCTTATCAAACTACTCATTTGAAAACAGTTTGATCAGGACTGACAATATTCACTTTGACCTGTCTGTCTGAAAACTTAGCCCTTGTCATGCTGAACCCCGAATATTCCTGCTTTGGCAGGAGCTATACACAAACATCAGCCTGCACATATGTGCATTCAGATGTAAGTCTACACCACCTGTTTCTCGTTTTCAAACCAGAATTGTAATTAGTACTTTCAGTGTTTTTTGCCCTTTGATTTTGATGAAAATTTTTAGCCAAATTTTATTCAGCATGACAAGGGTTAAAGTCAATATCTTAAAACATTATAAAGGGAAGTTTTGTTTCAGTTTATTTGGAGTAAGATATCTACAAGACAATATTGATATGTTACTACAGAATTACTCAGAGACAGACTGGCAAACACAGGTAAAATAACTCTTTCCATTTTATAAGAACAATTAGGATAGTGCCTATTGGAAAAAATTGCAGACAGCGAGGGAAATTTTGTTTAATCTGAAAAGAAATTTAAATCATCTAAAAAAATAATATTCTTTAATGCTTTTCGGTGGTTTATCGAGAAATAACGGTAGATTATGACGTGAGATTATCAAAAACTTATACCCTGCTTTTGTGCATTTCTTGCTATCTCACGTCATCTATGCGGGGGCGAAAAAAGTGACGTCACAATGAACATTGCTTAGCAATCATGATGTGCTTAACGAAAAAATGTCCTAGAAATTTCCCATTTTGTCTCATTTTTGCATTAAAGAAATAGAATAATCGTTTGTTTTTCATGTAAGATCGATTAATATTTCATTGAGTGAACAACAAAAGCTATTTTTTCACTTTGTGAAAATATAGCTTTTGTTGTTCACTCAATGAAAAATAAATCGATCTTACACTGAAACGAACGATTATCCTCTATATATTTTCCACAATATTTTCTTATTATAACATCACAGTGAGATAAATTGCTAGGACTGTAAAGGACTGTACAGTATACAGTTTGTCCTTCATCATGTGTAGATGTGAAAATTACAGAAGAATTAGTTAGCTCAAGGTTACAAGTCAAGGTCAAATATTCTAATAGGAATCAGTAGTCTTACTTGTAAGAAGGGTTGACATAGTTGTTCTCTATTATGAGTAAAGGATTTATTAACTCACCTGAGTACAATATGCTCAAAGTGGGGCAGTTTTTACCCTTAAATCTGGAAACATCTTCTCCTCAGAATCATTTGTGTGGATTGCAACCGATTGCAACCATTGACCCTTCTCAAAACTTGTGCGTGAAATTTTGATTGACCCTGAATTATTGGTGTGGCAGGGTTGGCCAGTTTTTGAACCTAAAATGTTTTAGAATCTTCTACTTAGTAAGCAGAAGGTAAAATTTTATAGAAATGTTCCTTTGGTGACCTTTCTCAAAACTCATTTGTGAATTTTTGATTGACACCCCCCCCCCCCCCCCCCCCCCCCCCTGGACCTGGCAGAGAGGGGCAGTTTTTGACCCTGAAATATTTAAATATCTTCTTCTTAAACCAATGGGCAGATTTCAACCAAACTTGGCAGAAATGTTCCTTGGTTGACCCTTCTCAAAAGTTGTTTGTAAAATTTTGATTGACCCCTAAATATGGTGTGGCAAGGTGGGGCCTTTTCTTACATCAAAATCTGTGAAGAACATCACCTCCTAATCCAAAAGGCTTTTTTGAATCAAACTTTACCAGAATGTATCTTAAGAGAACCCTTTCAAAATATGTTTGTGACATTCTTTTTGGATCATAAATATGGGCATTATGATTCAGGTGAGTGATTTAGGACTATTGTGGACCTCTGGTTTGAAATGAAATTTTTGATAATCAGGTTGAATGTTAAGTCAGAGTTAAAATTCTTGCAGGAACAATATTCTGTTGTTCTTATAGAACCATTCTGGTTGGTAATCAACACTTTCTTAAAAAATATCTACTTACATTATTGCCTACCATTGCAAAACATTTGTTTTTTACCAAGTTATCCATGTTATTCAACTTCAGTACTTTTACTTTTAACTTAGCATCTTTGGAAAACTTTTTGTTTAAAGCTCCACTGGCTGAAAGCCACTGGGGCTATTGTCATGGCATTGTGTCTGTCGTGCGTCTGTCCGTCTGTTTGTCCGTGCGTCCAGTCGTAAACTTTTTCTTTAAAAACCTTCTCCTCAGAAACTACTGGATGAATTTCAACCAAACTTCACAGGAATGATCCTTGGGTGACCCTCTTTCAAAGTTGTTCAAGAAATTTTGATCCAATGAAAAACATTGATTTAATGGGCGTGGCTTATTTCCAAATATGGTAAAAAGTGACTTTTCTCAGGTTCTAATTGATAAATACTAATCAAATTTTACATGAATGATCCTTGGGAGACCCTTTATCAGTCTACAAAAAATTATTGTGATCGGATGAAAAATATGTATTTTATGGGCAGAGGTCATTTCTCTATATGGTATTTAATAGTGGAAACTTTGAAAATCATTTTCTCAGAATCTAATTGATAGATATCAACCAAATTTTGCATGAATGATCCTTGGGTGACCCTTTATCAGTCTAAAAAAATTATTGTGATTGGATGAAAAATATATATTTTATGGGCGGAGGTCATTTCTCTATATGTTAAATCATTTTCTCAGAATGTAACAGATGGATATCATTCAAATTTCACTGGAATGACCCTTCAGAGACCCTTTATTAGTGTACCAAAAATTATTGTGATCGGATGAAAAATTTGTTTTTTATGGGGGGAGGTCATTTCTCTATGTTATATAGTGGAAACTTTGAAAATCATTTTTAGCTCACCTGAGCACGAAGTGCTCATGTGAGCTATTGTGATCACCTTTTGTCCGGCGTCTGTCTGTCGGTCGTCCGGTCGTCTTCTGTCGTCTGGCGTTCGTCAACAATTTCTTTAAACGACATCTCTTCCTAAACTACTTGGCCAATTAACACCAAATTTTACAGAAATGTTGCTTAGGTGTTCCCCTTCCAAAATAGCTAAAAGAATTGAAATCCATGAAAAACCCTGGTTGCTATGGCAACCAAAGGTGAAATTTTATGAAAATCTTAAAAATTCTTCTTCTTCTCAACCAGGAGTCCTAGAGACTTAAAATTTGTCATCGATGATCAGTTCAAAGACCTGAATTAAAATAGTTAAAATCATATCTGTTAGGCCACCATGTGCGGTGCACCAGGGGGAGGGGATGATACTTTGGGTAAATTTTGTAATCTTAAACCTTCTTCTTCTTTGGAACCAGGAACCCTACAGACTTGAAAATTGGCATTTATGATCAGTTCATAAACCTGATTAAAAATAGCTAAAATCATATCTGTTTGGCCACCAGGTAGGGGGTAGTACTTTGTTAAAAAAAAAAAACCCATAACCTTCTTCTTCTGACGAACCAGAATCCCTACAACCTTTATATTTGACACAGATGATCAGCTCATAGACCCTATTTTACATAGCTATAACCATGAATGTTTGGCTACCATGTAAAGAGCATTGGGGGGAGAGGGTAGAATTCTGGTCAATTCTGGTCAATTTTGAAATTTTAAACCTTCTGATGATTAAGTAGGTTTCTTACAGGCTCTAAATTTGGCATGAGTCATCAGCTCATGTACTTTAATCAAAGTAGATATAGTCATGATTGTTTTGTGACCAGGGGCAGAGACCCAAGGGGAGGGGGTAGTGCTTTGTGGTAAATTTAACAATTGTTAGAAATTCTACTGAACCAGAATTTCTACAGCTTTTTCATTTGATATAGAATAATCAGCTCATAGAACTGAATTTAAACACCCTCCATGATAGCTTAAAGAATTGAAATCCATGAAAAACTTTGGTTGCTATGGCAACCAAAGTTGAAATTTAAGAAAATCAAGAAGCCCCACAGCTTTGGAATTTGCCTAGAATTTGCCTAGGTTCATAGACCTTAATTATGATAGCTAAAATTATAACCGTTGGGCCACCAGGTGCGCATTACTAAAGTTATCCCAGATTTTCTCTTGTAAAATGATCATGCAAAAAAACCCTACTGATAACAGTTCCATTTTGGATCTTGTATTTTCAAACAGAAATAGTAAAACTGAGACTGTGGAATCTTACTGGTCTAACCATGAGATTATTTTCCTTTACACATAAATTTGTTACAGTTCAATAACTTTATCATCTGAATTAAAAGTTATGCAAGTTACCCTTAGGTGCTTTGACTCAGGTGAGCGGACCAGTGCCAAAGGCCCTCTTGTTTCAAAATGTAACTTATGGATATCAATCAAACTTCATTAGTATGATCCTTAGTAAACCCATTATCATGCACCCAAAAATTATTGTCATTGGATGAAAAATATGTATTTTATGAGCGGAGGTCATTTCTCTTTATGTTATACGGTGGAAACTTTGAAAATCATTTCAACATCGGTAGAACCCAAAATATTTAAAAATCGAGTCAATTTTTAGCTCCACTGGCTGAAAGCCACTGGGGCTATTGTCATGGCGTTGTGTCCGTCGTGTGTCCGTCCGTACGTGCGTCCGTGCGTCCGGTCGTAAACTTTTTCTTTAAAAATCTTCTCCTCAGAAACTACTGGATGGATTTCAACCAAACTTCACAGGAATGATCCTTGGGTGACCCTCTTTCAAAGTTGTTCAAGAAATTTTGATCCAATGAAAAACATGGATTTAATGGGCGTGGCCAATTTCCAAATATGGTAAAAAGTGACTTTTCTCAGGTTCTAAGTGATGGATATTAACCAAATTTTACATGAATAATCCTTGGGTGACCCTTTATCAGTCTACAAAAAATTTTTGTGATCGGATGAAAAATATGTATTTTATGGGCAGAGGTCATTTCTCTATATGTTATATAGTGGAAACTTTGAAAATCATTTTCTCAGAATCTAACTGATAGATATCAACCAAATTTTACATGAATGATCCTTGGCTGACCTCTTATCAGTCTACAAAAAATTATTGTGATCGGATGGAAAATATGTATTTTATGGTCGGAGGTCATTTCTCTATATGTTATATAGTGGAAACTTTGAAAATCATTTTCTCGGAATCTAATTGATAGATTTCAACCAAATTTTACATGAATGATCCTTGGCTGACCCTTTATCAGTCTACAAAAAATTATTGTGATCGGATGAAAAATATGCATTTTATGGTCGGAGGTCATTTCTCTATATGTTATATAGTGGAAACTTTGAAAATCATTTTCTCAGAATCTAACTGATAGATATCAACCAAATTTTACATGAATGATCCTTGGCTGACCCTTTATCAGTCTACAAACAATTATTGTGATCGGATGGAAAATGTGTATTTTATGGGCGGAGGTCATTTCTCTATATGTTTTATAGTGCAAACTTTGAAAATCATTTTTTCAGAATGTTACTGATGGATATAAAGCAAACTTCATTAGTATGATCCTCGGGTGATCCATTATCATTCAGCCAAAAATTATTGTGATTTGAAGAAAAATATGTCTTTTATGGGCGGAGGTCATTTCTCTATATGTTATAATAGTGGAAACTTTGAAAATCTTTTCAACATCAGTAGAAGCCAAAATATCTCAAAATCTAGTCAAAACTTAGAATTGCTATTACAAGAAATTCAAGCCTGTGGAGCGACACAAGCCATTCATGGCTTTCTAGTTATTTGCTATTACAAGAATTTCAAGCCTGTGGAGCGACTCAAGCCATTCATGGCTTTCTAGTTTTGCTCATCTGATCACGAAGTGCTCAAGGTAATTTTTTGTGATCATACAATGTCTGGCATCTGTCGTCATTTTTGTGTTGTCCGTTGTCCACAATTTCTTTAAACATCTTTTCCTCCTAAAATAGTGGGCCAATCTTGATGAAACTTGGCAGGAATGTTCCTTGGGTCAAGCTCTACCAAAGTTCTTCAAATTAATGAAATCTACCCTTAACTTTCCCTTTACCCTTAAGAAAAAGGGTGAAAATAGGAAAATCTTCAAAAATCTTCTTCTCTTAAACCAGGTGGCAGACAGCTTTCATATTTGGTATGTAGCATCATCTAGTGGGCCTCTACCAAGTTTGTTCATATCAAGACCCTAGGGTAATATTTGGGCTTTGCCCGGGAGCATCGCTTTTAGCTCTTCTGGGTACGAAGGGTAAAGAAAAGGAAAATCTTCAAAAAATTTCTTCTCTGAAACCAGAAGGCAGACAGCTTTCATATTTGGTATGTAGCATCATCTAGTGGACCTCTACCAAGTTCATATCAAGACCCTGGGGTCAAATTTGGGCTCCATCTGGGCGCAAACCATTTCACACAGAAACAAAGTGCGAAAATCATTAAAAATCTTCTCCTCTGAAACCAGATGGCAGACAGCTTTCATATTTGGTATGTAGCATCATCTGTATGTAGCATCATCTAGTGGGCCCCTACCAAGTTTGTTCATATCAAGACCCTGAGTCATATTTGGGCTTTGTCCGGGTGCATCCCTTTAAGCTCATCTGAGCATGATGGATGAAAATAGGAAAATCTTCAAAAATCTTCTTCTCTTAAATCAGAAGACAGACAGCTTTCATATTTAGTATCTAGCATCATCTAGTGGACTTCTATCAAGTTAATTCATATGAAGACCCGGGGATCATATTTGTGCTTAACACTGGTGCAACTCTTTTTACATAGAACCAAAGAGCGAAAAGGCACATCCTTCTTGCTCTTGGCTGAAATTATTCCATGGTATTGATCTTGTGTAGTAACTATCTGCTTACTGGCATCTGCCTATTTAATTAATGTGATGTCCCAGGGATCAAAGAGACTCAGGTGAGCGATCTAGGACCACCATGGTCCTCTTGTTTGGAAAACTGATTAATTGTCTTGGGCCAAAGATTTTAAAACCTTTTTTACTTAACTGTAACTTGAATATAGAACAATTGTTAAATTCTGCTGAAGTTCATGTACATGGTGCGAAGATAATGTTGAAAAAACAATAATTAAATGTGACATATATTATAGTTAAGAGCTAGATTAACCTAAATCTGTCATTCTTTAAATTTGACAAAAGTCTCTGTTCGATTATTAAAAGCTGGTCCTGGTTGTTCTTCCAGCGAATCACAATATGTCGAGTATTGTTAGAGGTAGCAGATCACCACCATGATATGACCTACATCTGTAAACTGATACCGCTGGGTCTACGAGGGTTATATATACAGAGACGGCTAGCCTACCTCATGGTTTTGAAATTACTGCTGAACAAAAATGTAACAGATGTGGAACTGCACAATTTTACTGTATGTTGAACTGTTTTCTACAATCACTGATAAAGACTTACACTCTTCCCCAGAGAAGAAGCCTGTTATTTGAAAGGGCTGAGAGTAGTTCTGCATTGGAGATCCTTAGGCCCTTTTTTCCAAAATGTCCATGTATCATAATCAGATTTGCCAGATTATCTCAGTAAGTAACAAGGTTGGCTTTTAATCCAGGGATCAGGAAGACGATCCTTTACTTAGCCGTCTTTCATCTGACTTTCATTTCAATATCTGGGAATCTGAAATTCACTAGAAACTCCAAAATAGTTGACAAAATTCATTTAGAACCTTATAGTTTTAATATTTTTTTTTATTTTCAAGAAAGATTTTCTTTAAAATCTTTGTTCTAATACATCTCCTTGAAATTGAATTTTGATTTCTATCAAAGTTAATTTTACGCCACATCCTTTTTATATAATATAATATATATGATATTTGGCATGATGATAGATCTCAATGATCTGCATCCGCTGGTACCAAAGTCAAGGTCATGTGACAAGGTCAAGGTCATCTGTCAAGGTCAAACTTTGAAAAAAAAATGCCGTTACGTGGCCTTCGTGTTTCACAAACACATCTTGCTTTTCACATTTCAACTTAGGCAGATTTTAAGCTAACAAGTTTTTTTTACAAGATCTGTTTTACTTGGCCTTAATTCTAGTAGAATACTAATGAACTGCTTACTTTTGCACTGATAAAAGTGATTTAAATTTTGCTTTTCAGATAAAAGACTTGTACCAGTTTGTACCTTGTATGATGTCATTACTCACATCAGATCTCTATAAGTTATCCAGTATTATATCCTTGATGGATAAATGTGTCGCTCCTAATCATTCATTGACATCAACAGATAGGGTAATTAATAAATTGGCTGCTTTTGGAGAAAACCCTAGGTACTGCTATAGCCTTGGTGACGTCATTGTTGTCATTATCATGCGAAACATTTTGTGATATCTCTGGTTCTAAGGAAGGCATTCACTTGAAGCTTGACACACATATTTAACATCAATAGAGCTACCTATACAATCAACTCCCGTTTGATCGACATCCGTTACATCGACATTTTCGTATACCGACACTTATTTGCCGGGAACGGATTTGCACAGTGCATTTTTCTCCCGTTACAACGGAATTCTCGTTTTCCGACATCGACACAAAATATTAGGGAACAAAAGTGCAAAATCCCTATGTGTTGTTATTCAATACATCGACACATACCTGGGAAAATCCTAGCGGCTATTTTTAGCACCTCGTGGTAAAGTGTTAATTTATAATGCACGCGTGTGTACTAAATTATGCTGAAGTGCGATTACAGGTTTTCCGCTTCGGCGATTATCGACAATTAAACTACCCGGAACATAATACCCTCGTCAGTTAATTTTTGGTTAGTTGAGGATGATATTGTTGTAACTTATTTACAAAAAAGGTATAGTGACACCACTTTGCATTCGACGAGTTAAATTTGACCATCTTTTGCTCGGCTTTTTCTCGACAAAAATGGCAAGTCATTATTTTACTTTGTTTGATTGTTATGCAAACATCTTGATCGTACATTTTGCGTTGATCAATTTTGATTAAAAAATGGCTAAGCCACAAGCAAAGAGACGTCGAACCCTACTCTCTTTTGAGAAAAAACAGATTTAGAATACAAATACCAAGAGAGAGTGCACGGAAACTTTATCATCCAGCAGATAGCAATGTTCACAATCAAAAACAGAAATGTATCATAGATTTCTGCAAAAAGTGATGATTAACAAGTTTCAATATTCAGTTTTAAGTCTTGTAGACTTTTAATCAATATTCCAAGGTAAAATAAGAGTATATTACAGTTCTTCAGTGTATGTTGTAAATAAATGGCATCAACTATCGACGTAAAGGTTTGATTTTCAATACACTGACATTTTCGTTATAACGACATTTTTGTCGGGAACAAACGTGGTCGTTATAACGAGAGTTGACTGTACTATCAAGGGGGATAATTTTAGATACATTTTGTACAAATTATGCCCCTTTTTCGACCTTTTTCCACCATCCAGCACTCAACAGCCGAGCTTAGGCACCCGTAGGTGGTGCTAATGCTAAATTGGCTGCTTTGGGAGATGACCTGATACATTTCTACAGCAGCTGCTGTAGTGTCTTTCTTACAACTTTGACATTTTGTTGTATCTTTGGTATTACTATATGCATTCACTTAAAACTTCGCGCACTTGTTCACTATCAGCCTATAATATCAAGGAGACAAGTCTAGATGCATTTTGTCAGAATAATCCAAAATTTGATACACCCTTTGATATGTCGGGACATATTATTTGATCTCATGTTGCATCCGGGTGTCTGGCATCCAAGCAGGCGTCAATCCACTTCTTTGTCCCAAGCATAACTGTCATCTTGTGTCAGATCGACTTAAAAGTCAGCAATTATGTTCCTCTCATGATTACAGATTGCAGTGGGTAAGAACCTGAAACGCAAGTATCTAGCTTAATTTTAAGCCCCACTTTGTGAAGGCTCCTTGTGCTATTGTCATGATGCTGTGTCTTTCGTATGTCCGTCCGTGCCTCCAGTGGTAAACTTTTTCTTTAAAAATCTTCTCCTCAGAAACTACTGGATGAATTTCAACCAAACTTCACAGGAATGATCCTTGGGTGACCCTCTTCCAAAGTTGTTCAAGAAATTTTGGTCCAAAGAAAAACATGGATTCAATGGACGTTGCTAATTTCCAAATATGGTAAAAAGTGAGTTTGACCAGATTCTAATTGATAGATACCAATTAAATTTTACATGAATGATCCTTAAGTGACCCTTTATCAGTCTACAGAAAATTATTGTGATCAGATGAAAAACATATATTTTATGGCTCTATTTTATTTAGTGGAAACTTTGAAAATCATTTTCTGAGAATGTAATTGATGGATATTCACAAAATTTCACTGGAATGATCCTTGAGTGATCATTTATAGGCGGGGTAATGTGGGTTTATTTTCACTTTAAAATCTTACAGAACTTTCTCCTTCCAAACCATTTGGTTGAATTAAATGAAACTTGGCATGGATGTTCCTTTTGTCACCCTCTACTTAAATTGTTCAAGAATTTTTGATTGACCCCAAATATTGGCTGGCAGAACGGGATTATTTTCACTCTAAAATCTTTAAAAATCTTCTCTCAGCCACTCACTTTGGCCAATTTCAATGAAACTTGGCATGAATATTTCTTAGGTGCGCCTTCACTTAAATTGCTCAAGACTTTTTGATGGGCCCATAAATGTGGGCTAAGTAGGGAGGGGCTTATTTCGATGGGTCAGCGCAACACTATTGTAAGTGCCTATATAATTATAGGCACTTACAATAGTGTTGCGCTGACCCCTCGATTTTCTCTTTGAAATTAAAGGAAAAAAGCTTTTCCTCCCAATCAGTTTGACTAATTTTATTGAATCTTGCAATGAATGACCTTTTACTTATAATTGTTCCTGAAAATGTGTTTAGAATTATCTACTAATAACAATTACCTTTATGTTGGTAATAAGATAGGTAAAGAGTTTTGCAAGTTAAAGATCAAATGAAAAGCTAATTTGGGAATGTGTGTTTAAAACATCTCCTGATAATTATCAATGAAATAAGGCGACACAAAAAGTTCACGTCGAAAAAAACAAATTTAAAAGATTGGTATTGACAAAAATATGACCGTGATTTATTGGAAAATTTTACCTGGCCAGAAATACGTACACGCACATGCGCAATAACTATGACGTCACTGCGAGGGATTCCCCGTTCTAGATAAACAAAGAGAGCATCGTAAATATGACCACTTTCAAATGAAAAATAGAAAATCTATCCTGTTACCCACTTGTCCACATGTTCAACTGAGATCGTTTGAACCCACTCGCTTTGAAGATGTAGTATCATCACAGTCTGAATCCGAGTCAGAAATGTAGGGTGAAGAAATCGAGTCTGACCGGTACCCGAGTCTGACAGCCCTAACGATCGAATCGGGAATAGCTCTCCGAGTCTAATCTATTGTGCAACATTTAATTTAAACCTACCAATAAAATGGTTTTTAATGATATACCTAAGATACATGTATGTCACATGTTTATGTGGAAAATTCAAATTTCGTTGCCATTTTTTTTTTTTTTTTACAACGCTTACTGAAAATCCCGATTGATCATTTATGTCAATTAATATATGAAAAAAAAGTGGTTGGCGTTGCGAACCATTTTTAAATACACAAAGATTAAAAATCTAAATTTCAAGCAATTTGATTACAAACTTTTAATTAATTTTCAAATATGTCAATGACATCAAAATTTAATTATTTTTCCCTTCACATGATTATACAGTTGTCATCCTGTTACAAAAACGATGCAAAGAATTTTTTTATTCTAAAGATAACCACCAGAGAGGGCTATGAAACTATACAAATCGTTCTTTAGCCCCCAAAATGTTGCAAACGCAGCTGTATTAAAACTATATCTATGGCATTCTAGTCGCTTGGAAAGAATATAATGTATATCTTACCTATTCTGCGGTGTTTTCGAATTGCAATGCCGATTTGAGCGTTTTTGGCATTATTCCACCATACGTAATTTATCCATGCGATCACAATTATCCATAATTCAACCTCCATTGACAGACCTTTTTATTGTTCATTTATTTTTTGTCACAGCTGTTTGCGCTTTCTTTAAGTCTCATTTTTTTTTAAAATTTAAATCAAAAGTTAGATATCACCTCAGACTCTTACACCGTTGCAAGAATTAAAAAATAAAGTAGAAAGATTAACAGAAGTCCTTTCATAAGCCGCAAATCACATGTGTAATTGTGATAAAGATCGTCTTTTCGTACGCAACGTTCCATACCACGTGTCAAAGTTTCTTTGATCTGTCCGTGTCGATGCACCAATCAATTGTCCATGTTATATATTGATAAGCCCCTAATCACACGTGCGTGTCGCCTTTATTTTGGTCAATATAACAGACCACATGACAAATTTTCTTTGATCTATCCGTGACAATGCACTTATCAATTACCCATGTCACTTATTTATTAGTCCCCCACCGGTTACCGGTTGGGGGACTATAGGTTTGCTCGATTCCGTCTGTCTGTCCGTCCGTCCGTCTGTCTGTCTGTCCATCCGTCTGTCCGTCCGTCTGTCCGTCACGCTTTTTCCGGGCTATAACTTCTAAACCATATGTGCTAGCAACTTCAAACTTGGTACACTAATAGCTCTCATTGAGGAGAAGTGTCATGTTTAAGAACCGTTACTCTGCCACGCCCACTTTTTGAGTTACTGCCCTTTGTTGTTTTTACCCTTAAATTCTTGTCCGGAACATAACTCCTAAACTATCTGTTCTAGCAACTTTAAACTTGGTACACTTATAGATCTCATTGAGGAGAAGTGTCATGTTTAAGAACCGTTACTCTGCCACGCCCTCTTTTTGAGTTATTGTCCTTTGTTGTTTTTACCCTTACATTCTTGTCCGGAACATATCTCCTAAACTATGTGTGCTAGCAACTTCAAACTTTGTACACTTATAGATCTCATTGAGAAGAAGTGTCATGTTCAAGATCCATAACTCTGCCACACCCACTTTTTGAGTTATTGCCCTTTGTTGTTTTTAGCCTTACATTCTTGTCCGGAACATATCTCCTAAATTATGAGTGCTAGCAACTTCAAACTTGGTACACTTATAGATCTCATTGAGGAGAAGTGTCATGTTTAAGAACCCTTACTCTGCCATACCTACTTTTTGAGTTATTGCCCTTTGTTGTTTTTACCTTAACATTCTTGTCCGGAACATATCTCCTTAATTATGTGTGCTAGCAACTACAAACTTTGTACACTTATAGACCTCATTGCGGAGAAGTGTCATGTTCAAGATCCATAACTCTGCTACACCCACTTTTTGAGTTATTGCCCTTTGTTGTTTTTAGCCTTACATTCTTGTCCGGATCATATCTCCTAAACTATAAGTGCTAGCAACTTCAAGCTTGGTACACTTATAGATCTTATTGAGGACAAGTGTCATGTTTAAGAACTGCTATTCTGCCATGCCCACTTTTTGAGTTATTGCCCTTTGTTGTTTTTACCCTTACATTCTTGTCCCGAACATATCTCCTAAACCATAAGTGCTAGCAACAACAAACTTTGTACACTTATAGATTGTATAGAGGACAAGTGTCATGTACAAGAACTGTTACTCTGCCTCATCCACTTTTTGAGTTTTTGCCCTTTGTTGTTTTTACCCTTCCATTTTTGTCCTGTACTTATCTCCTAAACTATAAGTGCTAGCAACTTAAAACTTTGTACACTGGTAGATCTCATTGAGAAGAAGTGTAATGCACAAGAACTGTTACTCTGCCACATCCACTTTTTTAGTTATTGTCCGTTGTTGTTTTTTATCCTGACATTTTTGTCCGGACCATATCTCCTGAGCCATCAGTGCTAGCAACTTCAAACTTGGTACACTTATAGATCACATTGAGGACAAGTGGCATGTACAAGAATCATTCTTCTCTGCCCACTTTTGGAGTTTTTGCCATTGGTTGTTTTTACTCTTATATTTTTATTTGGGACATTTTGTTCAAAACCTTATAAATGTGCTAGCAACTTCAAATTTTGTATACAGTGATAGATCTAGAAAGTAGGAGATATATTATAAGAAAGGACTTTTTGTTATCCGGTGGGGGACTCCTGTATTGCATCGCAATACGACATGCACTTGTTTTTTTTAATACACAAATATTCTCAAACTATCACGCAAAAAGCGAGAAATTTCAGTTGACACAATCTAAACTATCTCATACACAAAAAGCATTTTTTCGACATGCTTCAAAACAGTGCAGCTATAGATTTGAGAAAGCTGAAATTACAACGTTTTTAATGTCAAATCGGTGTCAAGAGAAGAAATGGTGAAAACGGCAATTTTTAATCAATCAAATTCTAGAAATCTGTTTTATATGAGAATAACAAAATCAGTACATAGTTTCGTGGTTTTTTCCCTTTTTCTTAAACCATTTCGTCTACACTATAGAAATATTGGGTAAGATGAAAATTTCCTATTTGGTCTAAAGAAAAAAAGAAATAGAAATGACATCCATGAATTTGTTCATTCATTAACGTTCCATCCGTTTGTAGATTCTTTCATCAACCAATTCATTTATTCTTTCTTTCCTGTGCTCATTCATTCATTCCCTGATAACTTTATATCTTGAGGTCATTTTATTTCTTTAAAGTTTTAAGTATTACTTCTTGCTACTGATGCAAATCATACATGAAATAGAGCTTACACTGGCCCCTTCAACTATGCATGAGAAACGTCCCCTGACCCCAGGTTTTAATGCCCAGGAAAGCAAAATGGTGCAATTTGGCTCTAGGAAATTTGAGCTGTCACGTCATTTTAATGCGTCAATGGTTATCACATCATTTTAATGTGTCAATGGTTATCAAAAGTATGTCATGCTATTGATATTAGTTAAGTTAAAACCGTCTCTTTAACACCTAAATTGATTGTCAGTTAACAAACTCTGGCGATCGGATTGGCGATCGTAATTGCCAGTTTACTATTAATCTTCAATACTTGTTAGTCTACACCAAAACAAAAATTGGTGTAATGATGTTGCTTAAGTTTTTTGCAATGGTAGATGGTGTTCGGTGAGTCTCTTTTCTATTCTTTTTGGACTACTCTCGGTTCATGCTTTCTCGCTTCTTTAGAGTCCTATCCTGATCTAACGGGAACAAAAAGAGGATAATTCCCGAAGAATTTAGGTTGCGACATCCAGGGGCAACACAATAATGCAAAATTCAAGTACTTTTTCGAGTGGAATTTATCATAAATCGATCTAAAATAAGTAGCCGCTGACAAATTGTTTACTATTCCAGCATTATCTATCCCTCGCGGTGACGTCACATGCCTAAGTCACGTGACCGAGAAGTTATCGAGGACCGGCTACAGGTGTGTTTATCGAAAACCGTGAAATTCACAGTTATAAAAAATCATTTTTTTATTCTGGATATTGCATCGTATTTAATTTTTACTTATGAATACATAAAGAAACGGTTGTAAACGCTTTTCATTTGAACTTTAATGGTGGTTCAGTATTTTTGTGCAATATGTACCAGATCCAGTAAATCATGATGACAGTCTGGGGATGTTAAAAGCCAGTGAAGCTTTACAGGCCCTCCTTGGCCTCTTGTTAAGATATTTTTATGACCCCGTATCGAGAGATCGGGGGCATATTGTTTTACTCATGTCTGTCTGTCCGTCCGTCCGTCTGTCCGAAAACTTAACCAGAAAACTAAACCTTGCCAATATCTTCAAGCCTATTCAAGATACAAAGCTAATATTTGGCATGATGATCGATCTCAATGATCCGCATCCACTGGTACCAAAGTCAAGGTCATGTGACAAGGTCAAGGTCATCTGTCAAGGTCAAACTTTGAAAAAAAAAATGTCGTTACGGGGGCATTCATGTTTCACAAACACATCTTGTTCTTTGCTATTTTTTGTACTTTGACATCCAGCATTTTAATGGGTGTATCTTATGACAATTTGCCACCTTTTATGTATTGATGAAAATACTTGTTTTATGCAAAAGATTGATTAACTTTCATTCTGTATAGAAAAAAATATTTTATTTTTATACCCCCCACCTACGAAGTAGAGTGGGTTATATTGGTTTCACCATGTCTGTCTGTCTGTCCATCTGTCCATCCGTCCGTCTGTCCATCCGTCCGTCCATAGACCTTTTTGTTTCCGGACTCTAACTCAAGAACCAAATGACCTGCAATCATGAAACTTTATACAAATGTTCCTTATGACCCAAGGAAGTGCCCTATCGTTTTCGGGTCATATATGTCAAAGGTCAAGGTCACAGTCAGCCTTCGTTCAATTTTCGTTTCCGGACTCTAACTCAAGAACCAAGTGGCCTGCAATCATGAAACTTTATACAAATGTTCCTTATGACCCAAGGAAGTGCCCTATTGTTTTTGGGTTACATAGGTCAAAGGTCAAGGTCACAGTAAATTTTCGTTCAATTTTAGTTTCCAGACTCTAACTCGAGAACCAAGTGACCTTCATGCATGAAACTTTATGCAAATATTGCTTATGATCCATGCAAGTGCCCTATCATTTTTGGGTCATATAGGTCAAAGGTCAAGGTCATAGTCAATTTTTGTTCAATTTTCATTTCTCGACTCTTAACTCAAAAACCAAGCGACCTATAATCATGAAACTTCATGCAAATGCTGCATATGACCTCAATATTAGTTACAAACACATCCTGCACTAATAGCACTTACATTCTGACAAAGCGCTTGTGGGGGGGTATTAGTCCGCTCTGCGACAGTTCTAGTTTCCAACTGTGTGGAATCTTGTATAGTGAAACAAATAATCATCTTCTATATATCTCCTACATTTGCCATTTACTGTTACCTTGATAGTCATAGAAATTATGTGTTTCAGGAAGAACTGAAAAAGTTGATAGACCTTGTGAAGAAAATACAGGTGAAGGACAATGTAGCTATGATGAACAGATCAAAGGTATGGTACTCTTTAAACAAATATGAGGAAATGCTCAGTTAGGGCAGTGTCAATGTTAAAAACTAAAATCCTGTTTTCTCAATTCAAACTTAAGGTACCATCACATCATAATAATTTTGGAAGACAATCATAGAACTTTCCTATTTTTACAGCTGGTTGACCTAGGCTTGCTAATGTATATGTTTTGTCCATAAACACACCACAGTGACAGTGGGGCTTGAACCACTGACCTTCAAGTCACAATTCAAGTACCTTTACCACTTTGCAATAGGTAGTTAGTCTTAGCAATGAGTATATGATTATTAGTGTGCTGAATTTGTAGCTAGTCAATTGGATGAAATGCTGAAAGTGGTGTAAATTTCATTATAGTATAAATAAACAAACTGGATGTAAGAGAGACGAAATCATACACAAAAAGCATAGAACAGCATGGAATAGTTTGTAAGGCGTCTTCAATCTACATTCATAGGGTCACTGGTATGATCCCGGGATGGAATATATCCTTTATGACAATTGTCTCCCACTAGTGAGTGGGTAATGGTAAATCTAGTTGGGCTAGCAGCTGGAGACTAGGAAATGATGAAATGGTAGTAATGATGCTAGAAATACCAGGAATCCCTTGTTAGGTGCTTCAGCTGCTGCAATATCACTGATTAAGTGTTAAGAGTTGCTTTTAATCTTCTTAAGGATACTAGTGCATGACAAGCTAATTTTTTTCTACTCTATGAATTTTTTTCCTTTTCACATATGTTGTAGATTTATATGTCCTTGATGAAATATCAAATTTTCATGGTAGCTTTCCAGGCTTGTTTTCGCATCAGAGTTACATGCCCTTGGATGGTATTTGCACATTTTCCCGAAAAAACCCACCCCTTTTTTATGTACTGTATACCTTTAGATTTAACGCATATATTTTCTTCAGCGATGTTTTAGCATTAAATACATTTTTACCAACTGTAAACAATCAATCAGAATTATCTTCCGCCACTCGGAAATGAAAAAGCGGAGTTTCATGTCAAATTTTGGTGTTTTTTGTTTAAAATTTAGGTAACATTTTCGAAATTTTTGAAAAAATGGCTCCATGAATTTTTTTTCTTTTTTGATATGATGAAGTTCTTAAAAAAATCTTATTTTGCTGGAAAAATGAACATGCCTTTCCAGGCAAATAAGAGAGAATTTCTGCCTTGAAAGTGAACCCAATTAACCTGTCAAAATTCATTATTGAAAATTGAGTAATTTAAACTTACTTTAACACTGTATATCGAAAATATATGAACAGAAAGAGAGTTCAACATCATTTTTAATATTTTTGAGCACTTTTTAACCTTCTAATGTGTCTTCTATTTAACTAGGCGCATTTAATCTTACCCCTCCCACCAGGGAATAATGGATATTCTAACTTGAAATAGATTACAAGCTAAAACTGACCATGCGGGTCTTAATTATTCCTTAAGACTAATTTTTGTTATCTATATAAAGTAACAGGGCCAAGACTTAACAAAAAGCATTTAAAATGGTATTATGGGGTTTGGTCTTTCACTGATAGATGCATTTTACGCTATAAATTTCAGTGAAAATCTTTATGACTTCCCATTATTTTTTATGTACGTAACGTATTGCTTCATTCTTTGAATTTTAAAAGTAAAAGTTCCCTTAACATTTTTTTCTTTACGACGAAAACGAAAATAAAACGAAACCCCCAAAAACACGAATCGTTCGGTAAATCGTTTCCGATCCGAGTGTTAAACATTTCATCTTCGTCAGATGGACGCTCTAGAAAAAAAGTTGTAAAATCTAAAACCAGTCTATTCAAACGTTTAGATGAGTACGACCACAAGAAGTTGACGTTCAAGTTGAAAAGTGGGTCGAGTTTTAAACGAAAAACACGTAATTGCTGATTAATTAGGCGATTTTACAGGTTTGTAATGTTCTTTTGACATGTAATATAATTCTTATCTAGTCGCTTCATGTAACTAGAAAGCCATGAATGGCTTGAGTCGCTCCACAGGCTTTAAATTCTTGTAAAAGCAAATAAATGTTTTGACTAGATTTTAAGATATTTGGGGTTCTACTGATGTTGAAAATGATTCCATCAGTTACATTCTGAGAAAATGATTTTCATAGTTTCCACTATATAACACATTGAGGAATGACCTCTGCCCATAAAATGCATATTTTTCATCCAATCAAAATAATTTTTGGAACACTGATAAAGGACCACTCAAGGATCATACCAGTGAAATTTGGTTGATATTCAATGATTAGATTCTGAGAAAATGATTTGCAAATTTTCCACTATATAATATATAGAGAAATGACCTCCGCCCATAAAATGCATATTTTTCATCAGATCACAATGATTTTTTGTAGACTGATAAAGGGTCACTCAAGGATCATTCCAGTGAAATTTGGTTGATATCCATCACTTACATTCTGAGAAAATGATTTTCAAAGTTTCCAGTATATAACATATAGAGAAATGACCTTCGCCCATAAAATGCATATTTTCCATCTGATCACAAAGATTTTTTGTGGACTGATAAAGGACCACTCAAGGATCATTCCAGTGAAATTTGGTTGATATCCATCTGTAACATTCTGAGAAAATGATTTTTCAAAGTTTCCACTATATAACATATAGAGAATTGACCTCTGCACATAAAATGCATATTTTCCATCCGATCACAATGATTTTTTGTAGACTGATAAAGGGTCACTCAAGGATCATTACAGTGAAATTTGGTTGATATCCATCAGTTACATTCTGAGAAAATGATTTTCAAAGTTTCCACTATATAACATATAGAGAAATGACCTCCGCCCATAAAATGCATATTTTCCATCTGATTACAATGATTTTTTGTAGACTGATAAAGGGTCACCCAAGGATCATTCATGTAAAATTTAATTGGTATCCATTGATTAGAATCTGAGAAAACTCACTTTTTACCATATTTGGAAATTAGCCACGCCCATAAAATCCATGTTTTTCATTGGATCAAAATTTCTTGAACAACTTTGAAAGAGGGTCACCCAAGGATCATTCCTGTGAAGTTTGGTTGAAATCCATCCAGTAGTTTCTGAGGAGAAGATTTTTAAAGAAAAGTTTACGACCGGACGGACGCACGCACGCACGCACGGACGGACGGACGCACGACGGACACAACGCCATGACAATAGCCCCAGTGGCTTTCAGCCAGTGGAGCTAAAAATCGTCCGAGTGACCGCCCAGCTCGTACATGCAGGAGATGTCATAAGCTTGAAAAGAGATAAATATTCCGATTAGCTATGATGTGTTGTATCTTTATGGTCGTTGATACGTAAGGTAATAAACTAGAACCAACACACAGACTCTTGTATAAACAATAGAATGCCGATCACTGCCAACTGGTCGCTTTTATTTTGGAAAACCGTTCCCTAGTCAAACCAGCCTATTTTCAATTTTTCCTTTGGCCTAACTGGCCTGTTCTGGAACATGTTACAGATCAGTTTGCTAGCTTCAGACTTAATGTATTTTCACTACATCACACATTCATTTCTGGTACTGGATGAATTTATACATCACTGAATTTTAGGATTTAATTCAGGATTATTCATTTCATTCATGAAAAAGGTAATGATTTATTAGACCGTTTTGTCTATTGGTAGCAGAACATTGAATTTTGTTCTTGTCTGGAACATCCTATCTTGCACAAAAAACACGTCGGCTTCTGCTTCCACAATTTTTGAAAGCCGCAATTAATGGTTGAAGGTGAACATATTTCGACATATGACTTTAAATGACAATTCATGACAATTTTTAGCTCCACTGGCTGTAAGCCACTGGGGCTATTGTCATGGCGTTGTGTCCGTCGTGCGTCCGTCCGTGCGTGCGGTCGTAAACTTTTTCTTTAAAAATCATCTCCTCAGAAACTACTGGATGGATTTCAACCAAACTTCACAGGAATGATCCTTGGGTGACCCTCTTTCAAAGTTGTTCAAGAAATTTTGATCCAATGAAAAACATGGATTTAATGGGCGTGGCTAATTTCCAAATATGGTAAAAAGTGATTTTTAGCTCCACTGGCTGAAAGCCACTGGGGCTATTGTCATGGCGTTGTGTCCGTCGTGCGTCCGTCCGTGCGTCCGGTCGTAAACTTTTTCTTTAAAAATCTTCTCCTCAGAAACTACTGGATGGATTTCAACTAAACTTCACAGGAATGATCCTTGGGTGACCCTCTTTCAAAGTTGTTCAAGAAATTTTGATCCAATGAAAAACATGGATTTAATGGGCGTGGCTAATTTCCAAATATGGTAAAAAGTGACTTTTCTCAGGTTCTTACGGATGGATATCAATTAAATTTTACATGAATGATCCTTGGGTGACCCTTCATCAGTCTACCAAAAATTATTGTGATTGGATGAAAAATATGTATTTTATGGGCAGAGGTCATTTCTCTATATGTTATATAGTGGAAACTTTGAAAATCATTTTCTAAGAATCTAAGTGATAGATATCAACTAAATTTTACATGAAGGATCCTTGGGTGCCCCTTTATCAGTCTCCCAAAAATTATTGTGATTGGATGAAAAATATGTATTTTATGGGCAGAGGTCATTTCTCTATATGTTATATAGTGGAAACTTTGAAAATCATTTTCTCAGAATGTTAGTGATGGATATTAACCAAATTTCACCAGAATGATTTTTGGGTGATTCTTTACCAGTCTACCAAAAATTATTGTGATCAGTTGAAAATTATGTATTTTATGGGCGGAGGTCATTTCTCTATATGTTATATAGTGGAAACTTCTAAAATCATTTTCTCAGAATGTAAGTGATGGATATCAACCAAATTTCACCAGAATGATTCTTGAGTGATTCTTTATCAGTCTACCAAAAATTATTGTCATTGGATGAAAAATATGTCTTTTATGGGCGGGGGTCATTTCTCTATATGTTATAATAGTGGAAACTTTGAAAATCATTCAACATCAGTAGAACCAAAAATATCTAAAAATCTAATTGAATCTTAGATTTGCTATTACAAGAAATTCAAGCCTGTGGAGCGACACAAGCCATTCATGGCTTTCTAGTTCTAAGGTTCTAAAAGATGGATACCAATTAAATTTTACATGAATGAACCTTGGGTGACCCTTTATCAGTGTACCAAAAATTATTGTGATCAGATGAAAAATATGTATTTTATGGGCGGAGGTCATTTCTCTATATGTTATATAATGGGAACTTTGCAAATTGTTTTCTCAGAATCTAATTTATAGATATCAACCAAATTTTACATGGATGATCCTTGGATGACCCTTTATCAGTCTACCAAAAATTATTGTGATCAGATGAAAAATATGTATTTTATGGGCAGAGGTCATTTCTCTATATGTTATATAGTGGAAATTTTGAAAATCATTTTCTCAGAATGTAACTGATAGATATCAACCAAATTTTACATGAATGGTCCTTGGGTGACCCTTTATCAGTCTACCAAAAATTATTGTGATCAGATGAAAAATATGTATTTTATGGGCAGAGGTCATTTTCTATATGTTATATAGTGGAAATTTTGAAAATCATTTTCTCAGAATGTAACTAATAGATATCAACCAAATTTAACATGAATGGTCCTTGGGTGACCCTTTATCAGTCTACCAAAAATTTTTGTGATCAGATGAAAAATATGTCTTTTATGGGCGGGGGTCATTTCTCTATATGTTATATAGTGGAAATTTTGAAAATCATTTTCTCAGAATGTAACAAATAGATATCAACCAAATTTTACATGAATGATCCTTGGGTGACCCTTTATCAGTCTACCAAAAATTATTGTGATCGGATAAAAAATATGTATTTTATGGGCGGAGATCTTTTCTCTATTTGTTATATAGTGGAAACTTTGAAAATCATTTTCTCATAATGTAACTGATAGATATCAATCAAACTTCATTAGTGTGATCCTTGGTTGATCCATTATCATTCAGCCAAAAATTATTGTGATTTGAAGAAAAATATGTCTTTTATGGGCGGAGGTCATTTCTCTATACGTTATAATAGTGGAAACTTTGAAAATCATTTCAACATCAATAGAAGCCAAAATATCTAAAAATCTAGTCAAAACTGAAACTTGCTATTACAAGAAATTCAAGCCTGTGCAGCGACACAAGCCATTCATGGCTTTCTAGTTTAAATTTATAGCACAAATAGAAAAATCGGAAAACGTATCGGGAGCGAACATATATATATATATTTCAATCAATGATTTCAAACATGTTGACAGTTTGCTTGTATTAGGTGCCATAATCGTCTTAAAGTACGTAAGTTTTTGGAATTAAGTAGAATGAGCCTGAAATAATACAGCGTCCCCATCGTGCTGGGAGCGCTTAATGGGAGAAATATGGTATGTTTGCTTATCCTGCTGAATTTTAATTATTTCAACAAGTCTGACTTTCCTTTCCAGGTATTATAAAATGGAAAGAAAGGCACTACATGCCAAGATTGGACCACAAATGTATGTGTGAGGTTATCTTGGTTTTTACAGTCTTCCTAAGCTTAGAGTACCATACTTTAAGAATATGTGCTCATCAGCATAACAAGGCCCTGGGGTCTATGGTTATTAGGTCTATTTTTAACTACGAGACCTTTTTACCTTGACCGCCTCCCACCTGAGTTACTAATATAATAAGCCTTTGCATTCTGGATCGAGGTCATTTTTATTTAATCATAATGTTTAGAGTCACATTATTTTATTTCACAGATTTATGGAACCAATCCATATGGTGTTGTATGAATTTGATGACAGATGTCGGAGAAGGCGCATAGTGTAGGTTAATTTGCAGAGTGTTTTAAAGTTTCTCAAACTTGTGTCGTGTGCAAGTATTTGCAAAGTTCTTTCAATGTACTTTACAAATCACAGGATTTTGCATATGGCATTAAGCAAGGAAAGAATTTTTCCAATTTTCTCCTAAGCTTTGAAATGTGTTCGACCATTGAAATACTGGAACTTTCTTGATTGCATTATTTACACATCTATGTTTTAGTTTTGAGATTTATCGCCCGTACTTGTGTTGCAGATTTCGCATTACAGACAAAGGAAATAAATCTCCTGAATTAATATTTTTGAAAGGAGTGTAAAATAAATATGTAAACGGGTAAATAAAACAAGAATAAATTTGTCGGAATATTAATTTTATTGGCAATAATATTTACAATAAGAACAATATTTAGAACTAGAATAATACTTAAATACTTAGAATAGTCTTAGAAATTAATTCAGCATCAAATTTAGGAATGATTATTAATTGATTGATAATATTTGTTGGTCAGGCTGTCATACTTATTGTTGCTTTTGTCTATTTGAATCCTTTTACAATATGGCAGAGGACAATTAACAAAGCATCAAATTATTCCCTGATGCCTTGTTATCTACCTGAAAAGTGGCCAAATATGGCTGAAAAATTCAATTATTATTTAAGAAATGTCGATTACTTGGTTTAATAACTGTTATGATACTTTGAATAAATAAAGAAAATATATAATTTATAGAAATAGAAAAATAAAAGGACAAATTTCAGTAGCAGTGGAAACCCAGGGGAGAAAATTGATGTTTTAAAAATTTTAAATTTTTACACTTTCTCATCCAAATTGTGACAAACTTTATTTTCATAGCTCCTTAGTAAAAAATTAAGGGCATGATGATAAAATTCACGTAAATAGATTAGCAATTGATACTATAAAACAACTTTTTTTCATTTAGCTCTAATACATTAAAATATTTCACAAAAAAAGATAAGAGGCAGTTCAAGCACGGACCCTAAATACATGTATATGTATATATAGAGTCCCTTGTTTATGTCATGTATCCATGAGAATATTAATAAATAGGTAGGGGGCATTTAGACTAATTTAAGGCTAATTTGACCCTTATTTTGAATGCAGGGGCAGGTTTGACTTCCTTATGGGGCTGGCAGGACTGGTTCCCATTTGATAGCTCAGTGTGAAGCAGTTGAAACTACCTATAACCATATAGGCAGTTACATCTACGTGCTGAGCTATCCTATTGTCATGGCTGAAAGATTCTTCTATCCAAACAATTGTAAGATGTAAAAAAATTTGAGATTAATGTGGTAGATGAAGATGATTGATTTAAAAAAAATTGGTCCCCTCCGAGGCATTTCAAGAGAGCTGTCTTGGAAAAAACAAAAATTGACTTGGTAGATAATAAAGTGCTGGGTTACAAGATGATTTACAAGATTGCTGGCCGTTGTTTGAAAATTCACATTAGTACCCACAACATAGAATTTTGTAGAGAAATAATGATTTTTACACTTGCATATTGTGTTTTTACAGTGCTTGTTTTGACCCTTAAGCTAGGATTTTGACCCCCTCAATAAAAAAAATCTTAATTTGACCTTTACAAATTTCTCCAAAGGGGGGTCATTTTGACCTTCTTGAAAGAATTGAGCTAGGGTCAAAAAAAAAAAAAAAAAATTATACGGATGATTTTCACAAGTTGCTTTCTAAAGCCTTACAAATAAATTACTTATTTCATATCATTACAAGAAGCAGGTAAAGTGACTCTTGGCTATGCATAATTCTACTCCTTGAATTGCTTTTTCTGTCATTTTGACCCCTTTAAATTCATATTTGACCCCCAGAATTTCTCAGGTGAAGAGTCAATGACTATCGCTTATCAAACACTATTACACTAACACATTGAGCCCTGTTTTATCTTGACTCCTGTGCCTGAAAATAATTATTTGTCTGTTCTTTAATTTTGAAAGAGTATTAATCCTGATTGGAATATTAGATCAGACACACTGTTCATGCTAATAACTTATTTATAAGGTTGAAATAATTGGGTTTCTGTTGACATTTTGTTATCTAGAAATACTGGGGTATTATTCATGACAATTGCACATATATTACACTTGTTAAAGAGAACAGTAATTAGAGATATTCTTGTCTTACACAGGCATGCAGTTCTAGAGCATGGGGCTCTATTAGAATTTTTATGGCTAATAATTTCTTCAAGGCTGACTTTTAACATTTCCATTCTAGACATGAAATGTGACATCATTTTCCATACTAAAATTTGACTGTTCAGAAAGAGTTTTGATATTTTTTCTTTTCTTCAAAATAGTGTAGCTAAATTACAATTAGTATTATACTGGTCAGTTGATCCATTATATATTGTGTTTTATAATGATAACGAAAAACGATTACTTATATAAGTTATTAAATTTCAGGACTCACTGTAAAAGATGACCAAACAGATTAAACCTAGGCATTCCACCAGCAAAGATTTAAAGGTCACTTGGATGAGATGAGACTAACAAAACTAAGATGAGAAGAATCTAAAGCTCAGGAAATCCTTTTGGAAGTGCATGGAGGGACAACTTTGAAAGGGGGGATATTATTGTCACCAGGATTTAAACTTTTTAGCTCGGCTGTTTTCGGAGAAAACCCAAGGTATTGCTATAGCCTCTGTGTCGTTATCGTCGTGCGAAAACTTTGACATTTTTAGCTCCACTGGCTGAAAGCCACTGGGGCTATTGTCATGGCGTTGTGTCCGTCGTGCGTGCGTGCGTGCGGTCGTAAACTTTACCTTTAAAAAATCTTCTCCTCAGAAACTACTGGATGAATTTCAACCAAACTTCACAGGAATGATCCTCTTTCAAAGTTGTTCAAGAAATTTTGATCCAATGAAAAACATGGTTTAAATGGGCGTGGCTAATTTCCAAATATGGTAAAAAGTGACTTTTCTCAGATTCTAATTGATGCATGCCAATTAAATTTTACATGAATAATCCTTGGGTGACCCTTTATCAGTCTACCAAAAATTATTGTGATCGGATGATAAATATGCATTTTATGGGCGGAGGTCATTTCTCTATAATTATGTTATATAGTGGAAACTTTGAAAATCATTTTCTCAGAATGTCATAGATGGATATCAACCAAAATTCACTGGAATGATCCTTGGGTGACCCTTTATCAGTGTACCAAAAATTATTGTGATCAGTTGATAAATGTGAATTTTATGGGCGGAGGTCATTTCTCTATATGTTATATAGTGGAAATTTTGAAAATCATTTTCTCAGAATGTAATTGATGGATGTCAACCAAAATTCACTGGAATGATCCTTGGATGACCCTTTATCAGTGTACCAAAAATTATTGTGATCAGATGATAAATATGCATTTAATTGGCGGAGGTCATTTCTCTATATGTTATATAGTGGACATTTTGAAAATCATTTTCTCAGAATGTAATTGATGGATATCAACCAAATTTCACTGGAATGATCTGTAACAATGCAACAAAAAGAGAAATTTTGTGTTGCACATTTTTGCATAATATTTCGTTATACATAAATTGCATGAATAAGCTTAAAACTCACAAGTCTAAAATTTGTCAACAAAAGCAATTTCTTCTCAAAGAATTCCAAAATAGCTTTACTGATTGTTTGTTAAACAGTAAAACATTATCATCATATTCTAAAAACATGTCAGGAAATGAGAATTAGATCTTAATCCTCAGGTCCAGACTAAGCTGACTTACTGTTTTCCTAACCGATTGCTAAGTGATTAACTGTAATCAGTACCTAAGGCAAACTTTGATTGATTTTGATTAGGTGTGAAAGTTTGGCATTCCAAGTTTGATCATAATTTCCTTGCTTGTCTTTGATGTAGATTAATTCTAATGTCTCAGAATTTCATTGGTTAAATATTGTAATCCTTGAATCTTGCATCTTATTGGTTATGCTTATGATAACATCTTAGCTTTATATACTAACATTTTTAGAGAAATGTTTAGATTTTAGACATTAGATTTCGGAAAGATTAGAATTAGATTTTTGAACATTAGAACAAATCAAAATAACTTGAAACTTTGTCAGTAGATCAGTGCTTGTCGAATTGTAATAATTTCATGCAACAAAATGTGTTCCACTTGATTAAAAGAAATATACAGAAACCAACATTGTACTTTATTGTTTACATCTACATACTCTCATGCCAAGCGAGATTGATAAACATTGCGTAAAAAGGAGAATTCCCCAACCCAAATTAACCGTAAGCGTGATCGGGGAAACGACCCTCGGTCACAGCTTTCCTTGAGTGAAGCTTTATCAGTCTGCCAAATATTATTGTGATAGGATGAAAAATATGTATTTTATGGGCGGAGGTCATTTTTCTATATGTTATATAGTGGCATTTTTGAAAACCATTTCAACATCAGAAGAACCCAAAATATCTTAAAATCTAGTCAAACCTTAGATTTACTATTTCAAGAATTTCAAGCCTGTGGAGCGACTCAAGCCATTCATGGCTTTCTAGTGTTATATCTCTGGTTCTACTGAAGGCATTCACTTGAAACTTGGCACACATGTTCACCATCAAAAGAGCAATCTATACTAACAAGGGGGATAACTCTAGATGCATTTTGTGCAAATTATGCCCCTTTTTCGACTTAGATTTTTTCCCTACATCCAGCACTCGACAGCCGAGCGTAGGCACCCGGCGGTGCTCTTGTTAACCCTTGTCATGCTGGATAAATTTTGGCTAAAAATGAGCATCAAAATCAAAGGGCAAAGAGCACTGAAAGTACCAACTGTAGGTCAATTTTTATTTGAATAACTAAATCTATTGACCATTCTCGTTTGAAAGTGAGAAACAGGTGGTGTAGACTATCATCAGACTGCACATGGGTGCAGGCTGATGTTTGTCTATAGCTCCTGCCAAAGCAGGAATATTCCGGGTTCAGCATGACAAGGGTTAAGATATTGTAATCCCTCAATGTCCAGCATGCACAAATCTGTCTGTCTGTCTATCTGCTCATATTTAAAAAGAAGAGGACCAAGATGGTCCTAAATCTTTCACCTGAGTCCCTTTGAACCCATGGACATCAGATTAATTAAATAAGCAGATGTCATAAAGGAGATAAT
Organism: Fragum whitleyi; assembly: GCA_948146395.1. Lineage (NCBI taxonomy): Eukaryota > Metazoa > Mollusca > Bivalvia > Cardiida > Cardiidae > Fragum > Fragum whitleyi. The sequence goes on along the minus strand of OX411555.1, from coordinate 6,755,295 downwards.
ATCTACAAAAAAACAAGTTTCATGAAGGTCTGGGCAAAACTTATTATCATTAAGACCCCTTTTCTGTGATGTGGCAGGGATCTTTCCAATTTTTGATTGGGTTAATCCTTGTGACCTGACCAACATTCTGACCAAGTTTCACGAAAATATACACAAAGTTGTTCTAAGAAACCAATGAGCTGATTTACACCAAACTTGGCAGAAAAGTTCCTTGGGTGGCCCATGTTTGATTGAAACACCCCCCCCACATACACACCCTTTTGAATTGTTTGAATAACATCTCTTCTCCAACAAATTGGCATATGTAAATGAAACTTCCCTGAAAGTTACTTGGGTGAGATCCACTGGACCAATGTAATTCAGATGAGCTGTTTAGGGCCATTCTTGCCCTCTTGTTTTTAGCTTAACTGGCCGAAAGACCAGATGGCTATTCTCAAGGTCAAGTGTCCCCTGTGTGTACATACTTAGACATCAAGCAGTGAAAGGGGCATATTTTGTAAAAACGTTCCACCTTGTTCGTGCCGGTTATAACACAGTTGGTAGCGCATCGGGCTGTCAATCTAGAGGTCCTGGGTTCGATCCCCGATGGCAGCACTCATTCTTTCCGACTATTTGTCTCTCACCAATGGGTTGTTAATAGTAGACCTATGTGAGATAGCAGCTGGAGGCTAGGAAAGGATATGATGGTTGTACTGGTGCCAGAAATACCAGGAATCCATTGCTAGGAGCTCCAGCCGCTGCGATATAACTGAAAAAAAAATGTTGAAAGCAGTGTTAAACTCCATTCAATCAATCAATACAACCTTGTTCATATTATTCTACAGGGACATAAGTGACAGTTGGGTAAGAACTCACTGGATATTTTGACATCGATCAGTTAAACCTGATGTTGATGTTCATGACATACTATTTTGATAGATAAGGGTTTGGTAGACAGTATAGACTAAAATCAGCCTGCACAGACATGCAACCTCTTCTTAGACTACACTACCTGCTTTTATTTGAGGGGACAGCCTGAGCAAGATTGAGTGAAATATTCCAAAATAGGCAACTTATTTGAAACAAGATTTAATTCAGCAGGATAAGAGTTAAATAAAATTCAAATTTGATAAGCTAGTCTCTTTGATTGGAAACATTGTGCCAGAAGAGATAATTCCTGTTCCAAGCAGTATCTTCTTTTACATTATCCTGTCAATATCTTTCTTTGGGTCAGGTCAGACTTGGGTGAATGAAAAACTACAATATTGTCAAGTATATGTTGTAAGTTCTGATGCCAAACCTTGATAATAAAATGAAATGATCCATAACAACTTGTTTCTTTTCTTATAATTTTAAAAAAAGTATTTTACAATAACAGCATCAATTGTGATGAATAGGCAGGAAAGAGAGACATCTACCCACAAACACTGTTCTTAGTTACACCCAACACATTATTTCTTATAATGAATGTTTAGTTTCTAATAATCCTGGCTGTGAGGTAATTTCATGCAAACCAGGTCATGAATGTAAAAGTATTTTTGAAAGGAAGAAGCTTGATATGAAGCCCCTGCATTTATATAAAAGCAGTCCGAAGTTAAAATTAGCACAAAATTGAAATAGGTTGCAGAGGGCAATAATAAGTTGGTACCATTTGATATGACAAATCCTATGTATCAGAAAATACTTTTTGAAAAAGAGAAAACTGCTTGTTTGCAAACATTCTTCTTTTTCAACAATATTTTCTCAAGCAAGATATGGCAGGAGATAAAATCCTAGAAAAAAAGTTTGAACGTAATTTAAAGCCACTTTCAACATTATTGCCTTTGTCGCAATGGCTGGTGTATCTACCTATTATTTTCATTCATTTTTCACACTAGTACAGCAGCAACATATCTAAGCCTCCAGCTGCTCATCCCATTTAGGTGTACTTATGAGCAAAAGATTTGTTTGTTTGAATGGAGTTTTACGCCACTTTAAACAATCTTTCAGTTATATCAAATGGCTGGGAGCACCTAACAATGGGGTCCTGGTATTTCTTACACAAGTACAACCATTTCATCCTTTCCTAGCCTCCAGCTGCTGTTCCTCATAGGTCTACGATTTTCAACCCATTTGGTGGAAGACAAATAGCCGAAAAGTGCTGCTGTCGGGATTCCAACCCTGGACCTTTTAAATGATAGTCCGACGCGCTATGATGAGCAAAAGAGGTGCTGATGCTTGCTTAATAACAGATAGATATTTGATACTGTAAAATAAGCAATGAATGCTAAAACAGTTGATTTTAGCTCTCTGCAGGCTGTCCAGCGTCCCTAAAATTCCTAAAAAATCCTATTTTTTTTCAGTTTGGCTAAAATTCCTAAAAAAATGAAGAAAACAAGGCAAATTCCTAAAAAAGCCCTAATTTTTTCTTGCAATTCCTAATTTTCCTTTTCAATTTTTCACAATCAACTGGCTGTCTGAAAGAATAATGTGTTGAAATTAAAGTTCCTGAACAATCTCTTTGAAATAATTTCTTACTGCAATAAATATCTGAAATCCTTTTGACTCTTTTAATTGTGAAGATCAACATTGTCATTGAGGCCAGTTAAAGTTTACCACTTCAAAAAGCACGATAAGCCGAAGCAATTTGCATGGTCAGTCACTAACAAGCACCCTCAATCAATATAGTTTTACATTCTTATCAAAATAAAAACAAAAGTAGTCTTATTGACCATTTCTATACAACTTTGGCTCAATCTTTTTCAAACCTGGAAAATGTCCCTTATTTGATAATGAAGAACATTTGCCATTGAACTTAATATTTTGACAATTTTGACATAAAGTCACAAGTGTGATTGAAACTTTCCTTTAACCCTTCCACTGGGCAAAGTTTTTGCTTAACCTTTCTCTGACTTAATAAAAATGTTATTGGCATAGTGAGGATAGTTTCTGTGAATATATTGTATAAGCATTTTAAGTACCTCAGTGACTACTTGTATTTTCTTCTTACCCATTTTCAAGGTAAAAATTTGACTTAATGCTCTAACTCTGCCTGAGAAATAGTATGCTTAAATACATGCAAAGATATACAGCCTTATTGAATAATGATATTATGTCCATATGCTGTTCAATCTAGCAAAAGGGCAGACTTTGCAAAATACTTTGGGTCCCGCTGACATGTCTGGTAAAAGACAAGCCGGTCCGATAAGTTGCATATGAATACAGTAGCCACATATGCAATATGTTCTATTGTTTAGTCTGGTGGAATTGAAACCGGTCTGGTAAAAAAATTTAAGTTTACAAGACCCAATGTCCGGTAAAAAGTAAGGATATTTCATGAAGTCTGCAGTGAAGTGGGTCTCAAGTATAATATTCTTATTACCATTCTACAGACAACAATTTGGCTCAGTCTTTGTCAAACTAGCTTGATAGTTGTATGATTTTGGTGAAGTCTACTGATTAAGCTGGTATTTTGTAAACTTTAAATACGAGAGGGCTAGTTTGGAAAGGTATTTCTTATACATTGAAAGGATTGCATATTTGACTTTTTTTCTCAATAAATGGTCTTGGCAACAAAAAAGGCCTTATATAATTAAATAATGTTAATGTCTTTCATGTTAAGACAGTAAGAGTCTTTGTGATACATCTTTAATATTTTTCTCTATAGAAAATAATGTGTCCTGAATATTTCATTACCTTGCTGGTGATATTTGAATCACTGCAGTAAATAGCATAAGGAATAATAGGGCTGAACAACATGGCAACAGTGCCATTCAGTCAAAATTATGTTTTCCAAGAGATATCCATCATAATATCCATTTTCCCTCATAACTGTTTACAGGTAACTTTTTTTTTCCTGAATATTTAAAAACCCTTCTGAAATTCTATCACAATGCATGTATAATGATCAGAGCTGTTTCATGTCTCTTTAGGCATGTAGATGTGGAGTGGTAAGAGTTCTTTAAAACCATCTTCAAATTTTGCTTTAAGTAAATTGGACATTTTGATGGACGTTTCAAACAGTATTGCCAAAGTTTTTACCATGCCTATTATTATGTAAAGAATGGTGTGGGCTTAGATTAAAACTAATGTCTGTGCAGGCCATTCTAAGTCTATATTGTCTGCCATAGCCTTATATTACTATAGGATATGTCTTGAACAGTATGATACAGGTTAACTTTTATTCAAGTGAAAGGCAAAAGAACATAATAATGTCTATGCGTTAAGCTTTAGTTGTTGAGATTAACCAGAATATACAGAATTTATTTCCATGTCATATTCAACAGAATGCCTGAAGCAATGGTACTATTTTATTCTTTTATTGTAGTAACATTAAAGCTAATGAATTTTCTCCTGTGTATCTTGCAATATTAAGTTTAATTTGATGTTTAGAGTTCCCTAATTTATCATTGTATTTCCTTATTTCAGCCCTAAATTATCCCTAATTTTTTCGATTTTTGTCCCTAAAATTAGCCCTAATTTTTCCACAAGAGGTGCTGGACAGCCTGTCTCTGGAGCATTGGGTGTCCTTTTGTGATCAATCAATGTCCAGCATTCATCCATTCATCTTATTGTCAATTAGTCCATTGATAATAACAAATAATCTCCTCCTAAACAAGCCAATGCTCAATATGATGTGAAAAGTACTCTTTAATGCTTTTCAGTTGTCCAACACTTGAAAGTCTCACCACAAAGGAGTGGATTTATCATTATTTGATGTTATTGATGCGGAGCCAAATTAAAAGAAATCATGATAACATTGTGCTGACATTGCCTAGAAATCTTTGCAAAACACTCTTAAAATAAATTGTCTAAAAATTTCACATTTTGTCTAACTTTTGCATGAAAGAAATAGATAAAAAATTGATTTTTGTGTAAGATTGATTTATCTTATATTTATTTATCACCAAAAGCTATATTTTCACTTGTTGCTCTGCTTATAAAAATACATGTATAGCTTTTGTTATTCACTCTATGAAAGATAAATCTATCTTTGTCTGGAAATAATTATACTCTATAATATAATATCAACAAATAATGAAATAATTGATCCTTAGGTCAAACTTAACAGAATTGGAATCTCTAAAGAAATCTTGCTGCCATGGCAATAGAGTAAATATCTCATCTAAACCAACAGGCCCAGAGCCTTGATATAAAACAAAATAATTCTAGGTATTTCTGTATCTTGAAAATATGCTCTTTATTGTTGGATTGCAGTTCTTACACGGATATAAAGGAGGAAATATTGAAAGTCTTCTCACAACCCCTCCCATGCTGTTAATTATTGTACACAAAGCTTTGGCAACAGTAAAAAGAGTTTGTGCAGTCTAGTCTTAGCCTACACTAACTGCTGTCAGATCCATTATTGTTAAAAAAAACTAGAGTGACTTTACTCTAGTTCTCTATGACAGATATAGAATCAAACAACATAGAGCTATTTTCTTAGTGTAAGACTAACAATTAATTAGAAATATTTTGGTTGATAAATGCAAAATTATATTGAAAATTTTGAAAACTATATGTCAAGAGGTAAATGATAAAATTCTTTAGAAAGACTCTAATTCCTCATAGCTTGAATGTAGTCCAAAAACAGAAGGCTTGCTTTGGTCTGCCTAAATCAACACTTCCAATAGAAAATTAAATGATCAGGTCCAAGTGATTGCTAGGAAAAGCTTTGTATTTGGAAAAATAAGCTTGTTGGTGCTCCTGTCTTTATGTGAAATCCAGAATTTAATAACATAGGCCTTCATTTAAAGTTTGCACACAAATGTGAATTTGTTAAAGGGTCTTAGGAATATGTGTTAAGTAAATTATCAAAGTTCTCAGATAAAGTGTATGGGGATTAGAAGACTTTAAAAGATTTTGTTCATTGTTTGTAAAGTCTGGAATCCAACAACATTTGGCTAATTTTCTAGGTGGCACAATAATTTTAATTTCTTTGTAAAAAGTCTTAGAACAATGTGTCATACAAAATATCAAAGTTTATTGCTTTTTAACCCTAATTGCTTATGAGTGAAAGTCTTTTAAAGTTTCTTGTGCATCATTTCTATTTAAGACCAGAAGCCCACAATTATAACATTTTCAAACTGAAGCTCTCATTTCATTATAGAAAAGCAGGATGACAACATGACAAAAATTTTAAAAGAAAAGGTTTAACTGTATTTCAATCCTTATATACAGGACAACTGTACTGAATAGAAATTAAATTTACATTCACATATTGTTCACCAAGCTGTGTTTAAAGTCCTGACACTTGATTCCAACTGCAATCCCTGGGTTACATAGAACTGTCACTTGATTTCAATTCCAATATATAGAACAAAATCCTTTCTGATTACTAGTAGAAACTAGTCTTAAGATGTTACTAGCCACAGTACCTACATTCCCTGAAATATATATAAATAAGAAATTATAAAATATTTTGGTTCAAAAGGTTGATATATTACTGAGATTCTAGAAGTCAAATTAAGTTGTGGGTCAAGATTGGGTCAAGAGTTCAAACAAACTCCCCCTGTATCAGAATTAATTCATTGTAGGGGAAAAATTCAATAAAAATCTTGCAACACAACAAAACAGCCTCCTTTTTATACGCCCTTCGAAGACGGGAAATATGGGATCACCCATGACGACGGGCGTCTGGCGGCGTGCACTTCTTTGTCTGGAGCACAACTCTGTAACCCTCAGTCCAATTTTCTTGAACCTTGGTAGGTATGTTCTTCTCTTCATAACGGAGTGCAGTGCAAAAGAACCATAACTCTACCTGGCCTTTTTATTAGTGAATGCCATAATTTGTTTTTTCATACTTGGATCTTATCCAGGGCTTTTCTTTAATGGTATATGAACTTTGATCATGATAAAAATAATATACTTCTACTACAGTTATTCATCTGTCTGTCTACACAAAAAATGTCTTAAAGATATATTCGAAATCACTTAAGTTAACCCAAAGTTACATCAAGCTGTGTGACGGGCATATTTTGTGACAATTTGGCATCTTGTTGAAGTGTTCTAATCACAGGAACTGCAAATTCTACAAATAATTTACAGAGTTTGAGTAAATTAGTCCTATAGTATTCCTTTAAATAATCTTTAATTGTTATAGATAGGGATACAATGGGACAAATTACCTGAATTCTATGCCAACATCCAACTCCCTATGTAGAAACCCTTGATCTGCTGCTGAAATTAAAGATGACAAAATATCTCGTGCGAAAAATAAACGCAGCTCTGCATAAAAGCTGGATAAAAGCCGGCTTTTATCCAGCTTTTCTGCGTAAATACAGAAAAACAGCAAAAGAGCTGCGTATTTTTGAAAAGTTTTCAGTAAAGCTGCGTATTTTTCAGAAAGCTGCGCTTAAGCTGCGTTTTATTATTTGAAGCTGTACAGAAGCTGCGTCTTTTATGAAAGAGCTGCGTCTTTTATGAAAGAGCTGCGTAAAAGCTGAATCTTTTTTTTTACAAGCTGCGTATTCTTCTTTCAGGTTTCAATTATAAATTACCCAGTTTGTGGAAGCTGTGCAGAAGCTGCGTATTTAATGAAGGTAAAATTTGACATCTTGAAAAGTAAATATGCAGCTTTTACGCAGCTTTCAAAGGTGCGTATTTGTTTTTAGTGAAGACAAATAAATCAAACTTTGATAGACATAGAAAAAAATGGCACTTTTTATTTTACCCTTTTAATTGCTTTTGAATATATAAAAAGTAGCAGTTTTGTGTAAATCACCATATTACAAAATAGATTAAAAATTAACCAGATATTTAAATGAATTGAAACATTTATATCACCTAAAGTTACAATAATGAATATTGATTTAACCCTTTGCTGTTTAATCCCTGCTTTTTACGTGTCCGTGATTTTATGATTGAAAAAACATTGTGAAAAAGAAGAAATTGCTTCTGACAAGCAATTTCTTCTTTTACCACACTATTTTCTACCCTAATGAATGGTTATATTTCAAATTAAATCCACTTTAAATTTTCGTCTGCTAAACCTTTGAATTTGGACAGGTCCAAAATTTTGTAAAATGGGAAAGGGTTAAACCCTTAAAATCCTGTTGTTGTTTATAGTGTTGAAACAAATTGCCTTTTTTTAACTTCCAACCAGTGAAAGTTTTGTTTTTCCAACAATGATTTAGAAGATATCATGTTATGTAGGCTGAGATCAGACTGCATATCTGTGCATTTATCTAGTTTGTCAATCATATGTGAAAAGTCTTATGCTCAAACATAGTGCATTATAGGTGTTAACCAATCATAATGCCATTGTCATGCATTGGTTATCACCAATTATATCCCCCCAGGGTGCTAGAGTTAAGACAAAAAGCCTTTGATATACAACCTTCTTATAGCTAAGTCATAGATGAAGCAAAACCAATAGACAATCTTCCCTTTATCTCACCCTTTCTCCTAGCCATTCATTGATCCTTACTACTAACTAAAACCAAACTAAACTATCTTTCTCCTAACCCACCATCTGTCTATATGTTTGTCTCTCTCAATCTACCCATCCATCCCTCCCTCTCTCCCTCCCTCCCTCCCTTCCTCTCTCCCTCCATCCATCCATCCATCCATCCATCCATCCCTCCATCCCTCCCTCCCTCCCTCCCTCCCTCCCTCCATCCATCTATCCATCCATCCATCCATCCATCCATCCATCCATCCATCCATTCATTCATTCATTCATTCATTCATTCATTCATTCATTCATTCATTCATTCATCCATCCATCCATCCATCCATCCATCCATCCATCCATCCATCCACCCACCCACCTAATAAACAATCAATATTACAAAATGTTTCAATACCTATGTCTCATTTCAAAATAATACCTTGGTATTCTTTGATTTTTTTACTGGTTTCAAGATAGTAAATTAAGTTTTGAAATGCAGATCAAAGGTACACTTTTCAAAAAATCTAAAATAAAAAAGGGGTATTTTTTCCATATAGTTTTCAAACGTGTCTTCTTAGTATATAAGGATGCCTTAAATAAAGGGATAAATTTATCTCCCTTGGAGTACCTGATTTAAAAGATCATGTGACTTTAATAGCCAATCAGAAACTGTTATTTCCAAGCACACTGGCACCATTTTGAAAAATGCCTCCATAAAGGAATCATGACATATAAAATGTATTAGCACCTTACAGGTAATCTTTCTTATATTTCAATATCAAACAGTAAAAGAAACATGCTAATTTTATTATTGTTTGTCAGTATAGGTTCTATGAAAGTTAGAATTGGGATAGATTCACCTTCAATACTTTTATGTAAGTGGCTGACTCAATACACAATCCCATAAAATGGAGGACACATTTTGAAAGTGATTTCACACATGAAAATTATTATCATCAATGCATTTCCTTTTTCAAAGGCAATCTCAAGTAATAATTAACTGTGTAGTACTTTCTTCATATTTTCTTTCACAGAAATATTTGAAAATATGTGAATAAAAGATTTTTTGTAACCCTTGTTTATAATTTTGAATGAAAAAAAGTTTAATTAAAAAAAAAAATCTGAATATTTGCTCCTTTAAATTTCAGGCAGGTGCTAAATACTTATTAGATGATTGTTGTATACAGGAAATGAACAATGGAATGTTGATTCAATCTACCCCTAACCCACTGGTCAAAGGAAAAGCAATGTAATATTGCAGTATGGGTAATTAAAATATTGAATTATTAGAAGAGTAAAAGAATACCTTAATCATACTTTTATTTAACTAAACCTATTCCTAGACAAAAACCTTCTAGTTTGGAAGCCAAAAGACAACTAAATTAGCTTGTATCAAAAAAAATATCAGAACCATCAAATTTAATGATCTGTTGGAAAATATTGTGTGAAAAGACGAACCCCTTGTATCTTTCTCAATTTACAACAATAAATCAACAAGGTTCATGTTCAGTGTTGGGTTAGTAGGACTTCTTAATTAGTTAAATGTATACCTAATTAATTGCCTTTGGAAATCAAGTATCTGTTAAAGGGTCAAGGTAATCTGTTTATAGGTGTGAATAATTGACATTGGAACACAAGGATTGTGATTGACCCTTAAACCAGGGTTATGACCCTGAAAAAGCTGAAAATATCCTATTTTGACCCAAAGAAATTTCTTCCAAGTGGTCATTTTGATACACTGTAAAGAAAATTTTAGTGGTCAAAACTGGGTTTAGCACTGAAACTTTCAACAGTGTATGATTCTAATTATTGAATTTTCCCTTCATTTGATTACTACAAAAGGTTGATTCAAACTGAAACTTGGAAACTACTCCTCATAATTAAGCACTTTGCCTTTTCGGTTGTTTTGGCCTATTAAGAATGAATGACTCCTTAATTTCAAACACTAGCTCAAGCCATAAACACAATCACTAAAATCAATTTGTTTGTATAAGATAGATATAATTTATATCATCAATATCATTTCATCACATTTTCTTCATTAAATGCAGTTAAAATAATTAATGTTTATCTCCCTTTTCCTTGAAATTTTGTAAGGAAAAAAGATTTTTTTTTTTAAAATTTAAAAATACAATTGAATATTTGCTCCTTTAATTTCAGTCAGGTGCTAAATACTTAGAAGATTGTTGTATACAGGAAAACTACAATGGAATGCTCAATCTACCCTTAACCCACTGGTCATAGGATGAGCAATGGACTGATGCAGTATGGGTAATATATTTAATTCTTAGAAGAAAAAAAGATTTAAATATATCAGTAACATTTTATTTAACTAAATCTATTCATAGACAAAAAACAAACATTGCTGAAAGGCACATGGCAACAAAAATAGTTTGTATGTAGAAAATTCAGAACCATTTCATTTACTATTGGAAAACATTTTGTGAAAAGAAGAATAAATATGTATCTTTCTCCATTTCAATCAATATCTCTAATTAGTTGAAAACATAGGAATTATCAGTGTTGGGTTAGTAAGACCTCTCTCTCTCTCTTTATTTATTCAGTTTAATTTATTCTCTTTTGAAATCAATTAAAGTTACAAGGCATTCTTATGTAAGGTTTGGTGTGAAATACAGTAATTAAAACACAATAACCAGAATACATTTGTTTATTAGAAAAGTATATTCTAAATCCATTTAATTATCTAATTCCTTTGCCTTGATTCAAGGTAGATAAATAATTCAAAGATTATCTCCCTTTGCCATAAAAACTCAAGTATACAAGTTTCAATAATTTTTGTTTCGGTCTTACTATGAATTCGGAATCCAGATGAAGAAATAAGGCCTCTATTATTTGTTATTTATTTGTAAACAAAAGGTCATTACTAAATATTGTTATCTAAAATTATTTTGATTGGCATGCATATATAATATCTTAGGCATATTAATTTAATGGGTCTGTGATATTTTATGGAAAACAAATTTGCAAAAATTCAATTTATGCCATTGTAATCTCTGTAAAATGCAACAAAATATCCAATTGACATTGTCGAAAATGAAATTCCGTCAGATATTGTCAACTAAAAGAACTTGTATAAACTATAAAGAACTAATGTTTTAGGCTTATCATTCCAAGTATGTCATTTTAGGCTTTCCTTTTACGAAAATGTTGTATGACTTAATGTCATTCGAATAATTTTCATGCACTGGATTAAATGATTTCAATAAGCCTCATGTCACAAACTTAATTTTACCATGTACACTGAGGCTGTGTACACATATCCATGCAGAGGAGACTGACTGCAGGTACTATGTCTGTATCATCAGAAATGTCTTGAAAAAAGAAAATGATGTGATGAAACAAGATGTGTTTGTGAAACACGAATGCCCCCGTAACGGCATTTTTTTTCAAAATTTGACCTTGACAGATGACCTTGACCTTGTCACATGACCTTGACTTTGGTACCAGCGGATGCGGATCATTTAGATCTATCATCATGCCAAATATTAGCTTTGTATCTTGAATAGGCTTGAAGATATTGGCAAGGTTAAGTTTTCGGGTTAAGTTTTCGGACATTTGACCTTGACAGATGACCTTGAACTTGTCACATGACCTTGGCTTTGGTACCAGCGGATGCGGATCATTGAGATCTATCATCATGCCAAATATTAGCTTTGTATCTTGAATAGGCTTGAAGATATTGGCAAGGTTAAGTTTTCGGACAGACGGACGGACGGACAGACAGACAGACAGACGGACATGAGTAAAACAATATGCCCCCGATCTATCGATGCGGGGGCATAAAAATGTTAAGTTTGTGCTCTAATTAATAGTCAAAATAAGAAATTTTTGTGATTGCAGGTTGGAATTTCAGGATTTGTTTCAAAATGCAAGTATATTCAAGCCCACTAGGCCCTCAGTTTACCCAGTATTCTGTGTTGATCATAATCAGAATATTTAGGCCTGTGGAGTAAATTAGGCGCTCAAGTGTCCTAGTTCGTTGAGATTAGAACTAAATTGATCTCTTTCTGTAGTTATAAACAAGCTTTGACTATTAAGTACATTGTAATTATTGAAAAGAACCAATTATCGTAATTATGTGTAGATACGTCAATCGGTCGAAATTACATTAAAAATTTTGACCAATACAATGAAATGTCACCTTAAAAAATTTTTGTATTTGACAACATGTCATAGTTGACAAAATGACGGCCCATCTGCAGATACCAAGGTCATCAATTGAGGTCAAACTCAGCAACAGTAAATAAATAAACAAAAAATAAAGAGTTTCAATGAACTTTACTCCACTGTTTCTGGATTACGCTTAACAAGGGCATTTCTTGGGTATTGGTGTTTCTCTTACAAACCTTGTTTCTGTTTTAGGAAAGTTATTACTGTTACATTCAACATCTGGATGGAGGATAGTCAAAGAAAGAGGATGACTGCCTTGGAAGATAAATGACCTGATGGAACTTATTTCAAACAATTGTTTCCCGTAATGATATTTGCTCTTGGAAGAAACTTTTTCAGTATCTCTGACTTTAAGGTGAAGGTAACACTCAAGGTGAATTTAACTGAAACTTTTTGAAAATACATTAGGACTGTATGTAAGTTAAAGGTCATGGCCACAACTCTAGGTAACACATTTTTAGGGTAAACATGTGTGGTGTCTCGACAGGAAATATCATCGAGTGCCTTCAGCTTAATGCCATTTTGGCTGTTATCATGGTTTTGTGTCTGTGCATCAACAAAATTTACCATTAAAAATCTCCTCAGAAATAATTAAAAGAACTGGAATTGAAATTGCAACAAAATTGAGTTTATTTCCAATTACAATGCAAAGCTATTAGAAATCATACTGCTTTACATTTTCTTAGAACATAAAGGATGGCTTTCAACCAAGTTTCATAGATTGTGTTGGATTTCCTTAAAACTATAATAGGATTATTGAAGAGTTACAGTGAAGGTTCCAATTGAAAATAGGGCTAATCCAATTTAAAACACAGGAAAAGGGCCTTATGGAATTTTGCTCAGAATGTTCTTGTAAACAAGAAAAAAATTCCACAAATATTTAAGAATTTCCTCGACATCTTCACAGGATGATTGTAAGATCCTAAGGAAGTTTCCTTTCAAACATGGGGCTGATCTGTCGGAAAACATGGAAAAAGGGGCCTTGTAGATTTTTGCTCAAATATTCTCATTTATGGGATAAAGTGCTCAAGTATTATCAAATTTTCTGTATTCTCTCAGAGGAGGCCATAAGAAATTTCCTTTTGAAAATGGGGCTGATCCGTTAGAAGACAGAGGGAAAGGGATCTAATGGATTTTTCTCACTTATGCTTGTTTACAACAAATTGTTTATTTGAATTGGGTTTAATCTTTAAAATCTTTCAATTATATCGCAGCAACTGGAGCACATAACAATGGATTCTTGGTATTTCCCACAACAGTACTTCCATTACGTTCTTTCCAGCTGCTATCCCACTTAGGTCTACTAATAATCAGCCCACTGTTGGGAATAGAACCCTAGACCTTTTGAATGATAGTCCAACGTGCTACCATCACCATTGCCCTATCATAGCAAATGTTTACACAGTAAAATCTACAGATATTATCACAGCTGTCATAGCACAGTTGGTAGCGCATCAGACTGTCAATCTAGAGGTCCTGGGTTTGATCCCCGATGGGGGGCACTCATGCTTTCAGACTATTTATCTCTCACCAATGGGTTGATATTAATAGACCTATGTGAGATAGCAGCTGAAGGCTAGGAAAGGATGTAATGGTAGTACTGGTGAAAAATACCATTGTTCGGTGCTCCAGCCACCGCAAAATAATGGAAAGATTTTCAAAAGCAGCGTAAAACCACATTCAATCAATCCATAAACTACAAATATAATCGGATTTCCATTAAACTTTCACAGGATGATAGATGAAAAACAAGGAAGGTTCCTTTAAAATGTGAGGCTGATCTGTTTGAAAACAAAGGAAAAGGGTTCTTATGGAATTTTGCTCAGAATATTCTTATTTGTGCAATAAAATCTACAAATATTATAGGATTTCCTTAAAAATTTCGCAGGATGATTGTAGGGCCATAATGAAGGTTTCTTTAGTAAATGAGGCTTATCTGATGGAAAAGACATGGGAAAGTGGGGCCTAATGGATTTTTGTTCAAATCATTCTAATTTAATTTACACAATCTCTCAGTTATATTGCGACGACTGGAGCACCCAACGATGGATTTCTGTTATTTCTCACACCAGTACTACCACCATATCCCTTTCCTACCCTCCAGTTGCTATTCCACATAAGTTTACGATTATCTACCCATTGGTGGAAGACAAATGTCGGAAAGGATAAGTGCTGCGGCAGGGGATCAAACCCATGCGAATATAGACCCCTGGATTAGAAGTCTGGGACGCTACCAACTGCGCTATGGCCGCGGCTCATTCTAAGTTAAGCAATTTACTCAACAAATATTTCCAAATTGTCTCGAAACTTTCACAGGATGATATTAGCATTTGAAGGAAGGTTCAGGTTCTATGTGACTTATAATGAAAACAACATAAATAGAGCCCTAAAGATTGTTGTTTAAAACAAATTGAAGGAGAGAAAATTGGCTAAGTTGATTTATCATTTATTCATTCTTTTTAAACAATAAGTTTCTGAAATGTAAGATTAAATTGAGAGATAACTTGATAGCCAGATGAGCTTCTAAGGCTGTCATTGGCCTCTTGTTATATTTTGCAATCAAGTAAAATTGTTGAATAACTTGATGTATGCAAGTTTTATTTCAAACTATTCTCTTTCAATAATTTCGATTAGATTCAGGCCTTTCGGGGAAATCAGTAACTTAAGCACCTCTAGTTGTGTTTTTTGCCTGTCGCTTTGCCACTTTCAGCATCATTGCAGTCATAACACAGGGACTGGTGTACCTTCATATGATTTCCTGCATTTTATCACACCAGCACAACTACATCATTTCAGTCTGACCTCCAGTGCTCATCCTATTTAGGTGAACTACTTATCAATCCCTGATTGTAAGGAAAGATATGACTGTTGTCATATTAACTTTTATCAAATGAAAGATGGCTGTGATAGAGGACACACTCACACCACTAGATTTGACAGCCCAAAAGGTAAGGGACTGACTAGATTTTTGTTGTGGAAACAGGACAGGGATTCTTAATCATCATATTGAAATGTAATAAAATCTGTAAAATACTAAAAACATATGTTGTTTGAGTTCAGATGTTTTAGACAAAAAGTCAAGTCATTTTCATTACATTTTTTTTGTTAATGTGGCTTAGGCATTAGAAGGGAGACATTTTTTAACCTTTAGCACTAAAATTTAAGAGCTGCGTATTTTAAAATTGAGCTGAGTAAAAAATAGGCAGGGCTGCACTTAAAAAACGCAGCTTTCTTATAAAAAACGCAAAGCTGCGTTAAAGCTGGATAATAGCTGCGTAAAAGCCGGCTTTAAGCCGGCTAAAAGCCGGCGGTATTGGCACCTGCGTAAAAGCTGCGTTTACGCAGAAAAAACGCAGCTTTAACGCAGTTTTCTCTGAAAAACGCAGAAAATACGCAGCTTTCTAAGGAATTGTCTAGAAAGATGTATTAGAAAAAACGCAGTGCTGCGTAAAAAAAACGCAGTTTCTTAATAAAAACGCAGTTAGCTGCGTAAAAGCTGTACAATTTCTGCGTTTTTCTAGCTAATTCTATCTGAATTCTTATTAAGCTGCGTTTACGCAGCTATGCGTAAAAGCCGGCTTTTACGCAGGTGCCAATACCGCCGGCTTTTAGCCGGCTTAAAGCCGGCTTTTACGCAGCTAAATAAAGCCGGCTATTTTTCGCAAGGGATATTTTTTGATACAATATTCTTACAAAAGTTTTCTATTTAATTGTTTTTCATTTTAATATCTATCATTTCCCTATTTTTTGACACATGTTATTTGAATTCTTGTCTACTATATGCTTCAATTTTACCAAATTCAATATTTTTTTTGTAAATACATAATTGTATCAATATGTCGAGCAAAACCCATTAATATAACAACTGACAAAAACAATAATTTGAAATTGAGGCATTTTAGCACCTGATATTGCTCAACAGGCCTGAATCTGAGAATGATTAACAAAGGAATGAGAATAAAACAAAGAATACTCATGAGAATGTATTGAAATCAACCCTATACATTCTAGTGATATAAAGATTTCATTATAGCCATCATATGGAAATTAGTTTTGACTTTATATATTTTTTATCCAATTCTAATAATTTTTTGTTTTATGAAAACAGACAATTTCTTGGTATGTTGGTTGAAATCCATCATTTATTTGGTCACAGGATATTAATTGAATGATATCAAATATTTTCTGGGTTAAATATTTTAACAGCTTCTCCACTTTATTTTAACATAAATGAGAAATTGGAATCTCATTTTTCAGTTGTTGATCAACATTTGAGTTGCATATGAAAAACAAAAATTGATTCAAATATAGGTCTGGTAAATAATGAAATGTGCCACATTATGATACAATAATTTCAGAGGTTGCTAGTAAGTATTTCATTCACTTTCAATATGGTGTGTTAGAACATCACCTCTGTATATTTGATTAAGTACTAAAAGTTGACAAATTCGCCTATTTTTTTTTTTTTTTTTTTTTTTTTTTTGGGGGGGGGGGGAGGGGGGGGGGGGGGGGGGGGCTCTGAATAGTACAAATGCCTAAGAATAAACTCACATTAACATAATCAGTATCAAACTCAAATCAACATCTCTGGTTAGGAATCGGCCCTGGACAGCTTCATGATGACAGGTTGATCAATCAGTCTTTCTATCAATATTTCCTGGGGACATGTCTTTTCAACTTTGGTAAACTCGCAAGTAAATGAAACTGAAAATTAAGTGTTTTTTTTTCTTTGACCCTGATATTAGCACTGTTACGTGTCAGCGTCTTTCAAAATCATGTTCTCGTTTAATAACGAAAAACATAAACAACCTATCCGAAAATAGGGCACATCCGAAAATAGGGCACATCCGAAAATAGCTAAAGTTTTGCACTCGGCTCATTTATTTATTCCCACTTTCTATAAGCATTTCTGTCCCAGGCGAATTTAAAACATGAATTTTTTTAATGAAAATTGTGTATTGTATGCTGATGCAAGTCTACAGTTCAGTTTACAATCGTGAGAAATTGTTTCTTAGCGGTGGTCGTCTGTAATTCCGGTTTTCGAATCTCCCATGGCAACGGGATAAATGAGTAGAACCAGTCGAAGATAGAGCCGTAAAATAAACTTTTTGCATGGATTCCGGCTTTATATATGATTTTTGCATGAAGAGGGACGCCACAAATCAACATCATGTGATCAAATTCATAGTCATGTGACCTCATGCACTAGTATCCTTAAACAAACAATAATTATTTGCAATATGTTTAATTTGACTTTCCAGGGAATGGTTAACACATTCAATTTTTATTTGCAATATGTTTAATTTTGACAATTATTTCAGGTAATGAATCTCATTGTGAGAGTAACCAGCTGTTGGACCCTAGATATCCAGTCATTTAAAGGCAAACAAGTATGACATTGTATTAATATATGTATTCATTCTCTACAAATTTCAAATGATTCTGAATTTTGTTTAGGACAACTTTATAGTCATTCAATTCAGAACATTGTAGAATTGATAAGTGGAATCATTTTGGAAGGAAACTGAATGATTGGGATGATCAACTTTTGAAAGATTTGAGAGTTTTTGATTGAAAAGAGAAATCCACGACATAAGATGGAAATATAAGTAAAAACGTGAAAACTGATTCCAATTACCAGATTGATTTTTTATTTAAATTAAACTATTAATGAAAAAATAGCGGAAACAAAGCTGAGCGTTAAAATTTCAATGGTTAAGTTTTCTAGAAAACTCTAAGAAAATGTTATACATTGTGTATATGTCATAACATGCAATGGCTGCCAAGAGGACAAACGGGTGGCAAATTACGAATTAAAAGAACAATACATTCTCAACAAATAAGAGATCCCTCAACAAGACAAATCCAATTGAGTGAATATTTGGATAACTGCATTGATAATACCTCTAAATATCGAATGTTTATTTTTTATAAAATGAAAACCAAAAATCAATCCACTAGGTTAGTAAAAGAGCGATATTTAATTGATTGTTTTAAGCTGAAGCTAAATACATCAAAATGTTTTATGTAGACGTTACGTCACGTTTTCTTGTGTAACCTCACTCCTAAACTTCCTGACATTATGACGTCAACGTCGTTTATATGGAGACAACGCTCCAAAGAGCCAAGGGCAAAACATGTCAGCTTTGTTTCCGCTACTTTTTCATTAATAGTTGAATCCTCTGATTTGCATATTCATTTGGTATTTAGCTGTCATAATACTTATATCACTGATCATGTAAAGGAATGGTCTAGATTGCAGACAATGTACTATGTGTGATTTATTTGAAGCAGGTGTTTGTAGGTATCCAGGGTTAAATACACTGTAGAATTATACAAAGTTATATAATTAAACCAAACCTATAAACAGAATTCCCTGTTCCTTTTTTAACAGAAAGTTGTATAATAATTAAATGTTTCTGTTATGTTATTTCAGACAAAGATATTTGAATATGCTAGGTATAGATCTCCAGTGAAGATTGAACAAATCAAGGGCCATAACTCTGATGTCAGTGAAGACAGTGAGTCAGATGAAGATATACCAAACAAATTACCAAAATTAGATAGAGTGGAAAGTGTCACATAGTATCTAGATAGAGTGGAAAGTGTCACATAGAATCTAGATAGAGTGGAAAGTGTCACATAGTATCTAGATAGAGTGGAAAGTGTCACATAGAATCTGACTAGTGCTGTAAAAACTCGGGCCAGTTCAAAGGGTCTTCGCAAAACTTTTGTAATTGCCTATAAATATAAAGGCTCTTAAATGGTTTTGTGCAACCCCCATATTTTCCAGATGGAAAATTGTATCAAGATTTGAGATTGGACAGACATATCTCTTGATGTTGATCAAAAGAAAGCAAAAACTACTAAGTTAATAGTGTGGGAGGTATCAAGTGAATCTGCCCGTGGATGCATAGATTACCTGACCCTCAAATTGTAGACTTGAAATAAATTAAAGGTTTTAACAGATCAAGGGCAATAACTCTGGTGACATTGAGAAAAGTGAGTATTACAAATGAGTACAAAATAATCCAGACAAACCAAACAACCTAGAAAGTGTACCCATGGATAAAGTTACTGCAATTTTGAATTATTTATTTAAGTCTATTGACACATTGTATTGCATGAAATTTCAATTATTTTTTGCCTATTAGCTAAGCTATACACATGAAAGATATAAGTCTTTTTTCCAGCATGTTTTGCTTCGTAACTTAAGTCATAAATAGTCATTCCATAAACAGATAACTGTTGTTAATTAATATTATCAATTGACTCAAAACATAGAGGTCATTGAATAACGAATCTATTCAACAATCATCTATAAATAGATAACCTCGATTGAGGCACTCATCCTTTCTGACTTTTTGTCTCTCACCAATGGGTTGATAATTGTAGACCTATGTCAGATAGCAGCTGGAGGCTAGGAAAGGATGTGATGGTAGTACTGGTGAGAGAAATACAAGGAATCCATTGTTAGGTGCTCCAGCCTGTGCGATATAACTGAAAAATTTTTGAAGGCGGCATAAAACCCAATTAAAACAAACAAAATAATTAGATAAAAACTAGGCTGTACTGACTTTTAGCTCACCTGAGCACAACGTGCTCAAGTGGAGCTTTTAGGATCACCCTGGCTCCGTTGTCCGTTGTGTGTTGTCAACTTTCTTAAAACTTCTTCTTCTCCTAAACCACGTGGCCGATTTCAATGGAATTTTACCAGAATGCTCCCTGGGTGACAGTCTTTCAAAATTGTTCGCAAAATTCTGATTGGTCCGTAAATATGGGCTTGACAGGGCAGGGCTTATTTTGAGACCAAAATTTTTGAACAACATCTCCTGAACCATTGGGCTGATTTCACTGAAACTTTACCAGAATGTTCCTTGGGTGACCCTTTTCAAAAATTGTTCGCTCAATTCTGATTGGTCCATAGATATGGGCGTGGCAGGGCGGGGCTTATTTTGAGCCTAAAATCTTTTAACGACATCTCCTCCTGACTCATTGGGCTGATATCACTAAAACTTTACCAGAATGTTCCCTGGGTGACCCTCCTCAAAAAATGTTCACAAAATTTTGATTGGCCAATAAGTATGGGCGTGGCAGGATGGGACTTATTTTGAGCCCAAAATCTTTAAATGATATCTTCTCCTGAACCACTGGGTTGATTTTGATGAAACTTTACCTGAATGTTTCTTGGGTGACCCTTTTGATAATTTGTACACAAAATTTTGATTGGCCCATAAATATTGGGGCGGCAGGGTGGGGCTTATTTCGAGCCCGAAATCTTTGAACCACATCTCCTCCTGAACAACTGGGCCAATTTCAATGAAACTTTATTGGAATGTTCTGTGGGTGCCTCTTTTCAAAAATTGTTCACCAGAATGATCTTTTGATGACCCCCTTCAAAATTAGTTTGCACAATTTTGATGAGCCCAAAAATTTGGGCATAGTAGGGGGGGGGGGTTATTTTGAGTCGCCTCAGTGAAGAATGGGTAGGCAGGGTCAATTTTTATGCCCCCGTATCGAGAGATCGGGGGCATATTGTTTTACTCATGTCCATCTGTCTGTCTGTCCGTCTGTCCGTCCGTCTGTCCGAAAACTTAACCAAACTTAACCTTTGCCTTTTCTCCAAAAGAATTTAACATACAAGGCTCATATTTGGCATGATGATAGATCTCAATGATCCGCATCTGCTGGTACCAAAGTCTAGGTCATGTGACAAGGTCAAGGTCATCTGTCAAGGTCAGACTTTGAAAAAAATGCTGTTCCGGGGGCATTCGTGTTTCACAAACACATCTTGTTTTACTTTAAAGTCTTGGAATAACATCTCTACAACAATAAGCAAATGTGAATGAAACTTTGTCATTAAGTTACTTAGATGGGTTCCACTGGACCAATAAAATTCAGATGAGCGGTTTAGTGCCATTCTGGCCCTCTTGTTATCTGTTTTAGATGACAAGTTAAATAAATTTTGTATTTTATGAGCACAAATTTTATACTCTCTTTTTATTATGATATGAATTTTTGGGATGAACTTAGGAATTTCTGGATTCAAGTTATTCCACAAAACATATAATGCAGTTTGCAAATTGAAGTAATCGAATGCATTGTGACATAATTATACCCCCGCAAAACGAATGTTTTCGGGGGTATACTGGAATCAGCCTGTCTGTCTGTCCGTGCGTCTGTCCGTCTGTCCGTCCGTCTGTGGACACAAATACAGTAAAACCCCTCCTTCTGACCACCCCGTAAATACGAGCACCCCGCTATTACGAACGATTTTTGACAGAACGGAATTATTTGTTCTTCATTTCAATGGTCGCAAACCCCTCTAATGCGAGCACCCCGCTATTACGAATTACGACCACTAATTTCAGTACTAATGTCTTATAATGCACTATTACGAACCTCGCTAAAAAGACCAGTAACTTCACACCTCCGGATCGACCATCCGAATTTAACGCTTAGTAAGTACGACACTAATTGGGTACGATTGCATAAACAATGGATTATCGGATTTTTCGATATCGTGATTAAATCTCTATTGTGTTTTGGTGTTATTTTAAAACAAACAACTTTAAGTGGTCAGTTGTTTTGATACACTACATTCGTTTATCAATAAAAGATGTTTGTTGCATGTTTAATTATAGTAAAGCAACCGATCGGCGATCTGCAGACCGGTATTAATTAGTTTTTAAACATGATTGTAAATAAGCTTATGATTGATAGGTTTCGTATTGAGAAAAATGATTTTACTGAGTGTAATCACAACATTTACAGTTCGACAATAAATGGCCTATATTTTGATACAATTATTCCGATGTAGGATTTCAAATCGGATCAAATAAACAAACGAAGAAAAGAGCTATAGTGAAAGAGAAAACATAACCAGAGACATAACTTAGCAAAGAACATGTAAATGTATTTTTTTTAATTTAATGTAAAAATACACAATAAAGTTTAAATTGTGATAAAATAAACTAAATAACAAAGTCTTCTCTATAAGTAATAATTTGTGTTGAAAGTTTCGCATCCGACCAAACCTCAAAATTAAGACCACCTAGCTATTAAGACCACTTTCAAAAAGTACCCCAAGTGGTCTTAATAAAGGGGTTTTACTGTAGTAGTAAATTTGTGTCGCAAACTCCTCCTTCAGTTTTTAGCTCCACTGGCCAAAGGCCAGCAAGCTATTGTCATGGCGGAGTGTCCGTCGTGCGTCCGTGCTTGCGTGCGTCCGTCCGTGCATCCGTGCGTAAACTTTTTCTTTAAACATCTTCTCCTCCCAAACCAATTAATCGGATTTGAATGAAACTTGGTAGAAATGATCCTTGGGTGGCCCCGTTCTTAAATTATTCAAAGAATTTTAATTGGCCCCCAAATATGGGCGTGGCAGGGCGTGGCATTTTTATGCCCCCGTATCGAGAGATCGGGGGCATATTGTTTTACTCATGTCCGTCTGTCTGTCTGTCCGTCTGTCTGAAAACTTAACCTGAAAACTTAACCTTGCCAATATCTTCAAGCCTATTCAAGATACAAAGCTAATATTTGGCATGATGATAGATCTCTATGATCCGCATCCGCTGGTACCGAAGTCAAGGTCAGATGACAAGGTCAAGGTCATCTGTCAAGGTCAAACTTTGAAAAAACTTAACCCGAAAACTTAACCTTGCCAATATCTTCAAGCCTATTCAAGATACAAAGCTAATATTTGGCATGATGATAGATCTCAATGATCCGCATCCGCTGGTACTAAAGTCAAGGTCATGTGACAAGGTCAAGGTCATCTGTCAAGGTCAAACTTTGAAAAAAAAATGCCGTTTTGGGGGCATTCGTGTTTCACAAACACATCTTGTTTCACTTTGAAATCTTTAAAAATCTTCTCCTCCCAAACCATTGGGCCAATTTCAATGAAACTTGGCATGGATGTTCCTTGGGTGACCCTATACTTAAATTGTTCAAGAAATTTTGATTAGCCCATAAATATGGGTGTGGCAGGGCGGGGCTTATTTTGAGCCCGAAATCTTTGAATGACATCTCCTCCTGAACCACTGGGCTATTTTCAATGAAACTTTAACAGAATGTTCCTTTGGTAACCCTTTACTGAAATTGTTCAAGAAAATTTGATTGGTCCATAAATATGGGTGTGGCAGGGCGGGGCTTATTTTGAGCCCGAAATCTTTGAACGACATCTCCTCCTGAACTACTGGGCCGATATCAATGAAACTTTATCAGAATGTTCTTTGGGTGACCCTTTACTTAAATTGTTCAAGAAATTTTGATTGGTCCATAAATTATGGGCGTGGCAGGGTGGGGCTATTTTGAGCCCGAAATCTTTGAACGACATCTCCTCCTGAACCACTGGGCCGATTTCAATGAAACTTTAACAGAATGTTCTTTGGGTGACCCTTAACTTAAATTGTTCAAGAAATTTTGATTGGACTAAAAATATGGGCGTGGCAGGGCGGGGCCTATTTTGAGCCCAAAATTTTCAAATGACATCTCCTGAACCACTAGGTTGATTTCAATGAAACTTTACCAGAATGTTCCTTGAGTGTCTCTTTTCAAAAAATATTTGCTAAATTTTGATAGGCCTATAAATTTGGGCGTGGCAGGGTTGGGCTTATATTGAGGCCAAAATCTTTGAACGATATCTTCTCCGGAACCACTCTGCTAATTTCAATGAAACTTTACCAGAATGTTTCTTGGGTGACTATTTACTTAAATTGTTCAAGAAATTTTGATTGGTCCATAAATATGGGCATGTCAGGTGGGGTCTATTTTGAGCCCGAAATCTTTGAAGGACATCTTCTGAACCTTATGTTTTAATAAGATTGGTCAAGGGTTGCAGGTTCATTGTGATTGAGTATTTTGGTGCAATATGGACCAGAACCATTTAATCATCACTAAATAGGTCTTAGGAGATTTTGGGGTGTTAATGTATTCATTTAAAGTAAGCTTTATTTAATGAAAGTCTAAAGATTTTAAAGCCAGTGGAGCGATACAGGCCCTCTCGGGCCTCTTGTCCTTCAAAAGCCTTGAAACTTTATAGAAACATTCATCACATGTTGAAGTTTTGCAAGATGCAATTTTCAGGTCCCAACTTCCCCTGGTTCATGAATTATCTCCCCTTGAACTTAGACATTTTTTCCTATTTGTTACCATGTACTTATCATTTTGTGTCGCAAACTCCTACTTCAATTTTCATTCAATAGTTATGAAATATTATACAAACATACATCACATAATGAAGTTTTGCAAGACGCAAATTTCAAGTGTCAACTCTCCCAGGTTCACTAATTATCTCCCCTTGAACTTAAGACATTTTTTTCTATTTGTTACCATTTACTTATAATTTTGTGTCGCAAACTCCTCCTTCAATCTTCATTCAATAGTTATGAAACATTAAACAAACAATTATCACATGTTGAAGATTTGCAAGACACAAATTTCAAGTGTCAACTCCCCCAGGTTCATGTGTTATCTCCCCTTGAACTTTGACATTTTTTCCTATTTGTTACCATGTACTAATAATTTTGTGTCGCAAACTCCTCCTGCAATTTCCATTCAATAGTAATGAAACAGTATACAGACATTTATCACATGTTGAAGTTTTGCAAGACACAAATTTCAAGTGTAAACTCCCACAGGTTTATGAATTATATTTGAAGCATATTTTGCTTCTTCTGTCAAAGTATCTCATTCTCTGAAAGCACTTGGGGGGGTATTAAGTCACATTCAGTGACAAGCTATAGTTTTCACAAAAATATAACATGGCTATACATTCTTAGCTCATTTGCATAGTTATTCGCTAGTGTTGTAACACCTATATAATATCATGTGAAAGTTGTGGCATAACAGAAGTCTATGGACAGGGCCATCAATAATTGTTAGTAGAGCTGTATTTACTTCATCATTATAATATTCTCCACCTATGAAGTAGAGGGGGGGGGGGGTAGAAAATAAGTTTCAGCATGTCTGTCTGTCTATCCATTCATTCATAGTTACATTGTTTGTTTGAATAGGTTTTACTCTGCTTTCAATAATTTTGCAGTAATATCATGGCTGGAGCACCTAACAATGGATTCCTGGTATTTCTTTCTCGTGTACTACCATTTCACCCTTTCCTAGCCTCCGACTGCTATCTCACATAGGTTTACCATTATCTACTTATTAGTCAGAGACACACATCGGAAAGGATATTTGCCGCCACCGGGGATCAAACCCACGACTTCCAGATTTGAAGTCTCATGCCTAACCAACTGCGCTATGGTGCAGCTATATTTTTCATAAGTACATACGTTCATCTGTAGATCTGTTCCAGACTCTCACTTGAAAAAACTGTTGCCAGACTCCTATTTTTGTGTTAGCTCCACTGGCTGAAAGGCAGTGGGGTTATTGTCTTGGTGCAGTGTCTGTCATGATTGTGTCCATCTGTGTGTCTATGGTTCCAGTCGTAAACGGTCGTAAAATTGTGACAATGCCTTATTAGGGGAGCATAATCCGTCTTTGACGGCTCTTGTATTCATCAATCTTGAATTTTTTGTTCAGCATGTGACGCTTAAAAACTCTTATTAACTTGAAATAAACATTCATTTAGGCCTGAGGAACAAATCAGCTGCTAAACCAGCACTAGTTAACAAACACATCCTGACCTTGTGCAACTTATATGGGACAAAGGGCTAGAAGGAATTATTTGTCCACTTTTCAATAGCTCTAGCTATTATTATTATTGTTATTATTTTTATTACTATTAGAAGATTAATGTTGTAAAATATTTTAACGTTTTTGTTTTATTTCCAACTTTGATGTAAATCATGTCAGTCTGCATTTGGTCATATCTCTTTTGTTATTGAATATATCTTTTTGAAACTTGAAGAATGTGTTCACCATCGCAAGACTATCTAGATGAAAACTCATTTAAGCATTCTCATGAGAATAATACCCCCTTTAAGCTCCACTGGCCTAAGGCCTGCGAGCTTTTGTCATGGTGGTGTGTCCGTTGTGTGTGTGTCTGTTTGTCCCTCTGTGCGTAAACTTTTTCTTTAAACAACTTCTCCTAAATGGGTGACCCTCTTCTCAAATTTTTAAAGAAATTTTGATTGACCCCCAACTGTGGGCATAGCAGGGCCGGGCTTATTAGTCCACACCGGAGGGGACTATAGGTTTGCCCTCCGTCTGTCCGTCCGTCTGTCTGTCCGTCCGTCTGTCCGTGCGTCTGTCCGCTCAAATCTGGATCCCGCGATAACTTAATAACTAAGCAAACGTTTTTAATGAAAGTTGGTATATGACTAGATGGCAATGTGTAGATTATGCACATCATTTTATTTTTGTTTTACGACTTAAATTGAGGTTGCTATGGTTACAGAAATAGTGAAAATATGGCCAAAAATGGGATCCTGCGATAAGATAATAACTAAGCAAGCTAGTTTGATGAGACTTGGTATATGACTATATGGCAATGTGTAGATTATGCACATCATTTTATTTTTGTTTTTAGACTAAAATTGTTGTTGCTATGGTTACGGAAATAGTGAAAATATGGCAAAAAATATTGGATCCTGCGATAAGTTAATAAGTAAGCAAGCTAATTTGATGAGACTTGGTATATGACTAGATGGCAATGTGTAGATTATGCACATCATTTTATCTTTGTTCTTTGACAAAAAGTGCGGTTGCTATGGTAACGGAAATAGTGAAAATATGGCAAAAAATGGATCCTGCAATAACTTAATAACTAAGCAAGCTAACTTGATGAAACCTGTTTTAAAATGTAAAAAAATTTATAAGCCATGTTAGTCAGGGTGGTGATGCAGCAGTATTAATCACCTCCAGTGAAAGTTCTCATTTCTTACCAACCAGACTGAAGAAAAACATCTTGGATCAGACAAGGTAACTGTTATTGATACTATTTCTTGCATCTGTCTATTGCTTGCATGAATTGTATAGTGGGCACAGCAGAGACAACAACTCATGTAAGTCTTGTTTAACCCTTTCCAAAACAAGACCTGGTTTTGACGTCCCTGATAGAATTGGCGTGGGAAAACATTGAGACAAACGAAGCCGGTAGGGGACTTTATGTGTTGCATACAACACCAGATACTTGTTTTAACTTGGCATTGGCGTTCCTTGGGTGACCCTTTACTGAAATTGTTAAAGAAATTTTGATTGACCCCCTAATATGGGTGTGGCAGGGCGGGCTCATTTTCTCTTTTATTTTCAAAAATGTTTGATATCTTCTCTTCCCAAACCATAGGGTAGATTTCAATGAAACATGGCATGGATGTTCCTTGGGTGACCCTATATCTACATTGTTAGAGAAATTTTGATTGACCCTCAAATTTTGACCTTCCAAAAATGGGCGTGGAAGGGCTTATTTTCACTTTGAAATCTTAGAAAATCTTTGAATAATGGGATGGAATTTAATGAAACTTGGCATGAATATTCTATGTGTGACCCTCTACTCTACTGTAAAATCTTTAAAAATCTTCTTCTCCCAACTAATTTTTGTTTCAATGAAACTTAGCATGAATATTCCTTAGGTGCACCTTCACTTAAATTGTTGACATCTTTTTGATGGACCCATAAATGTGGGGTTTGCACGGCGGACTTATTTTCACTTAGAAATCTCAAAAAAAAATCTTCCTTTTGATCCCGGTCAACTGGATTAATTTCATAGAATCTTGATATGAATAATCCTTAACTTAAATTGTTCCTGAAAATTTATTTAGAATGTTCTACTTTTTGCAAGCACCTTAATGTTGGCATGAAATTGGGTTAAGGGTATGCATATTAATAGTGATTTAGAATTTGATGCAATGAGGGCTACTATGTTCCTGGCAACCACAGCAGACTCTTTTTAAGCCACTTTGGAGGAAACGGAATGAACTGTTCACAACATAGGGGGATGGAATTGACATATGTCATGATTACCGAGGCAGGTTAGAAAATTGTTTTAACTGTTAAAACATTTGTCACGGCAGCCGCTGATGACCTATTTTATAGATCATAGTTAAACGGAAAGAACTCAACAAAACATAACAGTTTGTTACAAACTGTAACTCTATAACCTGATACGTTTTGGACTACCATGGCTGCCTCAGTCACCTGGAACATAGTGTAAACACAGGGTTATAAAAAATGAAATCATCTCAAAACTTTGGTTGTCATGACAAAGAAAAAGGGGAAAATATGAAAATCTTTGCTGAAACCAGAAGGCAGACAACCTTCATATTATGCCACTGGGGTCATACATTGACCTTGACCCCCTTCCCGTTGTACATCTCATTTAACAATAAAATAAAGAAGAAAACCTTCAAAAAGTTCAAACATAGAATTATAAAAGGAAATCTGTCAAAATCTTCTTTTAAATAAGAAGGCATGCAGTCTGTATGATATATGTGTAACTTGACTTAAAATTAGTTACTACTAGGGTCATTTATTTGGTCTTAGCCCTTGTTCATCCCTTGCTATACTGAAACAAAGTTGAATTTCTTTTAACAATCATCTACCTTGAAAAATTCTGCTAGAGCAATGATATTTTGTAAAAATTATCTTCCAGTGGACATCTACCAATCTTATTTATGTGATGCCCCATGGATCGAGGAGACTCGTATAAGCAATGAATGTTGAAAATCTTTCAACAAATTACCTTTCTTACAAAAAATACTATTATGCTGCCCTACCAAGATAGGGAAATTTTGTTTATTTTCAAATACATCACTTTTAGTGAAATGGAATTAAATCTTTAGAGTACAGATTTTTTATTCAAAAGATAAAACTGCATGTTAGTAATGTCTCTTTTTGATAAAAGAACTAGAAAAAAACTTGAATTATCTTCTAATTGTATCAGAAGATTAAGGCCTTTGATGTGAATCACAATTCTTTGTTTTACATAGAAACAAAGAGCAAAAAACTTCTTCACCAAAACCAAAAGTCAGTCAGATTTTATATCTGGTATGTAGCCTCATCTATCTATCATCTATCATTTCCCTGGGGTCATA
This sequence comes from Fragum whitleyi, assembly GCA_948146395.1. Classification (NCBI taxonomy): domain Eukaryota; kingdom Metazoa; phylum Mollusca; class Bivalvia; order Cardiida; family Cardiidae; genus Fragum; species Fragum whitleyi. The sequence goes on along the minus strand of OX411555.1, from coordinate 6,725,760 downwards.
CTTGTGATTGGCTAGGACACACCCCATTAACTTAGAAATATAGAAGAAAATCTTAAAAATTCTTCTCTAGAACCAGAAGGCATATATCTTTAATATTAGGTATGTAACACCATTCAATTGACCATTATTAAGTTTGCTCATAAACTCCTGGAGTCATAAAGCCTCCGTCAGAGTGCAGTTGGTAGCGCGTCGGACTGTCAAACTAGAGGTCACGGGTTCAATCCCCGATGGCAGCACTCATTCTTTCTGACTATTTGTCTCTCACCAATAGGTCGATCGATAATTGTAGGCCTATGTGAGATAGCAGCTGGAGGCTAGGAAAGGATGTAATGGTAGTACTGGCGTGAGAAATACCAGGAATCCATTGTTAGGTGCTCCAGCTGCCGCGATTTAACTGAAATAATGTTGAAAGCAGTGTTAAACCCCATTCAATCAATCAATCCTGGAGTCATAAATGGGCTTTTCCTGGGTGCTTCCCTTATAAAGAAAAGGAGTAAAATCTTTGTAATTCTTTCACTGAAAGCAGAATGTAGACTGCCTAGAAATGTTTTTAGTAATAAAGTTGTCAGACACCATTAGGCACTTGTTCTAACCTTAATTGAATAATAATATTTTGGAGAGCGTAACTTATACATAACCTTGAAATTGGGGATTTTTGAAAATATCATTTTTTCTTGCTAAATTGACAAGAAAAGGACAATAAGAAGCTGAATGGTGACCTCCAATTTCAGTGAGTTGGTATACATTTTTTAGCTCACCTGAGCACATCGTGCTCAAGGTGAGCTTTTGTGATCATTGAATGTCCGTCTTCTGTCGTCCGTCGTGCGTCGTCTGTCGTCATGCGTCAACAATTTAAGTGTTTACACTCTAGAGGCCACAAATATGATCCAATCATCATGAAACTTGGTCAGAATGTTGGTCAGGTCACAAGGAGGAACCCTATTGAAAATGGGAAGGATCCATGCCATATCACGGGAAAAGGGGCCTTAATGACAATTTTCTTGTTTACACTCTAGAGGCCACAATTATGGCCCACTCTTCATGAAACTTGGTCAGAATGTTGGTCAGGTCACAAGGAGGAACCCTATTGAAAATGGGAAGGATCCATGCCATATCACGGGAAAAGGGGCCTTAATGACAATTTTCCTGTTTACACTCTAGAGGCCACAAATAAGGCCCAATCTTCATGAAACTTGGTCAGAATGTTGGTCAGGTCACAAGGATGAAGCCTATTGAAAAAGGAAAGGATCCATGCCATATCACGGGAAAAGGGGCCTTAATGACAATTTTCTTGTTTACACTCTAGAAGCCACAAATATGGCCCAATCTTCATGAAACTTGGTCAGAATGTTGGTCAGGTCACAAGGATGAAGCCTATTGAAAATGGGGAGGATCCATGCCATATCACGGGAAAAGGGGCCTTAATGACAATTTTCTTGTTTACACTCTAGAAGCCACAAATATGGCCCAACCATCATGAAACTTGGTCATAATGTTTGTTAGGTCATGAGGATGAACTGTTTTGAAAATGGGGCCTTAATGACAATTTTCTTTTAAGAGCTCCAGACGCCAGAAATAATGGTCATGAAACTTTGCCAAAATGTTTGCCAGCTCACAAGAATGAACTCTGTTGAAAATGGGAAGGATTCATGCCATATCACGGGAAAAGGAGTCTGAATGATAATTTACTTGAAAAACTCTAATGGCCTCAAATATGGCCAAAATTTAGTGAAACTTGGTTTTATGTAGAAATTATCTTCTTTCTGACATCTGCCTTTTTACTTGATGTGATGTCCAAGTGATCAAAAAGAGTCAGGTGAGCGATCTAGGACCATCATGGTCCTCTTGTCATTGAATTGTAAAATATTTGATAAGTGATATTTACAAGACAAAATTGCAGGAAAAATGTTATTGAAAAAATACTCTTTTCTTCACTGAAATCTAAATTTTATTTTTATATCAACAAAAAACTTTCACCTACATTAAATATAGTTGAAAGAATACAATAGAAAATTTGTTTAACATTAGAAGAATTGGAAATTAGAAGACAAAATTAAATTTCAATTTCTACACCTGTAATAATCACTGAGAAGGAATGGGGCTTTAAGGTTGGACGTTACAGTTTTGGGGAGACAACTCGCCTAGAAAAAAATTGTGAGGGGGCCTTGTTAAAATCAACTTTATATGAAGTTGCGCGTGCACAGTGGAAGGCTTTTTTTTCAAACAATCGTAATTTTGTCAACCTACATGCAGGATTGTCCTGAATTCAAAATAAAAATGTTCGCGAAACATTTCAGAAACATAAGACTGCTAAGAAAGGTTCACTTTCTAAACGTTTGCGAATGTTTTTGCATCCTGAACTGCAGGATTTGACAATTATTACGAGGGACAAAATGAAATCCGGTCATGCATTCAGAATAGCGAATCACAAACGATTATCCGAAAAAATGGTAGTCTGCATTACCATGTAAAGTATATCTTATGAGTGTTTCACACTTGTGCTTCGTTATTCCAACGAAGTACGGGCGACGTTGATAGACCTATCACAAGCCATGCATTCAGTATGACAAAAACGGAGCAAACACTTTTGCTATTTATAACCTGCATTGCTCGCATGTGCAAGTGCTAAACGTTTACTCGCTATGTTGTCCTTAAGTCCAGGGCTGTCTCGTTCTCTTCATTATCGAAAGGGAATGTTTGAGTTCGGGTCATATCGTTGTAAGTATAAAACTATCATATAATGGATGCTTATAAAAGGTAGTCATCTTTCAGTTATTTGAACATTGCTTGAAAAGGAGAAAAAATATGCTTTTTTATTTACGACTTCGGTAAAAACTGATACAGAATGACGAATCATACCAGTAACCCAAAATGATAAGATTTTGCCACTTGGATGCGATTTCTCTCCTTTTCAGTTTACTTTTCTGCACTGTTAAGTGTCTGTTCGTTTTCCACTATTCTTTTTATAAATTTTCAAAATGATATGTTACTTTTGCCTATAAAGATTCCATTCATTACGTATGTTACCCATTGTGAAAACGGAAAAGGAGACAATGTAGAAAAAGAACAATTTCAACCTTTAAAAAATCATTTCTTCTCTCTAAATTTCGACTATCATATAATGGATGCTTATAAAAGGTAGTCATCTTTCAGTTATTTGAACATTGCTTGAAAAGGAGAAAAAATATGCTTTTTTATTTACGACTTCGGTAAAAACTGATTCAGAATGACGAATTATACCAGTAACCCAAAATGATAAGATTTTGCCACTTGGATGCGATTTCTCTCCTTTTCAGTTTACTTTTCTGCACTGTTAAGTGTCTGTTCGTTTTCCACTATTCTTTTTATAAATTTTCAAAATGATATGTTACTTTTGCCTATAAAGATTCCATTCATTACGTATGTTACCCATTGTGAAAACGGAAAAGGAGACAATGTAGAAAAAGAACAATTTCAACCTTTAAAAAATCATTTCTTCTCTCTAAATTTCCATCTTTTTTTGATTCCGTTTATGTGTGTTTGTAAGAGTGAAAAGGATAATTTGATAACGATTATTAATATTCCATCAATGGCTTTGTCAACATTGAATATTTCAATAAGCAATGATTTCAAAAAGCTTTCGTATTATTCGAAGAGAGTATGTATTCGAGAGCTACTGCGTCTGCTCCTTGACCAAGAAGTCCCGAGATCGGGTATAGATACCGGCGATTGCACTTTTTCCTTTATTTGGCCCTTAGATTTTTGTACTCTTCTGTAATCCACAGAATCAAGAGGGATCTATGTAAAATTTAGGAAATTGTTTCCAAGCCATTGTAAAATAAATTAGCTTACAATTATCAACATAATCACATAATTCTAAAAACCTATAAACAATCGAAAGTCATGTTTTCCGTCTTTTATGTTTCAATCGAGTAAAAAACCATCTTATCTTGCGTGGCAACTGAAATGACATATATCTATATGTAATTGCCTCATATAGAAAATGAGTTCATGGAGGAAAACCTTGTGTTTTGATCAGGATAATGGCTGTGCATGTGGCGGATCCAGAGGGAATGGGTTGTTCAGTCTTTCACTGGGTAATTCGGCAAAACTTTGGTAATGATGTGAAATGACTAAACCCCCCCTCCCCTTCCCCCTTAATTGTAGTTTAAACTCCGTTACAGAAATCCTACAACTGCCATAGACGTTACCAAGTGTATCAAAATTACAAATGGTTTTTATTGTTGATTGGGACATCAGGGGACGTAACAGTGTCAGGACAAAATCAAATTAGAGTGATAAGTTATGGGGGGGTACTGTACTTCAAACTTATGAAATTGACTAAAAGTGCCTGGATACATGTACTTTTCTTAATTAATTTCAGTTGAACGATAGTTGGACTAATTTTCTATTAACATATTTCGAGTTTATTTAATATAAGTGTTTACTTTTTTTGCCTTCAAAAAAAAAAATTCACTTTTTATCTTTGAGGAGCATTTAAAGCAAAATGTCCTCTTGTCACTTATGTATGCCCTAACTAAAAAGTTTATTATATTGTTATGTTTTCCATATCTATGGCTATAGATATATGTTAATTTAACACACCAGCATTGTGATCAGTCGGTGTAATAAACAGTTTTCTTTGATATTTTCGAAAACATGGCCACCTTAAGAAAAATGTAAATATTTTCAAAATATGTGTGGAAAGCTATGTTGATATTTTCAATATATCTGTGCATATGAATGCTCTAAAACAATCATCTGTTTTTGCGGATATCTGGAAATTCCCCGAAACTATAACGGCCCTCCTTAACATCTATACTTTTACAAAGGAAAAGGCATATGCAAGAAAAAATTATATTTATATTCAAATTGTCTACATATCAGTCATAAGTTGATGAATTTCAGGCAACAAACTTTAAGCGTCCATGACATACTTATTATAAAATGTCATTTTTAGGTCACCTGAGCAAAAAGTGCTCAAGGGGAGCTTTAAGGATCACCCTGAGTCAGCTGTCTGTTGTGTGTTATCTGTGTGTCATGTATCAACAATCTTAAAATATTCTTCTCCTGAACAACTGGGCCAATTTCAATGAAACTTTGCCAGAATGTTCTGATTGGCTCATAAATATATGCATGGCAGGGCGTGGCATTTTTTTTACTTTGACAGCGCAGTTGGTAGCGCATCGGTCTGTCAATCTAGAGGGTTTGATCCCGGACGGCGGCACTCATTCTTTCCAACTATTTGTCTCTCACCAATGTGTTGATAATCGTAGACCTATGTGAGATAGCAGCTGGAGGCTAGGAAAGGATGTGGTGGTTTTACTGGTGAGAGAAATACCCGGAAACCATTGTTAGGTGCTCCAGCCTCTGCAATATAACTGAAAAAATGTTGCAAGCGGCTTAAAACACCATTCAATCAATCAATTTTTATTGAAGACAGGCTTGCCTGTCTTTCAATATTGGGATCGTCACCATAGGATTTTGCTAACATACTCAAACATGTGTCATTACGCTAAAGAAAGTAGACCCATTCATAAAAAAGAACACAGCAAGAGTAATCAATAGTGTAGTAATATACCGTAAAATTTTGGTGCTGACCTAAATTCTGGCTGGAACCTCAAGGGAGTGAACATGTGATCTATGCAGAAGTCGCCTACAGAACCGTGCTTTGCATTCGTAAGTAGTGCTGTTTTAGGATCTTTTTGGCTGCAATCTTTTGCATTTGCTCCAAATATTCAATTGCATCTTACAACTGTTTTTATGCATTGGCAAGCTAATTTCAGCTCCCCATTTTAGACTCGCTACTTCTCATTAAATTGTGTGTTTGTGTGTCCTTAAGGTTGCTTTATTTAGCCTTCTCCCGGACCTGTCGTAGTATAAATGAATAAATAGTAAAATACTCCAGTTAACCCTTTCCTGTTTTTCAAAATTTTGGACCTGTCCAAATTCAAAGGTTTTGCAGACGAAAATTTTAAGTGGATTTAATTTGAAAAATAACCATTCAGTAGGGTAGAAAATAGTGTTGAAAAAGAAGAAATTGCTTGTCAGGAGCAATTTCTTCTGTTTTCACAATGTTTTCTCAATCATTAAATCACAGGCACGTAAAAAGCAGGGATTAAACAGCAAAGGGTTAAGGTTTCCAATGGTGTCTGAGGGCTTACATTAACCTTTATGAAGTTTGTTCATATCATGCTCCTGAGGTCAGTTATTAACCCTTTTCATGCTGAATAAATTTTGGCTAAAAATTTTCATCAAAATCAAAGGGCAAAATGCGCTGAAAGTACCAACTGTAGGTCAATTTTTACTTGAAAAACTAAATCTATTGACAATGCTGGTTTGAAAATGAGAAACAGGTGGTGTAGACTAACATCAGACTGCACATATGTGCAGGCTGATGTTTGTCTATAGCTCCTGCCATAGCAGGAATATTCCGGGTTCAGCATGACAAGGGTTAGGGCTCAATTCATGTGCATCCAACTCGTCATTAATATTAGGAAATCTTTCAACAATAATTTTCTCTGAAATCAGTCCAGTGCATTGAAAAAGATACAAATGATCTCCTTAGAAATGATCATCTGTCAATATCATTCATACGATGTCCCGGTGGTCAATTAGACTCAGGTGAGCGATAAAGGGCCTTTATGGTCCTGTTTTTAGCTCACCTGAGCACAACGTGCTAATGTGAGCTATTGTGATCAACTTTTGTCCGGCGTCCGTGCGTCGTCCGTTGTCCGTCAACAATTTCTTTAAATGATATCTCCTCCTAAACTACTTGGCCAATTTTAACCAAACTTGGCAGAAATGTTCCTTAGGTGATCCTCTTTAAGAATTGCTATAAGAATTGAAATCGGTGAAAAACTCTGGTTGCTATGGCAACCGAAGTTAAAAATTTAAGAAAATCTTTAAAATTATTCTTCTTCTGAACAAGCAGCCCTACAGCCTTGAAATTTGACCTGGATGATCAGCTCATAGACCTTAATAAAAATTGCTAAAATCATATCTGTTGAGCCACCAGGTGTGGAGCACCATGGGGGAGGGGGTAGTACTTTAGTGGAAATTTTGTAATCTTTAACCTTCTTCTTCTTCTGAATAAGAAGCCCTACAGCCTTCAAATTTGGCACGGAGGATCAGCTCAAAGACCTTAATAAAAATAGCTCAAATCATATCTGTTTGGCCTCCAGGTGCAGAGCACCAGGGGGGAGGGGGTAGTACTTTTGTGGAAATTTTTTAATCTTTAACCTTCTTCTTCTTCTGAACCACAAGCCCTACAGACTTGAAACCTGGCATGGATGATCAGCATATGGACCTTTATAAAAATTGCTAAAATCATATCTTTTTGGCCGTCGGGTGCAGAGCACCAGGGGGGAGGGGGTAGTACTTTTGTGAAATTTTTGTAACTGTAACCTTCTTCTTCTGAACCAGGAGCCAGACAGATTTGAATATTGGCATGAATGATCAGCATATGGACCTTTATAAAAATAGCTAAAATCATTACTGTAGATTCACTCGGTGCGGAGCACCAGGGGGGAGGGGGTAGTACTTTTGTGAAAATTTTGTAATCTTTAACCCTCTTTCGTCTTCTGAACCACAAGCCCTTTAGACTTGAAAATTGGCATGGAGGATCAGCTCATAGACCTTAATAAAAATAGCTAAAATCATGACTCTAATGCCACCAGGTGCGGAGCACCAGGGGGGAGGGGGTAGTACTTTTGTGAAAATTTTGTAACTTTAACCATCTTCTAATGAACCAGGAGCCCTACAGACTTCAATATTGGCATGGATGATAAGCATATGGATCTAAAAAAAAATAGCTAAAATCATGAATGTAGGGCCACCAGATGCGGAGCCTTAGGGGGGAGGGGGTAGTACTTTTGATCAATTTTGAAATCTTTAACCTTATTCTTCTCCTGGATCAGGAACCCTACAGACTTGAAAATTGTCACGGATGATCAATATATTGACATTAATAAAATTAGCTAAAATCATGACTGTAGGGTCACTGGGTGCTGAGTGTCTGGGGGAGGGGGTAGTACTTTGGATCATTTTTGAAATCTTTAAACTTCTTCTAATGAACCAGGAGTCCTACAGACTTGAAAATTGGTGTGGATGATCAGCATTTGGACAATAATTGAATTAGCTAAAATCATGACTGTAGATTCACCAGGTGCAGAGCATCTTGGGGGAGGGGGGGTGCTTTGTTAAGAATTCTGAATCCCTACAGCCTTTATATTTGACATGGATTGATCAACTCATTAAAGAAAACTTTAAAAGTCTCGGACCCAGCCTGTATATCTGGCATAGATTAGCTGATCACAGACCTTTTGTGAAAAAAGCTTAAATAAATAATGACCAGGGGAGGAGCAGAGGGGGGAGGATTATTTCAAATGTTATCTGATTGAATAAGTGAAAATCTCTTTTTCTGTGGTTGCATGGACATACCTAGGTAATGAAGCTTTTTTCTCAGGTGAGCAACCCAGGGCCAACAGCCCTCTTGTAATAAACTTCTGATACTTATTAACATTGTAGCTGATTTCAACAAAATTTTGCCATTTTATTCCCTGGGTGAACCTTCTCAAAATTTATTCCTGAAATTTTTATTGAGGGAAATGGGCAAGGCTTATTTTGACCCTGAAATCTTTAAATATCTTCTTGGTAACCAATGGACAGATTGCAGCATAACTTGGAAGACATGTTTCTTGGGTGACCCTTCTCAAAATATTTTCTTGAAGTTGTAATTGATCCTCCAGGTAGGGGCTTGGCATATTTTGATAAAAAAAATCTTACAACATCTTCTCAGTGATCAATAGGTAAATTACTAGCTTGATAGGATTGTTGCTATTGTGACCCTTCTTAAAACTTGTTTGTGAAATTTTTATTGACCCACAAATATGTCAATCAAAGTGCAATGTTTATTCTGACCCTGCAATCTTTAGACATTTTCTCCCCAGTAATTAATGGGTATCAACCAAACTTGGCAGAAATGTGCCTTGAATGACTCTTCTCACAACTTGTTCATGAAATTTTTAGTGATCAAAACCGTTGGGATGGCAGAGCAGGCTTGGATTGATCCTGAAATCTTTATACACCATAGCCTCTTACATCGATGGGCCAATTTCAACTTCAATTTCAAATTTTCTCTTAATGGACCTTAGATGACCCTTTTAAAAACTATTTGTGAATTTTTTATGCCCTCAAAATATGGGCATGGTTCGGTGAGTATTTTTTGAGCAGTGATAGGATAGGGGGAATATTGTTATATTAGTGTCTGTCAATCTGCAAAACCAAATGCAAATACTTGGGATAATGATAGATCTCTTTGATGTAAACTGCTTATACCAAGCTCCATATCATCTGACAGGGTCAAGGTTATCCATCAAGGTCATTTTGTCATGTATGAAATTACAGGAACATATCGAAGCACTGAAAGTACTGAAAGTGAAACATTTCTGATGACATGAGAGAGAGAGAGAACTCTTTCTTAACTCGAAAAAAACAGTGAATAACAGAAAGGTTATTCAATTTCAATACGCCAAACAGTCCTTCTACATTTTTTCCATGAATCATTATCCATTATGGCTCTGGAAATTTTACAGACTGAATCCGGTCCCCTCCCCCCCCCCCCCCCCCCCCCTCCCCAGAATTAAAGACTGATGATTCTCATACTTGTGTCGCACATCAGTCAGAGACAAAACATAAATGATCGTTGATTGAGAAGTTTGCAATTCAAAACATAAAGCATTGGTCTTCAACTAAAACATTGTGATTATAACGTTTCTATCTTTTTGGTAATATGCTATTTGTCTCCCACAAATGGGTCAAAAATCATAGACCTATGTAGGACAGCAGCTGGAGGCTAGGAAAGGATGAGTGGTAGTACTAGTGTGAGAAATATCTGGAACCCAGACTGAGAGATTGTTGAATGCAGCGTTTAACTCCTCTTAAGCAAATTAAACACTAACATCTATAAAAAAAACTTGGATTAAGAACTGATTTTTGTGTCCTTCCCACCCCTTTTCTGACAGAAAAATGTTTAAAAGTGGCGATCATCCCTATTCAAACAAAATGCGCAAGAAAGGTTGTTCATTTAAAATACGTGTAATTCTTGAAACCTGTCCCAAGCCTGACTGTCTCTGTAAATGTTATGTAAAACCTGATTGCATTAACCTGTGTACACATCACCTTACGTGTTGGAGCATAGAACGGCAGTAAATTTAGGCCGTTTGTTTAGTGACCTCCCTTTCACCATGGGGGAATAAAAACGGTGAATCACTTGAAAACCCTCCCCGTTGAAAAAATTCGCATGGGCCAAGATTGGTTGATCTTTTCATATTTTAAAAGAGTCTTTTCATTGTCTACATTTCGTATATACATGTAGAGTCCTTGTATAACACCATTTCCAAAATTCACTGTTATCTGAAGAAGAGAAGTCTTAGAAATTAGTAAATTGAAACTAAGTAGATGCTACTTTCTCTCGATGATATTAAGCTCTATTAAGATCTTACGGGGTTTGATTTTTCCCACTGTATCACACTGGTGAACATTCACCAAAAAATCCTGATACTTTACAAGAAATATAATTTAGTAACTCTACTGTTCAAGGTAGATAATCAGTATGGTGTATTACCAAATAAATTAGTGTCTCCCTTTGACCAAGCACATTTAAGAAAATGAAATGAAATGGTAGCTCAATGAAGGGTGGGCATAGAGTGGCATTTCACCTTTTCATTCATCCAACGGATTTTTCTGTCTATCCAAATTGGAAGCATCGTGGGATCATGGGTTTGTGACAGGATGTACACTTTACATTATTAGTCTCCAAACAATGCTTGTAAACCTAGACAGATAGCAGCTGGAGGCTAGGAATTTTTAGGATTAATAGGTAGTACCTTTGCAAGAATTACCAGGAATCCATTGTAGGTGCTCTAACAGCCACGATATGACGGGAAGTTGTTAAAAGCAGCCTCATAAAACCCATTAAAAAAAACAAACTAAACTGACAGTGGCAGCAGGCAATGTGGTTGTGTCAATGGAAAACACAAAACTTTGGTTAAGACCAATGGCAGTACGTGTATAATTTAATTTAAAAAAAAAATCTTTTAGGGTAGTGAAAATTGTGAGAAACGAAGGAACTGCATGTCAAAAATGGCTTTACGTGTATTTATTTTGATGAATACACAGCTTTTTCTGAAATTTGTCAAATGTGTAAAGATTCTAATCATTGGTCTGTAACATTTTGTATTTGGAATTTAGGGCTGTATTTACTCGAGTGAAATTAATTGGACCCCAGTCCCTATCTAGTCATGGTAAAATTTACTTATTTTGGTTTTCTGCTAAAACCGTGTATCTACAGCTGTTATAAAGGTTTTGGAAAGAAAATATTATGCAAATCTGGGTTAAAGGCTATCATCATAAGGGAAAGTGTGGACAAAGATCAGACTGTACATATGTGCTGGTAGATCTTTGTCTATATGTTTTGCTGAAATATTCCCCTGTCATGCAGAGGGTTAGAATTGAGCCTTGCTCTATAAACTTGAATGAAATTGTTTCATTGAATTTCATAAAACTTGTACTACGGATAAAATAACATGGTGTATTTTATCAACAATTGGCCATTAACTTCCTCCTTATAACTTTACACCCGATTGTTTACACACACTTGAAAAATCATACATTTATTTGGTATATTACACAAGATTTCGTTGATATCAATCTTGAAATTGTTTCATATTTCTTTTGTTCAGGATCCCTACCAAAAAATCCAGAAGAAGAAGTGTAAACATTACAAAGGAGATTGATTCACATATTTGGATAATTTGTTGGCTCTTTTGGAAACTTAATTAATGTGAGTTAAATATTTACTATCTTTACTTTTGGTTCAAGGATGACAAGATATATATGAATTTTCTCTCTTTTAAGAAATACTGTTAACCCTTTTTATGCTGAACCTGGAATATTCCTGCCTATGCAGGAGCTATAGACAAACATCAGCCTGCACATATGTTCAGTCTGATCTTCGTCTATACCACCTGTTTTTCCTTTTTTGAAACAAGAAAAGCTTTATAATTTAATTTTCATAATGAATACCTACTCACATTTAGTGCATTCAGTGCTTTGAGCACTTTGATTTTGTTACAATTTTACCAAGATTTTTTATTCAGCTTAACAAGGGTTAAGATTGACGTATAGTTTTGGACCTGGTCCGATTGTGCAGACTGACTATGGTCTAAAAAATTTTGACAGTCTACTTGTAAATTGAATTTATGGTCATCAGGCTATAAAACTGTTGTAAATACAGCTGGAATATTGCTGTATAGACAGCATTTTGTTTGTCCACTGACAATATGTGATATATGAAGCATTTTTTCTGTGTTATTTTGAAATCCATTTATAAGTGTAGAATTATGTTCTGGACAAATTTGCATATTTGGCTAAATAATGCTGATAAAAAATAAAAGCAATTAATGGTAAAAAGACCTTGTAAAGCTAATTGTTGCATCCCTAATGAATAAATTTGATTATAAGGACAATTCACTTCAAGGAACTTCGCAATAAAATCTTTAAGTTGCATTTGGCTGAGAGCCATATTGCAAATTAGATTTATAATAGTTTTTAGCTCCACTGGCTGAAAGCCACTGGGGCTATTGTCATGGCGTTGTGTCCGTCGTGCGTCCGTCCGTCCGTCCGTCCGTCCGTCCGTGCGTGCGTCCGGTCGTAAACTTTTCTTTAAAAATCTTCTCCTCAGAAACTACCAGATGGATTTCAACCAAACTTCACAGGAATGATCCTTGGGTGACCCTCTTTCAAAGTTGTTCAAGAAATTTTGATCCAATGAAAAACATGGATTTAATGGGCGTGGCTTTTTTCCAAATATGGTAAAAAGCGAGTTTTCTCAGATTCTAATCAATGGATTAAATTTTACATGAATAATCCTTGGGTGACCCGTTATCAGTCTACAAAAAATCATTGTGATCGGATGGAAAATATGCATTTTATGGGCGGAGGTCATTTCTCTATATGTTATATAGTGGAAACTTTGAAAATCATTTTCTCTTAATATGACTGATGTATATCAACCAAATTTCACTTGAATGATCCTTGAGTGACCCTTTATCAGTCTACAAAAAATCATTGTGATTGGATGAAAAATATGTATTTTATGGGCGGAGGTCATTTCTCTATATGTTATATAGTGGAAACTTTGAAAATCATTTTCTCAGGATGTAACTGATGGACATCAACCAAATTTCACTGGAATGATCCTTGAGTAACACTTTATCAATTTACCAAAAATTATTTTGATTGGATGAAAAATATGCATTTTATGGGCAGAGGTCATTTCTCTATATGTTATATAGTGGAAACTTTGAAAATCATTTTCTCAGAATTTGATTTTTGGATATCAATTAAATTTCACTGGAATGATACTTGAGTGACCCTTTATCAGTGTACCAAAAATTATTTTGATTGGATGAAAAATATACATTTTAAGGTTGGAGGTCAATTCTCAATATGTTAAATAGTGGAAACTATGAAAAACATTCTTAGAATGTAAATGATGGATATCAATCAAACATTTTTGGTATGATCTTTGAGTGACCCATTATCATGCAGTCAAAAATTATTTTGATTTGATGAAAAATATGTCTTTTAATAGCAGAGGTCATTTTTCTATCTGTTATATAGTTGAAACTTTGAAAATCAGTTTCAACATCAGTAGAACCCCAAATATCTAAAAATCTAGTCAAAACATTTATTTGCTTTTACAAGAATTTCAAGCCTGTGGAGCGACTCAAGCCATTCATGGCTTTCTAGTTAGAACAGATATACATTATCTATTACTTAAAAACTGCTACCAAGTTTCAAGTGGGTGGAAAATGATTCAAACGGGGACTGAAGTGACTTGCTGAGAGACACACCATAGTCAAATAGTTAACCTCAGCTCACAACTATAGAGTTATCATGAGGCTTGAGCTTTTAACAACCATCTCTCTGGGCAGTCTAATGTGTCCAAATATAATTGATCTGTTATCCACTGGAAAACTTGCCTCAATGACCATATAATTGACAATATAAGTCAAACTCAAATTCTAAAATATTCCAAAATTTATTATTCCTAAGACAAGAACAAAAAAGTTCTTTCCAAGAAGAAAGAGATCTTTGTACCTGTTTATTGAATGGTATTATTGCATAAAATGTGCCTTTTTGGATCGTTTTTAGCATACATTAACAGACAAAATCCGGGTGTTGACAGGCGAAAATGTGGATTAATCAGTAAATTCACATGCTGTTAATGCCCGGGTTTTTTACTTAAAAATCCTCAATCTTTGGGCCTGTACAGCTTATCGATTTCAATGACACTTATCTTTTTTGCAACATTTGTTGAATTCAAAAATATAGATCAATTCATTTTGTTGATAATACATTAAAGGTTCGATTTTGAGTAACTAAAGACATTTTGTCTATTTCCTGCGTTAATTTTTGTGATGTCATGATTTTACCAAGCAATGGGGGTATAATCAAAAGTGGGGTGCAATACATGATGCAATAATACTGGCGGTTTTGTAGGTTTGTAGCTTGTTTTGAAGTGTTTCTATGAATAATTTCGCTTTCTCCGCTGAATAAACAATCTAGCCCTTCTTTTTATGCAATAATTGCATCAATTCACTTTTTGTGGGTGTTAACATTTGCAGAGACCCTCAAAATGCATTAACACCCGAGAGCAAAGCACTTGGGCGTGAAACCATTTTTCAGTCTCTGAAAATGTTAACGCCCTAAAAAACGTGAATTAACCCAATATTCCCACAAACCAGATTTTGCGCTGTGGGCAATAAAAAGGAAAAAAGTATTTGGTTGTTTTAAGATTTTTTTTTCTCTTTTTTCTCAATGTTTTCTACAATAACTTTTGCAGTTTCTGTTCAATTTCAATGCATATTGAATTTGTGCTTAAACTGCTTGAAATTAGGAATAGCCTGAAATTGTGCTATTTTTTTTATTTGAGTATAACAGCTGAAAAAGACCAGTGATGTCTATTAGTCAGGTTTTCCTTGATAAGTATGTATCAATTTGTGTTTATAGATGTCTTTTTATTATACGCCGCCGGAGGCGGACGTATATTGGCGTCATCTTCTCCGTCTGTCCGTCCGTCCATCCGTCCGTCCGTCCGTCCATCCGTCCGTCCATCCGTCCGTCCGTACGTCCGTCCACTTTTCTTGTCAACGCAACTCCTCCTAAACTACTGGCTGGATCTTCTTGAAACTTGGTCAATGTAATCACCTCAATTGGTAGATGTGCATGAAGGAAGGATTTTACGGTTCGTTGATTTTTGCCTGAGTTATGCCCCTTGATAACTTAGTCTCTGGGTCCACTTTTCTTGTCAACGCAACTCCTCCTAAGTTTCTGGCTGGATCTTCTTGAAACTTGGTCAATTTAATCACCTCAATTGGTAGATGTGCATGAAGGAAGGATTTTACGGTTCATTGATTTTTGCCTGAGTTATGCCCCTTGATAACTTAGTCTCTGGGTCCACTTTTCTTGTCAACGCAACTCCTCCTAAGTTTCTGGCTGGATCTTCTTGAAACTTTGTCAATGTTATCACCTCAATTGGTAGATGTGCATGAAGGAATTATTTTATGGTTTGTTGATTTTTGCCTGAGTTATGCCCCTTAAAAACTTAGTATCTAGGGCTTATTGAAATTGCAGCCTTGTGAAGACAAATCCTCCTTACTTTTTGTCTTTATTTAAATGAAACTTGGTCAATGTCATCACCATAATTTGAAGATGTACATGGATCAAGGATTTTATGGCTCATTTATTTCCCTGAATTATGCCCCCTTAAAACTTAGTGCCTGGGGCTTATTGAAATTGCAGCCTTGTGAAGGCAACTCCTCCTAACTTTTTGTCTTGCTTTAAATGAAACTTGGTCATTTTCAATTTGGTTCTGTCAAAATAAGTAGTGTCTACAATTATTTCTGTGAAACAGCAGCAATGTGGCGGCGTATTTTGTGACGATGGCACTCTTGTTTAAGATGGCAAAAAGATCCTATAATAATATTTCATTATCAGCATCACATATTTCACATGTCAAAAATGGTCCCTTTTTCATTGACAGGTTATATACAACTTAACCAATTACCCTTGTCAAAAAAAATGAATGATTACAATAAAAAAAAATGTGATTCTTCAGTGAACTAGATATTATATCTAATTTGTGATAAATTACCTCTAATTAGTTTGTCTAGATAATTACCTGATTTTAGTTTACCTGGATGATTTCATTTATATGACCTGAAATGACCTTGTGATGCATTAGCAATTAATTTGCACTTACATTGCAAATAGGATTTTTTCTACAAAAGATTTGCTGTGACATCAAAAATGTACATTTCATAGTTCATGTCATAAATAACAGAATCTTTGTAACATTTTGTGTAATTGCTATGAAGAATTAATTTCAGTGAAATTTTCCCAACTAGAAATTACATTTCTAAGATATTGTTAGACAAAAATGTTCCTAGATGGATATTTTACGGAGTTACGTGCCTCTCCTAGAGTACCACCTACCTTATCAAATTGGGTAGAAAAAAGAAAAATTATATGGAATAAAATTCAGGTAATCTTTATCAACTTAATTTACATCTTATTATATAATATTGCTTCTCTATCACAAGACATTGAAACAATTTACCTTCCACCAGTTCTGTGACAAGAATATTTTGTAGTGTTTGACTTCTACGGTATCAAATTCTGTAAAAATTAACTCCATATCCAACCAGGCGCTGTGTAAGCTAAGATCAGACTGCACATCTATGCAGGCAACTCTTGACTGTACTGTCTGCAAAAGGTTTGCTTTGGCAGAAGGTATAGACAAAGTTCAGTCTGCACATGTGTTAGGTCTGATCTAAGGATATACCCCCTTTTTTCCTTTCTGAACCAAAAATGTTTAAATTCATAAAATAGAAACTGACTCAAAATCAGTGCATCCTGTGTTTTGTAAACTTCAATTTTGATATGATATTGCCTAGATTTTTTTTCATCATGACCAGGGATAAAGTCATATATCATTCTCACTGTATAAGTGGAGTGATAAATTTCTCATTCAAACGTGATAGGACCAACAGATTAAAATATCATTTGATTTGAATATCAATTAATTTCACGCTGTTCTGTTGTAGAAGATTTAAAATTGAAGCTTAAACCTTTAATTTGGTAGTAAAGTTTGACATTCTGAACCCAGTATACTCCTTTTTTGGCAGGACAAAGGTCAGGCTGCACATATGTGTGGGAGTATATTTTTCCATTAATGGAAATTTTGAATTTGGTACTAAAGATATTTTTAACAGATCATTGAAAGCATCTTTCAAACTTACAAAACTAACAACGTCTGCTGAGCCATCTGTAAATACCAGTTTGCATTTATATGACCATCTCATCAAACCAATAACACTGTGGATCTGAGATATGGGGAACGTTTAAAACTTGCAGTGCATCTTGCAATAGAGGTGGTGCATTTGTATTTGAAGATATTTACAAAAACAATATTGCGGACAAATCACAATTGAAATACTTAAAATACATTTTAGGCGTAAATGAAAACTCAACTAACTTGGCAGTTATGTCAGAAACAGGAAGATATCCCATGTATTTTTCAATTATAATTGACATTCTTAAATATTTTTATAGGTTATTATTCATAATAGGTGCAAAGGTACCTGTTGATGATTTTGATCACTCAAATGTTTGGGTAAATTTTGTATGTTTTTTTTTTTTTTTTTTTTAATCTTTATTATTGTTTTTGTTTTGTAATATGTCAAATTATGCCTGTGAGGGTCCTTGATTGGTTAATGAAATATTCTATTCTATTCTATTCTATGTGCAGTTTTATCTCAGTCTTTACCACCTGATTTTCTGTTTCAAAAAAAGTAGAATTTTGAATATGACATTTTCAAAAATATCTGGCTTGTTATCTGATTGTTTGGGGTTGGAGCCCAACTGGAGGCAGATAGTGGGCTGGACACTACACAGAGCCCAAGTCCACTCAACTGTAGAAATATGAAGTTGGGTTAAAATCCTTGCCTCTCCTTCTATATGCATGATCAGATCTGGAATGTAAATGTTGTAACAAAGAAGTTCATTTGATGGTAAATGAGTGGTGAAAGGCATGATTGTTGAAGACATTTTCATAAAGAAGTATTCACCATCACTGAATTCCAGCAGATAAACACAAAATATAGACTTTATTTTACCCTCAGACAAGTTTTATTAATTGGAACATTAAAGCGACGTCAAAATTACGTCAACTCAACCGCGACAACGTCAAAACGCCGTTACTAACGTCATAACATTCCTGAAGATCCATTTAGTGGTGAAACCGGTTGAACAATTATTTACTTCGTTTTCAATGTTTTATTGATGTATACTACAAAATAAACACCATATAAGGCATCAACAACAGTATCTCCTTTTTTCTCTCCTTGTATTAGTACGTATTTGTGATCCATTCACATTTTACGATACATTTTCACAATACGGGAGGAGAAATGCCGACCAAAGGAAACAAATACAACCAGGAAACTTCCTCTACTTCAGACAAGAATTTAGATGATGTATACAACAAATTGGACGATGTGCTGAAATCGATCAACAAAATGTCAGGTACGATGTCTAAATTACATAAACTTTTTTCTGAGAACTTTGAAAAAACTGTTCATTTGTTGCCTCAAACTGCAACAGTGACAGAAACTGAAGGCACTACTAGTAATAGTATGGAGTTGAAAGAAACAGTTACCGCAATCAAAGAATTAGTTGAAATAACGAAACAACAACAACCTATCCTTCAAGAATCGTATGAATTATCATTTGAAAAAGAAGCATACAGCTTAAAACAGTACCTTTCTTCCATTTGGCATAATGAATTAATGAAAAGGCTTCAAGAATTCTGGCAGAAAACACGCAATGCAAAACTCGCGGAGATATACGACTCATGGAGAAATTCTTTACCAATTATACTTCCCCAAAAACTTCAAATGGCCAAAATATTGAATGAACCAGAGGACCAAACTCGGCGGCGAGAAAGACAAGTCCTAGACAATCTGAGGACTGAAATCGACCTTCTGACTCTTCGCGCACAATCTCATGAAATTCATTATAGGAACATTGACAATGAAATGACTGAAATCTTTTCCAAAAAATTTAAAGGAGGAAAACTCAAGGCCAATCCAACAATTATGGCAAGAAGAAGTAGAGAGGGAGGAATCAATTTCTCTAGAAAGATGGGAAAATACAACTGAACAATGGCTCAAGAGATACGAAACCACATTTCGTGAAAAATATAACTCACAAAATCCATTCAATGCACAAAATCCTTTTATAAAGGACTACAATGAAACAAACATAGATCAGATGAACAATACAGAACGAGGCAGACAATATCAAAATTCAAGACCACTAATTTCTAGGAACCAGCAGAGAGCGCAATACAAGCCAAATACTTATCAACAGAGCCATTATGGTTGGACAGACAAGCCTTTAAATAAACAAGAGGACCATAGATCGCTCACCTGACTCTCTTTGATCACTTGGACGTCATATCAAGTAAAAAGGCAGATGTTAGAAAGAAGATAATTTCTACATAAAACCAAGTTTCACTAAAATTTGGCCATATTTGAGGCCATTAGAGTTATTTCAAGTAAATTATCATTATACTCCTTTTCCCGTGATATGGCATGAATCCTTCCCATTTTAACAGAAGTCATTCTTGTGAGCTGGCAAACATTTTGACCAAGTTTCATGAAGATTGGATCATATTTCTGGCGTCTGGAGCTCTTGGAAGAAAATTGTCATTAAGGCCCCTTTTCCCGTAGTATGGCACACTCCTTCCCATTTCCAAAAGAGGTCATCCTCATGACCTAACAAACATTCTGACCAAGTTTCATGAAGATTGGACCATATTTGTGGCTTCTAGAGTGAAAACAAGAAAATTGTCATTAAGGCCCCTTTCCCCGTGATATAGCATGGAGCCTTCCCATTTTCAATAGGGTTCATCCTTGTGACCTGACCTACATTCTGACCAAGTTTCATGAAGATTGGGCCATATTTGTGGCCGCTAGAGTGTTAACAAGAAAATTGTCATTAAGGCCCCTTTTCCCGTGATATGGCAAGGATCCTTCCCATTTTCAATAGGGTTCATCCTTGTGACCTGACCAACATTCTGACCAAGTTTCCTGAAGATTGGGCCATATTTGTGGCCTCTAGCGTGTAAACAAGAAAATTGTCATTAAGGCCCCTTTTCACGTGATATGGCTTGGATCCTTCCCATTTTCAATAGGGTTCATCCTTGTGACCTGACCAACATTCTGACCAAGTTTCATGAAGATTGGGCCATATTTGTGGCCTCTAGAGTGTAAACAAGAAAATTGTCATAAAGGCCCCTTTTCCCGTGATATGGCAT
The DNA here is from genome assembly GCA_948146395.1 of Fragum whitleyi. Classification (NCBI taxonomy): domain Eukaryota; kingdom Metazoa; phylum Mollusca; class Bivalvia; order Cardiida; family Cardiidae; genus Fragum; species Fragum whitleyi. The sequence goes on along the minus strand of OX411555.1, from coordinate 6,705,332 downwards.
GGATCCTTCCCATTTTCAATAGGGTTCATCCTTGTGACCTGACCAACATTCTGACCAAGTTTCATGAAGTTTTGGCCGTATTTGTGGCCTCTAGAGTGTAAACAAGAAAATTGTCATTAAGGCCCCTTTTCCCGTGATATGGCATGGATCCTTCCCATTTTCAATAGGGTTCATCCTTGTGACCTGACCAACATTCTGACCAAGTTTCATGAAGATTGGGCCACATTGTGGCTTCTAGAGTGTAAACAAGAAAATTGTCATTAAGGCCCCTTTTCCCGTGATATGGCATGGATCCTTCCCATTTTCAATAGGGTTCATCCTTGTGACCTGACCAACATTCTGACCAAGTTTCATGAAGATTGGGCCATATTTGTGGCCTCTAGAGTGTAAACAAGAAAATTGTCATTAAGGCCCCTTTTCCCGTGATATGGCATGGATCCTTCCCATTTTCAATAGGGTTCATCCTTGTGACCTGACCAACATTCTGACCAAGTTTCATGATGATTGGATCATATTTGTGGCCTCTAGAGTGTAAACAAGAAAATTGTCATTAAGGCCCCTTTTCCCGTGATATGGCATGGATCCTTCCCATTTTCAGTAGGGTTCATCCTTGTGACCTGACCAACATTCTGACCAAGTTTCATGATGATTGGTTCATATTTGTGGCCTCTAGAGTGTAAACACTTAAATTGTTGACGCATGACGACGCACGACGGACGACAGACGACGGATATTCAATGATCACAAAAGCTCACCTTGAGCATGATGTGCTCAGGTGAGCTAAAAATCAAATTACACCAAAGCATCCACTGAATTGCATACAACACAGCCATATGAAAGAGCCCCCAAGACCTACGCAGATGCTGTTCAACGAAATCAACCATATCGAAATAGAAACCGCCAATTTCCAAGGATAAATAACAATGAGTATGTACCAAATGGAAAGTTTCAACGATATAACCAAACAAATGCACACTGCATGAACAATAACCAATCAAATAATCTCAATGAACAAAGCACAAATCCTTTTTTAGAATTCGAGATTCAGAACAGCTGAATGACATAACTGGAATAAATCAAATTAAAGTAATAAACTTTTCACACAGAGAATTGACTAAAGGCGAAATTTCAATTCTAAGCAAAGGCCTGAAATTTACACCAACACCTACCAAAACAAATTTTATTGAATTAAAGAAAGACATCAATGAGTTCATAAGGAAAGTTAGACTAGTTGAATATTTCAGAGGAACCGAAGACAAAGATGCATCTATAATACGAAAAAATAGCGATTTTATTCCTCCAAAAGATAGAAATGAGACACTAGAAAAATTCATCAGTTATATTGAAAACTACCCGTTGCAAACCGAAACAAAGCAAATCCGAAAAAACCTTAGTGAACAAGAGAGAAGGGCATTGAATGACTTGAAAAATGATAATTCACTCATAATTAAAGAAGCGGACAAAGGTGGTGCTGTTATTTTCATGGAGCGTAATTATTACAAAACTGTAGTAAGTCAAACACTTACCGGAGCAGAATATTATGAAGAGCTGCGCAAAAATCCAAAACAAGACGATAAGCAGAGATACAATAAATCATAGTCCGTTTGACTTCTTTATGGACCAACCTTTTCATCAATTATATAAAATTGCTCTTGAATAAAGGATTTGTATGTAGTAAAATCTTAATTTCAGCTTAATACCATTCCAAAAAATATTTTTTGAAAATAAAATGATTTCAAAATAATGATTTTGTCTATCTAGTTAATGTTAATATTTTCGCATTTTCCGCTCTTAAACACGAGGGGTGATGGTGGCTGTTCAATAGTAAGAAAATGTCAACATATATAGTAAAACACGTGGTTTTATATTAAACTTTTGACAGATGAAATGTCCATTATTCCTTATTTGGACATGCTAATTAGCATATCGACGGTCATGTCATCTTAAACTTAAATAGCACGTGATTTTTACCGTTAGTACTCGCCTTTTCGCCAACTACTTCGTTTAATAATGCTTTTTGATTGGTCTTGACATGTAAATATAGGGTTCATCTCAGAATGAATAAAATCAATAATCAATTATCTGGTCAAACAGTTCCTGAAGAAAGAGAGAATATACACAGATTTGATATCCAACGGTAGCAAAAATCTTAAACAAACTTAATTTTATTGAAAAACTCGATTTTATATTAATACAATTCACTTAAAATCTTACTCTTTTGACTCGGCCCCTATGCAAATCAGTACTATTTTTGGTTATACAATTCGCTGTTCCGTTTAATACAGTCACAAGTAGGTATAAAATGCTGAAAGTTAACATGTAGACGGACGGACAAAATCATTATTTTACATTCAAAAATTCTGAAAAACAAAATTCGCCATGGTATTAGCTGGAAAAAATGATATGACAAGAAAAATATGCGTTTCATTAATTAATTTCTGAGATTTTCGGCAAAATGTTGGTCCATATAGAAGTCAAACGGACTATACTGAAAAAACACAATGTGTTTTACTGAAAAGGAATATAATTATCTAACACAGTTTGAAGTGAAAGAACGAAATTTCTACGGTTTGCCTAAAGTGCACAAGAGTCAAACGATAACTACAAAGTGCCAACAGATTAAATCAACATATGTCAGAGTAGCAGATGTTGATGATTTGAAAATTCGACCTATAGTTGCTGGTCCATCCTGTCAAACACATCGACTAAGCAATCTAATAGATATTCTTTTGAAACCATTCACCAAACACATTAAAAGTCATATTCGTGATACACCTGATTTTCTAAACCATTTACCAAAGACTGTCTCTAGAAATACATTATTAGTAACCTGACGTTGAATCATTATACTTGAATATTCCACACAAATTAGGCTTAGCTAGAGGCAATGAATTACTGGATCAACAGTCACCCGGAAGAACTTCACCTGCGGTTTTCAACTGTATTTGTCCTTGAGGCAATAAAATTCATCCTTGAGAACAATACATTTTACTTTAACGGAACATATTTCAAACAAAGAAAGGGAACTGCAATGGGGACTAAATTTGCCCCAACGTACGCTACCCTTGTACTAGGGTACCTGGAAACAAAATTATACAACTGTATTAAAGAAGATTTTGGGCCACAATTCTGCACAGAATTTATTGAAAATTGGAATAGATTTTTAGACGACGTTTTCCTTCTATGGCCTAAATCGCAACATGCCTTGAATATGCTGAATAGAATGTTGAACAACTTACACCAAGATATAAAATTCACTCAAGAGTTCCATACGAAACAAATTCCATTTTTAGATGTTTTAGTTAAGATAAATGATGGGAAAATCGAAAATGACATTTATTCAAAACCAACAGACAGTAAACAATACTTATTGTTTTCTTCATGCCATCCCAAACACACCCGACTTAAAATTCCGTTTTCACTAGCGCGCCGTATCTGTAGTATTGTTTCAAATGAAGAAAACAGAAAAGCAAGACTCCTTGAACTTGAAGATTGCCTCATAAAACTTCAGTACCCTGCCATGGTGATAAAAGAAGGCATCAGAAGAGCAGCCTCAATACCAATACAAGATTTGAGAAATCCAAGAAGTCGTGCAAATGAAAAATATCATAGCCTTCGTATCAACTTTCAATCCAAAGCAATCAGAGTTCTTCAATATAATTATATAACATCTACCAATCTTATAACAGACCCTCAACTACAGGAAATATTCTCCAACTTCAAAATAATCAAAAGCAAATGTCATCCGGGACTAACCGGGGGTCCAAACCGTGACAGTGGGAACGGGGCTTAAGGCATCAACAACAGTATCTCCTTTTTTCTCTCCTTATATATATATATATATATATATATATATATATATATATATATATATATATATATATATATATATATATATATATATATATATATATATATATATATATATATATATCGGGAAAAAAGAAAGAGTTTGAAGGAAAATACCAAATTTACATATTTAATTCAATTTAATAACTCAACCGGTTTCACATATGATTATGATCTTCAGGAGTTAATCAAATATTGTCAATAGCGACGTCGCGTAGAAACGACGTCAGGTAACGTCAATTACAGGGACATTACTCTAATAACTTCCGTTAAGATACGTTTTAAAAGATTATCGTTCTTGATAATGTTTAAACAATAAGCAGCATCATTTACTATTTAATTTTGGATTAAATACCTTAATGAAATAATTTTCTTTAATTTTCCTTATTATACTATTGTCATTGTTCATCTTGTACATAGGAAAAATTCTAAAATTGGGTTGCGCCGTTCTAGCACAATTTGCGACGTGTTCACTCATTTTGAGTATTCTCAGACTTTCATTCCGAATTTGTTGTTTATGTACTGTGACGCGTTTGCGTAGTTGGTCGCCTGTCTCCCCGATGTATTCTTCACCACAGCCTGAACATCTTATTACGTAAATAACATTTTTGACATCACAAGAGACTTTGGACTTTATTGAAAACTGTTTACCGCTCTTAAAAATAAATTGATTGCCTGTTAACAAATGGATACATAGGCCACAGTTGGGTCGGTTGCATTTTGTCACTTCTGGTTCCTCTTCTTGTTCCTCGAATCGCGCTCTGGTTAAGAGTTTCTTCAAATTTGGCGGCTGTCTTTTACTTTTAATGATTTCGTTATTTTGGATGACTTCCCGCATTTTATCGTCATTTTCCAAAATGGTCATGTTATCCTTAATGATTTTGAAAAACTCTGTGTTGTTTGGATTTTGTGTTGAGACGTAGGGTATGCTAGGTTTCTCCTCGTGTGTTTTTAATTGTAGTAAACTTTTTCTGTCCAGTAGAAGTGCTTTTCTGATGCCATTTTCCACAATTGTAGTTGGATATTTTTGAAACATGAGATACTTTTTCAATTCATCAATTCTTTTCAAAAGGATGGATCTCTGTGAAACAATAGCGCAAATGCGTCTAGCGAGGCAGAATGGTATGTTTTCTTTTGTGTGCTTTGGATGGCATGAGTTGAAGAGGAGGTACTGTTTACTATCCGTAGGCTTATAGTATATATCTGTTTGTATTTCATTGCCGGATTTAATTACCAAAACGTCTAAAAATGGTAGTTGTATCGTACTGGTGTTCATTGTAAATTTTAAATCTTCGTGCAGTGTATTTAAAGCAGTCGATAAAATGTTTAAATCTTCTGTTGATTTGTTCCATAAAATGAATATATCATCTAAGAAGCGTTTCCAATTTTCTTCAAAGTAATTTTGGAAGCTCGAGTCAAATTTCGTTCCGATTAAATCATATAATTTTTGTTCTAGGTATCCTAGGACTAGAGTGGCATATACCGGTGCGAACTTGGTGCCCATGGCAGTGCCCTTCACCTGCCTATAGTATGAGCCATTAAAGAAGAATGTATTATTTTCTAAGATGAATTTGATAGCATCGAGAATGAATTCTTTCGAGAATCTAGATGGTAGTTCTTTATATCTGTCTATCCAATATCCAACTGCGGCAAGACCTAAATCATGTGGAATGTTCGAGTAGAGAGATTCTATGTCGAATGAAACTAAAATTGTACTGGAAGAAATTTTTGTTGGTAATACATTGAGAAAATCTGTGCTGTCTCGAAGATAGCTTTTGACGTGTTTAATATATGGTCGAAGCAGGATATCAATTAAGTTGCTAAGGCGATGTGTTAGGCATTGTGGACCAGCTACTATGGGTCTTAAGTTCAAATCATCGATTCCAGAGATTTCAATATGAGGTGTATTATAATTTTGACATGCTGTAGTGATTTTCAGACTCTTGTGTACTTTTGGTAAGCCGTAAAAGTTACTTTCCTTAATTTCGAAGTTTTGAAGGTAGTCTTGTTCTTTATCTGTACCGCAGTTCTCATACTTAGACAGGAATTTGTTGTACTTTGTCTTGTCTGCTTTTGATGGATTTTCTTGAAGTTGTTCATAATAATTGGGATTTTGTAGATGCTGTTTAACCATATGTTTATAATGAGAAGTGTTCATAACTACCACTGCACCACCCTTATCTGCTTCTTTAATAACAATTGAACGATCATTTGCTAAAGTCGATATAGCATTTAGTAAATTTGGTATTTTCCTTCAAACTCTTTCTTTTTTCCCGATATCTATATCCGTATTGTTATTTTAACAATACTTTAAGGATATATATATATATATATATATATATATATATATATATATATATATATATATATATATATATATATATATATATATATATATATATATATATATATATATATATATATATATATATATATATATATATATATATATATATAAAGCTTATATATATATATAGCTTATATATATTGCTTATTCTTCTGTGGATCATTTCTCCTATAGTTTTGCAATTTTACTGATTTTACTTTTCTTCCTCTAGCTTGCTTATTTAAACTTACAAGGAACTGACAAGAAGGAATAATTTGAATTTTAAAAGTCTCAAATACTTGAACATGGCAGTATATTTGTCATGAGATCCAATAGACTGGCTATGAATGCACAGTGCAATCAATCACCTTGCATCTCACTCAGCATTATTCTAGCAATCTAGAAGAAAAAAAGCATCATTTGAGAAAAGTTCTAAACACAAGTCATGCTGATCTCAAAATTTATCATTAGGGCGACACAAATCTGAGACAATCATAACCATAATCCCTGGATTGTTTGCCTCTTTGATTAAGGTAGTGGAACCATAATAGTTTTGCCATGGTTCTGAGGTAATGAACTTTAACAGTGTTAACTGAGGTTTCCTAATGATTTATCATTGTGAAAGATTATGTTGTCCAAATGTTGCAGAACTATTAGGGGTCCACTACCTGAAATAGAAAATATTGTGCTTGCTTGTAACAACCAACTTCTTTTGTCACAATATTTTTTTCCAGATAAGATGTTTCATTTCAAATTGTGTGTTATTTTCATTGTCCAGTAATACCTTTTTCAGTCACTATCATTGTGCAGTCTATTTTGTATCAGTCTCTCAGTCTTCAACCATAAAGTCACAGGTTTGAAATCCAGCCCTGGCTCCACATGCAAGGCCTTTAGCCAATAGGTAGATAACCTTAAACCTAAATGGTACTACAGCTGGAAGTTAGGAAAGGATGCTTTGGTTTTACTGGTGCATGAAATAACAGGAATTCATTGTTTGGTGCTCCAGCTGCAGCAATATAACTGAAAAATGTTAAAGTCAACTTTATCCCAATTTGAATAAAAGAAAGCCCCTATTGATTTGATACAAGAACATCAGGAAAGGGTAAAATGCATGTCTACTATTATGATCAACTCAATGAAACCAGGAAGTCCCCCACTCATAGCTTGTCTTAGTCAACTTATATATTAAGTTTAGGGTGTGCAGAGAGAGGCATTTTGGTGCATCAAATTTCCCTTCAAATTGTTGCTGTTATTTTTAGCTCCACTGGCTGAAAGCTATTGTCATGGCGTTGTGTCTCTCGTGTGTCCGTCTGTCCGTGTGTCAGTCTGTCTGTGCATCCGGTCATAAACTTTTTCTTTAAAAATCTTCTCCTTAGAAACTACTTGATGAATTTCAACCAAACTTGACAGGAATGGTCCTTGGGTGACCCTCCTTCAAAGTTGTTCAAGAAATTTAGATTCAATGGAAAACATGGATTTTATGGGTGTGGCTAATTTCAAAATATGGAAAAAAGTGAGATTCTAATTGATTGATACCAATTAAATTTTACATGAATGATCCTTGGGTGACCCTTTTTCAGTCTACAAAAAAATTTTGTATTAGAATGAAAAATATGTACTTTATGGGCGGAGGTCATTTTTCTAAATGTTATGTAGTGGAAACTTTGAAAATCATTTTCTCAGAATGTAATTGATAGATATCAATCAAATTTTACTGGAATAATTCTTGAGTGACCCTTTATCAGTGTACCAAGATTTTTGTGATCAGATATTATTGGTATGATACTATGGAAACCCATTATCATGCAGCCAAATGAAAAATATGTCTTTTATTGGCAGAGGTCATTTCTCTATGTTTTATAGTGGATATTTTGAAAATCATTTTCAACATCAGTAGAACCCAAAATATTTTAAAATTCAAAACTTTTATTTGCTTTTACAAGAATTTCAAGCCTGTGGAGCGACTCATGCCATTCATGGCTTTCTAGTTTCAATTAAATGGAAGACGTATTCCTTCATGCACAAACTAACTTTTACGTATAGTAAATATAATAAAAACTTACCTAAACAACCTCTCACAGAAAACTGTAGGGTCAAAAGGATTGCTCCTTTTGAAATTGGGGCCAATCAGTCTCAAAATAGGAAAAGGGGCTTACTTTTTTTTTGCTCAAAATATTCTTGTTTACAAAATACCATCAATATTATTGGATTTCCTTGAAATGTTCACAAAATGATTTGGTCTGATGACAGTCTCTTAAATAGAGGTTTATATGAAAAAGTGAAAGATGGAAATAATGTTAAATGTTAGCCTGATGAAAGAGTTTCAGATAAAAGAACATTAGCTCAATACATATGTGTGGTTGGTTTGTGGTTTAGAGTTGTTATGTACCTTGTTTGCTTAAAAATCTAAACTCAGGGACTGAATGCCAGTCTAAGAATTATTGTAAGGTCACAAGAAAGGTTCTTTTCAGAGGGTGAAGCTTTTATTACACCTTTTGTTGATTTCTATAATATGATACAATATGGATATGAACTATTAAGCTCACGCAATAACAGCGATAGTGTATATAAACACTGGATCAATCCATGTTATTGAAAACAGTGTTCATATCAATTGGCTGTCTTTATTATACTGAAAAACATGTAGTAGTTTATCTGAGTTGCGTAGTCGAGTGGATAAGGACGACAGAATTTTGACCACGTGGACCGAGTTTGATTCTGCATAGTGTCATGAAAAATTATCTTTTTCAATTTATACTTTTGATGGCATATCTTTTTTTAAAATTATGTTAAATGCTGTGCTTATTTTGAAAATGCTTCAAATGCTTTTTGTATTCTTTGGATTGAAAAGATATATACTATATTTACTTCACCGTGGGGATGAATATAAAGGCTAGCGTAGAAATAGGCTGAAACCTAGATTTGACAATCAAAGATTCAAAATTTAAAAGATTTCACGCTTATAAATGGAATGCAATAGCCAAAACAATTGTAAACCATAAGGCGATTGTTTCATAATTGATATTTTGTCGCATAGAATCAATAAAGCTTTCTCCTGTATAATCATGTATATTTAATCCTATGATACATATCTAAAATATAAAGAAACACATAAAAAACAATAACAAAATCTGGCGCTGACAGGATACGAACCGGGAGTGTTTTGGTTACAAATAGTCAAAGTCTAGCATGCCTATCCACTGAGCCATCGCAGTCATTTACATACGTCACGGTATTTTAAATATATTATATCAGGTTCTGTACAGGAAATTAACATATTCGATAAGTAACCTGCACTACCTATAGAAAATATCGATACAACCAAGTAAATGTTAACCTTATCGTGTACAATTTATACATGATTTTTTGTCATGAATTTTTGTGACTAGTATTCTGAAGGGTGGGAGAAATTTTGAATTGATATTCAAAGAATAGAGTACTGGTATTATTAAATTTCAGGGTTGACAACCTAATTCAAAAGGAAGGCTGTTTGATAATCACCATTTTAAGGGATTTATTTGGCCATGAGTCATGAGTACCATGAGTTTGGGATCTATTTAATTTTCAACATGGCTTTTTCAGAGAAAGCCGGAGGTGTTGTGATCTCCTTGGAGTTGTTCACATTGGCATTGTTAGCAAACATGTAGGCCTTAGCGTAGGTATTGATGTGACAATCTTTAACCTTTGTCCTGTCTCTGCTATTATTGAAGATATCTATATGAGACTTGGCATGTGTTTTCACCATCACAAGAGCTATCCAGACCATCAAGGGGGATATATCTGAAAGCATTTTTAGCTCGACTATTTGTAGATTAGGAGGGCTATTTTTTAAAAAAAAAGGTCACAGGGTCAAATCTTAGTAAAACCTTGTATGCAATCTAGAGGCCATATTTTTTTCCCAAATTTGGTTCAAATGATTTTCTTGATACAATCTTTAAACAAGTTCAAAATTGGGTCATCTGGGGTCAAAAACAAGATCACGGGGTCATATCTTTGAAAAACCTATTATGTACTCTAAAGGCAATAATTTTTGCTCGATCACCCTGAAATTTGGCCAGAATGATTGTCTTGATGAAATCTCAGACTTATAGATCGAAATTTGGTCAACTGGGGTCAAAAATAATCTCACAGGTTAAAATCTTAGAAACCTTGTATGTACTCTAGAATCCACATTTCTTGTCTTATCAACCTGAAATTTGGCTAGATTGATTGTCTTGAGGAAATCTTTGACAACTTCGAAATTGGGTCATCTGGGGTAGAAAACTACGTCACATGATCAAATCTTAAAAATAAACTGTCAAGGCCACATTTTTTGCGAAATCATCCTAAAATTTGGTCAGAACGATTGCCTCAATGAAATCTAAATCAAGTTTGAAATTTGGCCACTGTTACCGAGGTAAAAATATATGTCACAGGATTGAATCTGAGAAACCTTGTATGCACTCCAGAGACCACATTTTTGTCTGAATCCATTAGAATCGACTCAAAGTGAGTTTAAACATCATAGGATTTACAAGGTTTGTGCCACAATCTATATACTCTAACAAAATGTCCTGTCTTATTTATAATGAAATATTGTATTAAGCAATCATTCCTATAAGCAACAACTTTTTGGCAGTCCCCTCAGTGGTCCCTTAAACGTTGGCCTTCTGTGATGTCTGTCTAAGAAGCGTCAAGAGCATTTACTTAAAACACTGAACATGATTATGCCTACTATCAAAAGAGCAACCTATACAATCAAGGGGGATATTTATGACTGCTTTGTTATCCCCCGCCATTTTTTCAGCGAGGGGATATAGTAATGGTCTCTGTCCATCATTCTGTCATTCCGAGGTTCCGTCAATAGATTTGTCCGGAGCATATCTCCTAAAGTACAATAGCTATCAACTTGAAACTTTATGAGTGGACAGATCTCATGGAGGAGAAGTGCAGTGCACAAGAACTATAACTCTTGCTTGCATAATTTTTGAGTTATTGCCCTTAATCATTTTAAAGACTTAGATTTTGTTTGGAGCATATCTCCTGAAATATTACAGCTATCAACTTGAAACTTTATGGGTGGATAGATCTCATGGAAGAGAAGTGCAGTGCACAAGATCTACAACTCTTGCTTGCATAATTTTGGAGTTATTGCTCTTTGTTATTTTAAAGACTTAGATTTTTTTAATTTCTTTAATCTATTAGGCTTCAGTTTACTATCAAGCTATCACGGCGGGGGATGGCCATGTTGGACATGGCTCTTGTTTGAATGATTTTCTTCCTAGGCTTAGAAATTTTACTCACTATCTAGCATCAAAAAGCTATGAATTGGCACCAAGGGATTCGCTAAATTGTTTGATTTTGATCCATATTCACTAACCAACACCTAACAGTCCATGCTAATTCCATCTTCATGTGGTGCTCCATCTTGTTATGAATAATATAACATGTAGATTAATCTTTTAATTGACAAAGTAAGGATTTGCCCATTGAGTATATATGAGAAGGTTTAATATTGTATACAATGTGAAAATCTGTGTAATTTGATATTTCTTTAGATATTGAAGAATGCATATTACACATAATAGCCAGCCTACAACAGACATATAAAAAACTAGCACCTATGATATTCAGATTGAAAAAAGGATTAAATAGTGGTTGGTGTGCAATATATATTACAAATTATAGAAAATTACTAGTTACTGTAAAAACCTGTATTTTGACACACTAAAGCCACCATAAAAATGTTATAAATGTTATAGGAGAAAAAAGAAATTGCTTAAATCAAGCTTCATACAATATTTTTCACCCCCTATTATAGTGCTTCCTTTTTGGTTTAAGCAAGTTGGGTTTTAAATTGGTACTACTTTTCCATTTTAAACCATTCTTAAATTTTGTCTTACTAATATGTGTAATGGTTAATGTTTTAAAACAGGGATCGAGTGCTAAAAGTCAAAGTGAAATCTTTTTCAGAAATTCAGCGAAAAGGATTGAAAATAAATAACTTCTGTAAAATTTAAAACTATTGGTATATATAAATACCAGTGAATTGTGGCTGTAGTGGATGTGATATATCTCTTACAAATTGTCTGTTGTATGATGGAACTACTAAGTCATTTTAATGACATGGACAGTCTTTCACCCCAGGTAATCCCGTATTATCACTCTGCCCAAGTATTTAGTTCCACTGGCTGAAGGCCACTGTGACTATTGCCATATTCTGTGTCAGTTGTGCATCCCTCTGTCTGTGCATCCGGACTTAAACTTTTTCTTTAAAAATATTGTCAGAAACAACTGGATAAATGTTTACCAAAATTCACAGGAATGATCCTCAGGTAATCCCCTTTCAACTGCTTCAAAAATTTTTGATCCAATGAAGAACAAGCCTTCAATGGGCATGGCTAATTTCCATACATGGTAATTCTGCAACTTTTCTCAGAATCACATTGATAGATATCAACCTCATTTCACTGTAATGATATTAAGGTTCATGTTTGAGACCTGATTTTAAGGGCGCTTCATTAGCCAAGAAAAAGCAGTATGTCCAGGTAAATTGTATATCAAAATGAAGCTATTTTTGAGCACAAGCAGTTGAGCAACATAAAACTGCCATAGCGGTAAAGCCAAAACATTGTGGAAAAGGGTTGTTTTGCACAGAACAAGCAACTGCATGACGGTTGGATAAAATTGGCTTATATTATATCAAAGTACAGTCCAAAGTACTACCCAGGTACTACTACAACCTTAGATATAAAACTCCGTCTTAAAAGACTCTTTTGAAACAACCAATTTCCATTTATTTTGGCAACATACTTGTCAAACCGGTTTGTTCTGTTTTCAAAATAGATGTTTGTAATGGTGCAACATCACACCATAATATTGTGAAATATTTCCTGCAATTTATTTCAAATTATAACATTTGAATTCAATGATCTATAATAGATTACTATATATTTATCATTTAGTGGAATAGAAATTGATATAATTGCTAAACAACATTATAGGTAAATAAACTATTGATGTCCATTTATGTTGTGATAACACACCATACCTTACAAAGATGTACACATTTACAAAATTAGTATGATATATATGACATGTGTTTTTCAAATAAGTCAAAACAAATTGCTTGCATAACTATGATTTGGGATGGAGTTTTATACCAACATTAGTAGTGGTACCTGGATGGTACTTAAGTCTGTACTTTGTTCAAATATGGACCAATTTTATCCAACAGTCTTGCAGTTGCTTGTTCTGTACAAAATGACCCCTTTCCACAATGTTTTGGCTATAATGCTATAGCTATGGTAGTCTTGTGTTTCTTAACTGCTTATGCTCATGAAAAGCTTCATTTTTATATATAATATACCTGGACATACTGCTTTTTCTTGGCAAATGAAGTGTTTTAAAATTGGGCCTCAAACACTTTACATGAATTAAAGATATGTATTGGTGACCCTAGTGTCAAACAATTTTTGTGATCAGATAATACATATGTCTTTTATGGGCAGAAGTCATTTCTCCATTTGTTATTTAGTGGAAATTTTGAAAATCATTTTCTCAGAGCCAAATACAGATGAATATCAACCGAACATCACTTGAATGATTCATAAGTAAACCATTAAAAAGTCTAAAAAGAATTATTGAGATGCAGATAAAAAATAAAAGTCTTTTATGAGCCGAGATCATTTCCTTATATTTTATATTGTATATACTTTGACAAACTTTTTATCAGAACCTAACCAAGGGATATCAATCAAATTTTACTTCAGTGATCCTTGGGTGACCCTTTATCAGACTACAAAAAATATTATGATTATTAGATGGAAAGTATGACTTTCATGGGTGAAGGTTATTTTCATACATCAATTATAATGATAATTTGAAAATGATTTCCTTCTAAAGTAAAATATAGATTTCAAGCTGTTTGTACAGCAATTATTATAAGGTGGTCTTTTATCATACTATAAAAAATTATTTCAATTAGATGGAAAACATGTCTCTATTGTTTTAAACAAACTAATTTCCATATATGGTAAATGTAAAATGATTTTATTTTTAATCACCTGAAGGTATTATTGTACGATTGATTTCAATTTATTTCTCGTGAAAAGTTACATGGATGGATTTCAAATACACTGAAATGTATTTTGTATGTGAGTTTCTACTCTTGTATTATTATTGTCTGCTGAATATTATCAGGAGATTCAAGCCTCTGGAGGGAATCAGTCATTCAAGTGCCTCTAAGCTAGGTTTTCACCACCCACTATTGATATTGTGCACAATACAAATTTTTGCAGTCATAGTTCTTAGGCAAATTGAAATGAGCCTAAATAGAAATTAACAAGTTTGAAGAACAGGTTTGTATAATCCAAATCTGATTTATTTCAAAAAAGGTTGGTATAAATATTTACAATAGTTTTTAGCTCCACTGGCTGAAAGTCACTGGGGCTATTGTCATGGCGTTGTGTCCATCGTGCGGTCTGTCTGTCCGTGCATCCGGTCGTAAACTTTTTCTTTAAAGATCTTCTCCTCAGAAACTACTGGATGAATTTCGACCAAACTTCACAGGAATGATCTTTGGGTGACCCTCTTTCAAATTGTTCAAGAAATTTTGATCCAATGAAAAACGTGGATTTAATGGGCGTTGCTAATTTCCAAATATGGTAAAAAGTGAGTTTTCTCAGATTGGAATGGATGGATACCAATGAAATTTCACATGAATGATCCTTGTATGACCCTTTATCAGTCTAAAAAAAATTATTGTGATCGGATGAAAAATATGCATTTTATTGGCGGAGGTCATTTCTCTAAATGATATATAGTGGAAACTTTGCAAATCATTTTCTCAGAATGTAATTGATGGATATCAACCAAATTTCACTGGAATGATCCTTGAGTAAACCTTTATGAGTCTATCAAATATTATTGTGATCTGATGAAAATATGTATTTTATATGGGGGGAGGTCATTTCTCTATATGTTATATAGTGGAAACTTTGAAAATCAATTTCTCAGAATGTAATCAATGGATATCAACCAAATTTCATTGAAATGATCCTTGAGTGGTGTTTCCTCAGTCTACCAAAAACTATTGTGATCGGTTGAAAAATATGTATGGTCATTTCTCCATATGATATATAGTGGAAACTTTAAAAACCATTTTCTCAGAATGTAATTGATGGATATCAACCAAATTTCACTGGAATGATCCTTGAGTGAACCTCTGTCATGTGGCTAAGAATTAATGTCATTGGATGAAAAATATGCCTTTTTTTGGGCAGAGGTCATTTCTCTATATGTTATATAGTGGAAACTTTGAAATTCATTTCAACATCAATAGAACCCAAAATATCTTAAAATCTAGGCAAACCTTAGATTTGCTATTTCAAGTATTTCAAGCCTGTGGAGCGACTCAAGCCATTCATGGCTTTCAAGTACCTTAACCATTATCCTACTGTATTAAAATTTGGGTGTTTTTTTGTTTTTGTTTTTTTTAAAGCCAAGTCATGGATCATTTTAACCAAGGGGGCTGAAGTTTGTCTTTCAATGATTGGCAGTATAGGCTTAGACCAGACTGTATGTTAGCACAGGTTGATCTTATTCTGTACTATCTGTAAAAGATTAATGTACAGCAGAATATGTCATAAAGAGCATATGTTTTTCAGGTAAGTTCTATTTGACTTGTACGACATAAATATGAACTACTTCCTGATATTTGATATCAAATACATGAATGGTGTGCAACACTTATCATGCTGAATCTGGAATATTCCTACTTTGGCAGGAGGTAAAGACAAAGTTAAGCATGTACAGTCTGATTTTAGTCTTTACCCCCTGATTTTTCCGTTTCAAACCAGAAATGTTGAAAATTCTTTTTTCGAATCAAATACTGATAAACAATTAATGCATCCAGTGTGTTCAGCTTTTTGTTTTCAGAGAAAATTTGCCAACAAGTTTTCATTTAGCATGACCAGGATTCAATACAATACAGAGTTAGGGTAATACAAATCTATTGTTACTCCATCTATATTGATATGTAGTATTAAATCATTTTACATGAAAGCTTTGATTGAATTAATGGTAAAGCTTGATACAGATCTTACCTGCAAAATTATTTCTATTATGCATTAAAACAATCATTCTAAAAAGAGTTTTTCATTGAGCCCTTCATATTTTTAGATGACATGGCATGTCTTTGTTGTGCATTATTGCGCATATTCTTAGCTCCACTGGCCAAAGGCTACAGGGGCTATTATTATTATTATTATTTTTATTATTATTATTATTATTATTGTTATAATTGTTATTCACTGCCACTTCTAAAACCTTTAAAGTTGCGATATAATGAATTTATCTATCTTCGCCTTAATATAACAGTGTTCTAACTACCATTTTCAACTTTTCAAGAAATTTGGGTTTAAAGTTTCAAATACTTGTAAAATCGTCAAATATTGACGAATTTTGATATAATTTTCACCATCTAATTTTTTTGATGTTTTCTATTGATTTATGTATAAAAGAAAAATGTTATGTGTATCGTCTTTTAGATATTCAAATATTACGTTTTGGAGATAAAACAATTGTGAACAAAAAATTCAAAACTCGTAAAAATGAAAGTGTAATATTGGATATATAACACTTTAGTTTAATTTATACAACTTGAAATGGTTATTCCTTAAGGAAACGTGATGTATATTCTTGGCCTGAAATTTGGAACTGACAAGTTTTAGGTAAATTCAATAAAAAGGGGGTAGTCTTTTTTAGCTCGACTATTCCAAGAATAGGGGGGCTATTCCAGTCACCCGGGCGTCAGCGTCAGCGTCGGCGTAATGCTTTGGTTAAGTTTTTACGTGCAAGTGTTACAAATCTCTGTTTCTATTAAAGCTATTGCTTTGAAACTTTGCACATGCTTCTGTGACCATAATATCAGCCTCTTGACAAAGATTCATTTCTCTGATATTGAATTTAGTGGAATTATAACCCTTTTCGAACTTAGAAATCTTGGTTAAGTTTTTACGTGCAAATGTTGTTTATCTTTAATATTTATGTTTCTATTAAATCTATTGCTTTGCAACTTTACACATGCTTCTGTGACCATAATATCAGCCTCTTGACAAAGATTCATTACTCTGATATTGAATTTAGTGGAATTTTAACCCTTTTCGGACTTAGAAATCTTGGTTAAGTTTTTACGTGCAAATGTTGTTTATCTGTAATATTTCTGTTTCTATAAAAGCAATCGCTTTGAAACTTCACACATGTTTCTGTGGCCATAATATCAGCATCTAGACAAAGATTCATTACTCTGATATTGAATTTAGTGGAATTTTAACCCTTTTCGGACTTAGAAAATCTTGGTTAAGTTTTTACGTGCAAATGTTGTATATCAGTTATAGCTCTATTTCTACCTAGGCTTTTGCTTCGAAACTCTACACATGCTTCTGTTACCATGATATCAGCTTCTTGACAAAGATTCATTACTCTGATATAGAATTTAGTGGAATTTTTACCTTTTTCAGACTCAGAAATTCTTGGTTAAGTTTTTACATGCAAATGTTGTACATCAGTTATATCTCTAATTCTATGAAAGCTATTGCTTTCAAATTTTGCACATGCTTCAATGATCATAACAAAAGCCTCTTGATAAAGATTCAATTCTCTGGTATAGAATTTAGTGGATTTTTAACCCTTTTTGGACTTAGAAATTCTTGGTTAAGTTTTTACGTGCAATGTTGTATTTCTGTAATATCTCTATTTCTACTATAGCTGTTGCTTGGAAACTTAACACATGCTTCTTTGACCATAATATTAGCCCACAGAAAAAGATTCATTACTCTGATATTTAATTTAGTGGAATTTTAACCCTTTTCAGCTTTAAAAATCTTGGTTATGTTTTTATGTGCAGCTGTTTTATGTTAGTTGTATCTCTGTTCCTACTAAAGCTATTGCTTTGAAACTCTGCACATGCTTCTGTGACCATAATATCAGCCTCTAGACAAAGATTCTTTTCTCTTGACTTTCATATTATTGAATTTCCAATGTCGATATTGATTTGCTGTTACTATCCAGCACTAGGAATAGTCGAGCTTCGCTGTCCTCCGACAGCTCTTGTTTAAATGTCTCTTCAAAATTTAAAAATGAATGAGGCTTTATAATCAAGAATTCATATTATCTTTCATTTTTACATTTCAAAAGGACACATTTATACATAATATTATCATTAACATGCAGAGAGGAAAGATAACATATAGGTTTAAAATATTTTATTTAACATTAGAAATAACTTCTGATTGAAAAAATGATTTTTAGAAATGTTCCTTGTTAACTTTTAACAGACAACAAATTTTAGGTTAATCTAATTTCAAACAAAATTTTCAGATAAATGTTTGGTTGTCTAAATTTCATATTTTTTGTTGATATTTTCTTCTGGAAGATTTCAAGGAAATAAGAAAAAATGTTTTTCTTATGAAACGCAATTCTTTTGCAAAACCCATTTTTCAGGGAGTCCATAACTGGAAGTGTATGTGATTTGGTAAGGAAATATCATCGGTAATATTCAATGTTTTCAAGAAGTCATATAAAGGGGTTCTGGAGAAGTGAAAAAAGTCAATCAATTGTGTAAATGAATCGACATAGACAATAAAGTGCCCATTGTCAGTTTTTGTATATATAGATTCATTTAAATGTATTTACCATAAAGATATGAAGGAAATAACTATTTTTGACTTTGGATAAGTACATAAAGGAATCAAATGCTTCCAAAACTGGCCAAGATGTTTTTTAAGGATCAAAGTATCATATCTGTTTTATACTTTTGTGGATCAAAACTCTCATTTAGGGGGAAACACGAGCGCATATTTATCTAAAATCGAAAACTTACCTCGTAAACTCTGTGTGAACAAGCAGTCAAAATGATTCTTGAAGTCATCAATAGGTAAACTTCTATAGCTTATATACAATATTCATTTCCAGCAAAGATCAACTAAGAAAGGCTTCTTAAACAATAGTACCTGATTCAGGTATTTAAGCTCGGATGATGAGGGTGGAATTTTAAGGGTAAAGACTTTTAAGAATCTTAAGATTTCTAATCGAGATATATCGCACTGCAAATGAACATATTTATCAAAGATATTATCATTAGAAATCTTAAGATGATCAGACATCTTAATTAAATTCACGCGCCTGTAGATTATCAATATGAAGTAAAAGTCGATAAAGATACATGATTTGAACAAAATATAATTTAGAGTTGTACCCCTTATAAAATGGATTGTAATAAAAATAGTTAAAATATATTCCAAGTTTCAAGTAATTAATCTATCTATAACAGGGGTACTAATGAATGCCAATATTCAAAAAATGACCACAGCTAACTCGTTGTAGAAAACAGTAGAGCTAAAAGTAAGAGCAAAGAATACAAAAAGAATAACAGTTTCAAACTTACTCAAAACAATGAAATAATGTTAATTTTTTCGCACGTATATTTTTGAAAATTGTTTTTGCTTGAAAGCTGTCTGAAATGTGACATTATATACATGATTACCCTTACACATCGTTTCTTACCTCAACTTAAACGACTTTCAACGCAAACAGAATTATAAAAGGAAAGTCACTGTGATTCAATACTATCATATTGTAACTTGGTTAGGAAAACAGCTTTTCAACATGTTTTAGCCAAACTATAATACACTAAATTTGAATTGTATGCGAATATTTACCATAATAGAACATTCCTTTATGGAAATATACTCCATTGGCATTTTTTCTGTTCTTACTTATCAGTATGCCTACATCGACCTATATTGCAAAGGTTCTCAAGATACACTATATTGTCTGGTGGAAGAAATTTCAACATGCTTTCCAAATCTTTACGCTTGTCTGATGAAAGCACAATATGCCTTTTTAATAAGGGTACTTTGGAAAATAATCGGTCTGCATTCATTGGTCTTGTGTTGCTTAGAATAGACATCTCCTGATACAAACTTTCAGGGAAAGACAACAGATATTCTAAATGAAATGGCATGTTTAAACCTAGCTTTATCCATTTCAGTTTTGAAAATGGTACTTCTCTAAATTGAAGAGTACTGATTGAAAATCAAACACATTTTCCGGTTGCATTTGAATTACCTCCATGTAGGTAGGTCAGACACTTTTCAGTGTCCTGATGAAGCTCAGAGGATTGAAAAGACAGACACTTAAAGACGTATTTCGAAATGTGAGTGAATGTTATTTTGTGGAACGTATGAATCTGACCATAACGTATTAGAAGCTGTAGCGGGAAATTTTCCAGATACCTTTTCCAGCACTAAGGTTAATGTACTGGCAATTTCGTATGATCCTCTTCCAAACTGTGCTTGATTCTAGACTACATTATAACAAGTTTTTTTAGCAGTGATCTGTCAAGTTGTATACATTTAATTTTCTCTTAAAGAAAAAAATTGACACATTTGACCTTGGTCACATGATAACATTTTGCATATCAAAACTAATTACTATTTTTTCATCATTTTATCGATCAAGATCTCTTTCCTTTTTGGTGAACTCCTTATCTACTCTATGGCTCGGATACTTTGTTTTAAGATTATTGCATGTGCGCAGCCTGATATTAATCAATACCACCTGATTTTCCTTTAAAAACCAGAAATACTTAAAAAATCATGTTTTCAAAAGAATTATTCACATTGAGTGGATCCTTACTTTCAACACTTTGAATTTATAGCAATCTCGTCAAAGATTTCATTCAGCATGACAAGGGTTAAGAAGGTGGTTCATTCATCTAAAGCAAGCGATGAGACATAGGCTCCTAAGTAACAGCAATAATTTACCTAATACATCAATCACCGTGTATGAAAATCCAAAACCGAGCAATCTTGTGGAAAAGGATAACCATATTCTGAATTATTCTTGTAGCACTTCAACGAAACATTACTTTGAAATTCTTCATGTTTCCATGAAACCAGAGGAATCATAATATTACAGAAAAAAAACCCTTCAAATACACACATTATGAATGTAAAATCATCTGAAAAATATATATACATGTTATAATGATCTTCTACGGGTTATTTAAATGTTGCAAAAGGACGGAAAATGGTACTAACATGATCTTTTTCTATTTTCTTGTCCAGAATCACATGTGCATTTTTCATTTTCCATCATAATTATTTTGTAAAAACCTTGTGTTCTGATTGGTTCTCATGGAGATAGAACAATAAAAGATGTACACACTTTGTACTTAGAACATTACAGTTTTTACAGTGCATTGATCACGTGTCTATACCTAAGCAGTCCAATTGGAAATTGGACATAGAACACTTCAGTTTTAATCTAGTTGTGAAAAAGTTGGAGATAGAACAAAGTGATACTGAAAATCTTCGTTACTACAGCAGATATCACAAAACTGTGAACACGAGGGGAAAGAACTCTTCAAGACCTTTCCAACGTTATCAAAATCTCATTTTTGACCAAAATGGAGTTAGAACACTGTTATATTAAGGCGATGCTATGTACTTATTTAATCAATCAATTTTTTTTTATCTATATGAATTATTCATTTCTTATGACGTTATGCCAAGCCAATCTGCAATACTTAATTTCGTACCATTTTACATGTTGAAGTATATCCACATATCATGAACATACCGCAACAAGGATGTTACGAAAATCAATGTGTTCAATTGAAATTAATGATATCAATGCTGGCAAGGGAGCTCCAAGTAGAATGCCAGTTTTTATATCATCACTTGAACTTACAAAATATTCGATAAATTTAGATCCATACTTATAGGAAAAAATATTCAATAGTTTGTGTCTAATCTCTTTGGTTGAAGTACAATATAAAAGACAATGAATAGCTACATCATCATAAATATGTCCACATTTTGTGCATAATATTGAACCTCTGTGTCCTCCGAAAGACGAAATAATGTTAATCACTGTATTGCAATATTTACGGTATTTAAAATTACATTTACAAATATGCCATAATTTATTATAATGCTTTCACAAAATGCAGGATTAGTTAACATGAAAATGTTAAACTCGGGATTTGTACTTATACTTTCTGTCCAATTTCTATCAAACAAAGTACGGATTTTATCTTTAACCATTCCTTTCCACTGCAATTTCTTAGGAAATGACCCTTTCTCACAAAACGACATCAAACATTGTTCTAGATTATATTTCTTCAAAATTCGAAAAATATCTCCAAAAAATCCAATATTATCTAACTCTGACATCATATATTGACATAAACGGTAATTAAATACTTTTTAATTGTGTTTTCTGGAGCAAGACGACAAAGGTGTCCTAGAAAAATTAATTTTCTCGTGTCTATGATACTGTCTAAGTCCAGCATTTTGAGCAGCCCAAATGCAATATCTGTTCTGGTATATCTTCCTATGCCTTGAATCGTCTTAATACAAAATCGATGACAACGTTCTAATTGTAAAAGTTCTGTTTTGGATATAGAGTACCATGTTTCACAACCGAAGAGACCTCGAGGCAGAACCCTTGTATTATATAGTTTTCTGCTCGTAAATGGATGCAGACACTTACTATTAACCCCGCTATTGAACAATCCCATAAAGGAGCCCCGTAGCCTTAAGACTGCAGCCTGTATACTCAAGGAATTTGATAAATATTTATCACACAGAACACCAAGATGGTTATAGCTTTCTTTTTCACTGATACTATTAGGACCAATAAACCATTTCCTTCCTGACAATCTAAATTCACATCTACTTTCGTTGAACACATCAACATCGCACTTCTTGGGGTTATAGTTGAAGAACCATTTCTAGCTCCACTGGCCAAAGGCCAGCGAGCTATTGTCATGGCGGTGTGTCCGTCGTGCGTGCGTCCGTCCGTGCGTAAACTTTTTCTTTAAACATCTTCTCCTCCAAAACCTATGGGCGGATTTTGATGAAACTTGGTAGAAATGTTCCTTGGGTGACCCTCTTCATAAATTGTTAAAGAAATTTGATTGACCCCCAAATATGGGTGTGGCAGGGCATGGCATTTTTTCACTTTGAAATCTTTAAAAATCTTCTCCTCCCAAACCGTTGGGCCAATTTCAATAAAACTTGGCATGGATGTTCCTTAGGTGACCCTTTACCTAAATTTTTCGAGAAATTTTGATTGACCCTCAAATATAGACGTGGCAGGGCGGGTCTTATTTTGAGCCCAAAATCTTTGAATGACATCTCCTCCTGAACCACTGGGCCGATTTCAACCAAACTTTATCAAAATGTTCCTGGGGTGACCCTTTACCTAAATTGTTCAAGAAATTTTGATTGACCCCCAAATATGGGTGTGGCAGGGCGGGGCTTATTTTGAGCCCAAAATCTTTGAATGACATCTCCTCCTGAACCATTGGGCCGATTTCAACCAAACTTTTCCAAAATGTTCCTGGGGTAACCCTTTTTAAAAATTGTTCCTGAAATTTTGATTGGCCCCCAAATATTGGCGTGGCAGGGCGGGGCTTATGTGAGCCCGAAATCTTTGAAGGACATTTCCACCTGAACCATTGGGCCGATTTCAATGAAACTTTACCAGAATGTTCCTTGGGAGACCCTTTCCAAAAGTTGCTCTCAAAATTTTGATTAGCCCATAAATATGGGTGGGGCAGGGTGGGGCTTATTTTGAGCCCGAATTCTTTGAAGGACATCTCCTCCTGAATCACTGGGCTGATTTAATGAAATTTTACCAGAATGTTCCTTCTGTGACCCTTTTCAAAAATAGTATGCGAAATATTAATTAGCCCTTAAATATTGGCATGTCAGGGTGTGGCTTATTTTGAGCCCGAAATCTTTGAACTACATCTCCTGATGAAGGTTGGGCCAATTTCAATGAAACTTGAGAATTTGGTGCAATGTGAGCCATACCCAGTTAATTAATATAAAATAGGTCTTAAGAGATTTCAAAGTGTTGTTTTCATTCAAAGAAAGATTCATTTAATGCAAGTCTAATGATGTTAAAGCCAGTGATACAGGCCTCTTGTTTTGAATAGGCATAACAGATATCTAGCATATTATCAAGACCACTCTTAGTAAGGCTTAAAAGCACCATATCGTCAGCAGAAGTTATGCATGGCACTCTTATATCACTCAATGAGAGACCTAAAGTGTTATTTTCAAGTTCTCTTAACAGATCATTTATAAAACAGAGATCTGTTAAGAGAACTTAATAATAATAATAATAAAAATAATAGAAAATAGTTTTTGATGACAAATGCCATTTTTGCAATTTGTGTTTATGTATTTTGTATGTAATTTGTCTGTTTGTCTGTATGCCTGTATGTTGTAAATCTTCACTAACTGGAGGAAATAAAGATATGAATGAAAAAAGACAAAGATAAGCATGTACATATGTGCAGTCTGATTTTAGTCTTTACCCCCTGATTTTTCCGTTTCAAACCAGAAATGTTGAAAATTCTTTTTTTTCTAACCAAATACTGATAAACAATTAATGCATCCAGTGTGTTCAGCTTTTTGTTTTCAGAGAAAATTTGCCAACAAGTTTTCATTTAGCATGACCAGGATTCAATACAATACAGAGTTAGGGTAATACAAATCTATTGTTACTCCATCTATATTGATATGTAGTATTAAATCATTTTACATGAAAGCTTTGATTGAATTAATGGTAAAGCTTGATGCAGATCTTACCTGCAAAATTATTTCTATTATGCATTAAAACAATCATTCTAAAAAGAGTTTTTCATTGAGCCCTTCATATTTTTAGATGACATGGCATGTCTTTGTTGTGCATTATTGCGCATATTCTTAGCTCCACTGGCCAAATGCTACAGGGGCTATTGTTATGGCATTGTGTCCGTTGTGTGTCCGTCTATACATGCGTCCGTGTGTCCAATCGTAAACTTTTTCTTTTAAAATATTCTCCTCAGAAATTACTGGATGAATTTCAACGGGAATGATCATTGGGTGACCCTCTTTCAAAATTGTTCAAGAAATTGTGATTCAATTAAAAACATGGATTAAATGGGCATGGCTAATTTCCAAATATGGTAAAAAGGGAGTTTTCTCAGATTCTAATTGATAGATACCAATTAAATTTTACATGAATGATCCTTCAGTGACCCTTTATCAGTCTACAAAAAATTAATGTGATTGGATGAAAAATATGTTTTTTATGGGGCGGAGATCTTTTTAGCTCGCCCAGGACGAAAGTCTCGAAAGAGCTATTGTCATACCCTTGGATGTCGGCGTCCGCATTAGGTTAAAGTTTTTTATTTCTATCAATATTTATCCTAGAGGCTTTATTTTTTACAGAAACACTCATTAGGGCATAGGCTTTCATTTGAGACCAACATCCATGTCGAAATGACCATTAGACTGTGACCTTGACCCTTTCAAAAAAACTTTAACCAAAAACTTTAACCAAAAACTTTAACCAAAAACTTAAACCAAAAAAACTTTAACCTTGCTTATATTTTCTGTAAGCTTTAAAATAGAGACATCATTACTTCATATGCACACTCATTAGGTGATAGGCTTTCACCATAGACAAAGGTCCTTGACAATTTGACCTTGACCTTGACCCTTTGTGGACTTAGAAAAACTTTAACCAAAAAACTTTAACCAAAATCTTTAACCTTGCATATATATTTTTTTAATGCTCTAACCTAGGGACATCATAGCTTCATATATATACTCACCAGGTGATAGGCTTTCTCCAGAGACCAAGGTCCTTCACAATTTGACCTTGACCTTTACCATTTGTGGACTTAGAAAAACTTGAACTGAAAACTTTAACCAAAAACTTAAACCTTGCTTATTATTTTCTGAATGCTTTAACCTAGGGACATCATTACTTCATATACAAACTCATTAGGTGATAGGCTTTTGTGAGAGATCAAGGTCCTTGATAATTTGACCTTGACCTTTTATGAACTTAGAAATACTTTAACCGAAATTCTTTTACCAAAAACTTTAACCTTGCATATATTTTCTGAATGCTTTAACCTAGGGACATCATTACTCCATATACATAGTCACCAGATGAAAGGCTTTCACCAGAAACCAAGGGCCTTGACCTTGACCTTTTATGGACTTGGAAAAACTTAAACTGAAAAACTTTAACCAAAAATTTAACCTTGCTTATATTTTCTAAATGCTTTACTCAGGGACATTATTACTTCATACACATACTCACTAGGTGATAGGCTTCTACAGAGACCAAGGTCCTTCACAATTTGACCTTGATCTTGACCTTTTGTGGACTTAGAAAAATTTTAAAGAAAAACTTCATGTTTGATACAAAGAAATTCCATTGGTAACCTCATCTGCTTGTAGGCTTTCACTTTACCCTAACCTTATACATGCAATTAAACAAAAAAAGTTTTTATATTTCTTAATTACTACTCAAACAGATATATATTAGATCATGGACTTTAACATTGAAAGAAACCACTTTGAACTTCAGTCTTCAGTCAAGCGCTGTTTGTGACAAGCAGCTGTTTGGGCGAGCTACGTTGTCCGCGGACAACTCTTGTTCTAAATGTTATATAGTGGAAACTTTGAAAATCATTTTCTCAGAACGTAACTGATGGATATCAATCAAACTAAATTGGTATGATCCTTGGTTTGACCCATTATCATGCAGCCAAAGATTATTGTGATTGGATGAAAAATATTTCTTTGATTGGCGGAGGTCATTTCTCTATATGTTATATAGTGGAAACTTTGAAAATCATTTTCAACATCAGTAGAACTCAAATTATCTTAAAATCTTGTCAAATTTTTGATTTGCTATTACAAGAATTTCGAGCGTGTGGAGCAACTCAAGCCATTCATGGCCTTCTAGTTATTTGGTTTATTAATATTGGATTCAGTCATTTCAAAAGTTATTAGTTTATAATTATCATTTACACATGTATGTAAATGTATTCTTGATGGAACTATAAGGTGTTTAGCAAAAGATAGCGCATTTCATTTCTGGGTAACCAAATTATCTTAAATTGAAATTCACTTTTTTCAAGTTCAAGGTTTCAGAACCCAAATGAGAATTAAAGTTACAAAATGAATGTTTATTATGTCTTCTTAAGTGCTTGTTGGTCTTTATGGAGAAGTAACAGTAGATTGTAATTTGATAAACTCAGTGCCTAATCAGTGAAATTATCAAAAACTCATATCCTGCTTTTGTTCATTTCAGGCTATCTGATGTTATCTTAGCAGAGTCTTACAAGTGACGTCACCATGAATGTTGTATAGCAATCACATGCAAAATGACATGCTTTGAAAAAATTGTCCCAAAATTTTCATATTTTGTACCTTTTTTGCATTAAAGAAATATGATGATTGTTTGTTTTTGAAGTAAGATTGATTGATATTTTATTTCGTGAACAACAAAAGCTATATTTTCACTTGTGGCCCTTCAACTTGTGATACCAATTCCTTTCTTATTCACTTCATGAAATCGATCTTACACTGAAACAAATGATAATCCTATATCTATCTATATAAGTGTTTGATTATTAAAATAAAAAAAAAATTGCTTCCCTCAACCTTCAACAAGAAGACTCATTACTTATACTATGCCACTGCCATGCTAAAAGCCAGTGATAAAAAGTCTGTTACAGCTGATCTTTGTTTCTCTTTCCAGAACTTTAATGAGTTCGTAAAGAGTAGATCAAGATCACCGAGCCCGCTGAGAGACCTGTCTCCAACACGACCCAACATTTGGGCGCGAGCCCAGGAGGAAATGGAGGAGGATGTTTACAATATTCCCACACCTGAGGAAAATATAGGTCAGATTAGTTACTTAACCCTTTTCAGCTGATTCTAGAATGTTTCTGCCTTTTCCTTTTTGAAGCAGAAAAGATTAAAAATTTAATATTCAAAATGCATACCAACTCACATTTAGTCCATCCAGTGCTTTCAGCACTTTGATTTTGTTTCAATTTTGTCAATATGTTTTATGCAGCATTACAAGGGAGGGTTAATGGCAATGCTTCATTGTTTGGGATTTCAATGAGAAAACTGAAATCTGTCTATCAAAGTTGATTACATTAGTTACTCTTTGGAATTGCTCCTCAAAACAATCAAAGCACTGAAAGTACTGATGGTGAACGAACCTGGTGGCATTCTAGAGTGATATATTGAATTCAATTAGAAAAGAGAAATTATGAATGTAAAAAAAGGAGGGAGGAATTGTCTCGACAAAATTTCCGTTATTCGGAAATTTCACTGCAAATTCAAAGAAAGGGAGAGAGAAGAAAAATCTTGTTAGAAAAATATTTGTTAGAATATGAGTTGTTACTCTGTGAAAATTTCGTTTACACATTTGAAATGGGTACATTTATTAATTAAACATAAATGGAGAAAACGATTTAATCCTATCTCAAACTGTCTTCAACCTATATCCAATGGTGTTTGTTTTTACAAAAGTATTTGTTATCATGTCTAAGCTTATTTCAAGTAATTTTGTTGTATTTGTTTTAACTTTTTTTTATCTATCTTTGTTTTTTCTCAGAGGATGAAAAGGTCTTTGAGTACCAACCAAAGAAACACCTATGAATATCAGTCAGTCCTGAACTGTACTCATTGTTTAAAGTTATGATTTGTTAACTTATTAATAGTATTTTGAACCATAACCTGAGGGATTCATTTTTATCATATCTGAAGCCAAAACCACTTCCGTAGTTGACACTTTTGTCGTTATTCACTTTTATAACACTGCAGGATTTTTGCTGCTGATATTAGACTTTTCTGCTCTGAGCTAGTTTATGCTTAAACTGTAGTTAACCAATTCTTAACATATTTTGGGAAGGATGGAGCCAGTTTTCATTCATCGATTTAGATTTTTATGATTTCTGTAAAAAACGCAATGACTTTTCCAGAAAAAATTAACAACTTAACCCGTCTGTCGAATTGTAAACAAGTGCATGACGGATCTGGTCCCCCCCCCTTGACCACGGCAATATCTACTCGTCAATTGGAGTGGTATCTAGGGTTGAATATTTAGCTATCATTTATTCAATATCAAATAAAATTTTGAATTGATATGGTTTTACAGATTGAAAAAATGCAAAGTAGAATGGCCCCAATGAAATATCTTCCGTACCTGTCGCATTTGGTATTCGGCAATATTCGCTTCTGAGACTGACGAATACGAAACGTTTTCGCTGGGAATAAGTTCACCGAATATTCGAGTGCATCCTTACAGCCCTACTTCAGTCAACGCAATTTTACAGAAAAATCCTATAAGCGCATAGCGCAGTTGGTAGCGCGCCGGACTGTCAAACTAGAGGTCCCGGGTTCGATCCCCGACGGCGGCACTCATTCTTTCCGACTATTTGCCTCTCACCAATGAGTCGGTAGTCGAAGACCGATGTGAGATAGCGGAGGCTAGGAAAGGATGTAATGGTAGTACTGGTGTGAGAAATACCAGGAATCCATTGTTAGGTGCTCCAGCCGCCGCGATATAACTGAAATAATGTTGAAAGCGGCGTAAAACCCTATTCAATCAATCAATCAATCAATCAATCAATCAATCAATCTTAATAGCTGCGTTCATCCCTATTCAAATAAAAGGTACAAGAAAGGTTGTACATGTAGAACACATGTCGAATCATTCTTAAAACCCGTCTCGAGACTGACTGTCGCTAGTTGAAAAGTTATGTAACACCGCGTTACCGTTTCTAATGACACAAGGTGTCTTGATGTGTCATTCGTCTGAACTCGGCCGATTCTGTAACCTATATTTAAATCGGAGACGTCGGAGATCGCCCGAGTATTGCCGAATGTAAGTTCAAGAGGACATGACCTAAATAAACACGTATTTCCGGCTAATTACTACAAGTTGCATCAGCGCAGGCTTGGGTCAAAAACATAGTATCTGTCTCTACGGTGTCTAGACACAAACTTTGTTTTTGCTTTAAATTCTTGACAAGCTTACGCCGATCAAAAATTCCCTTGATAAACATTGCAAGATCATTTTGTGTTTTTCAAGGCGAATTTTCATTATCTTCACTTGATAAAGAATAATAGTACCATGCCATTCAAGAAATAAAGAGTGATTTTGCGAAGAAAAATATTGAAAGATACTAAATTGAATTTTAAGAGGCGCTACTTTATTTCAAATGTATTAACATCCAACAGGATTTTCCTGACATGGTATATAACACTGGTGAACGACGTTCGTTCACCAAAAATAGAAGTCTAAAAATAGATCAGTGGAAATTTGTTGTTTCATTTAATCCCATTATTTTTTGTTAACACTAATGGTTATTAAGATGCTTAGGATTGCAATTAAAGGAGCTGTCTTTACATGATTTCATTTATTAAAACTACAATAATATCATGGACATATATGTGGGATAGCAGCTCGAGCTAGGACAGAATGTAATGGTAGTAATGGTGCGAGCAATACCAGGAATGAATTATTAGTTGCTCCAGCCACCACAATTTGACTAAAAGATTTTTAAAAGCAGTGTATAATCCCATGCAAACAAACAAAGAAATGAATTAACTACAATAATACCTGACAGCACTTGGTAGGAAACCAGTTCAAACTGAAAGCTGTTGCAAATCTTTTTAGAATTATATTCCACTGCACGTAAGTACACATGCAAGGCGGGGTATAACTTTTGTCATCCTTAAAGCAAGGCTCGTTTCCGCCTAAAAAACAACAACAACAGGATCCACCTGGGCCAGAAATAAGTTTGCCTCATGTTTTGGTTGGGAGGGGGGTATAATGAAGTATAAACTAATACAACCTGAATATTGGACGGATTTCATTCAAACTTCACAAATATGATCAGTATCAAGCAGAGATGTCCAAGTCCTATTTGAGTCCATTGACTTTAGTTACAGCCCATTGACATTTGTCAGAGTTTATGGTCCTTTGATTCTAGATTGCATTTCATTATTGACGAGCACTTGTAGAGGGGTATTAGTCTGCTTTGAGACAGTCTAGTTTATCCCAAAATAATTTAATATCCCTTTTAGAATTTGTTCTTTTATTTTAGGTTGTCAAGTATTACTGGAGTATAAATGTTCACATTGTGGATGGCTGAGAAAGAGAAGAAATAGGAAAACTCTCAATCAGATCCTTGGAACTTGTAAGTTCTTTTAAATTAGACAACCTGCTATAGTATACAGTCTGTTTCACTACATAACCTTAATTCTTTAATACTTTTCAATAGATTTTTGAGAAATGTGAAAAGATTATCACTTGGTAGTCTTGCAATCAATCACAGCAAGATTTATGATACTTTTCTTTTGTTCATTTAATTCATCCTATTTAAGGGTATCTAATGCTAAAGTTACATAAAAATCAGCAACACTAACATGTCAGCTTTTGGTTTTAGCGTATTGCTTTGGTTAAAGTTTTTAGTGCGACTGTGACTATCCAGCACTAGGAATAGTAGAGCTTTGTTGGCATCCAACAGCTTTTTTTTCATTGCCCCATAAGTTGGAGTAGTGTTCAA
The DNA here is from genome assembly GCA_948146395.1 of Fragum whitleyi. NCBI lineage: Eukaryota > Metazoa > Mollusca > Bivalvia > Cardiida > Cardiidae > Fragum > Fragum whitleyi. The sequence continues at coordinate 6,673,722 of OX411555.1, read as the reverse complement.
CAGATGCCTGCATTATCAGGGCATAAACTTTATCTAACAGTCACATAAAACTGTCCTCTAGATGATGTCTTATTTCTTGGTGCATGATGAAGCAGAAATTGCATAATCAGTTAGGCCAAACATGCTATGGATACGCCCCCATGTCCTGAACTAGTTGCTGATACTTTAATGACTAGTTGCTGGAGTAAAAAAGTCAGAAAAGTAGAAAATTGTCTTCAATGTGTACAAAAAAGGCTGCCATCTTACTAATGATTGGCATAAGTCCAGTGGATTGTCACAATAATTTGTCGATGCAATAACATCTTTCACGAATCTAAATGATATCACTCATTAGTTGCTAAAAATCCCATTATTAGCTCCACTGGCCGAAGGCCAGCAAGCTATTGTCATGGCGGAGTGTCTGTCCTGTGTCCGTCCATCCTTGCGTGCGTAAACTTTTTCTTTAAACATCTTCTCCTCCCAAACCAATGGGTGCATTTTAACAAAACTTGGTAGAAATGATCCTTGGGTGGCCCTCTTCTTAAATTGTTCAAAGAAATTTGATAAGCCCCCATATATGGGCGTGGCAGGGCGTGGCATTTTTTCACTTTGAAATCTTTAAAAATCTTCTCCTCCCAAACCATTGGGCCGATTTCAATGAAACTTGGCATGGATGTTCCTTGGGTGACCCTTTACTTAAATTGTTCAAGAAATTTTGATAGGCCCATAAATATGGGTGAGGCAGGGCGGGGCTTATTTTGAGTCGGAAATCTTTGAACAACATCTCCTCCTGAACCACTGGGCCGATTTCAATGAAACTTGGTGACCCTTTACTTAGATTGTTCAAGAAATTTTGATTGGTCCATAAATATGGGCGGGGCAGGGTGGGGCTTTTTTTTTTGGAGCCCGAAATCTTTGAACAACATCTCCTCCTTAACCACTGGGCCGATTTCAATGAAACTTAACCAAAATGTTCCTTGGTTGACCCTTTACTTAAATTGTTTGCTAGTTTTGATTGGTCCATAAATATGGATGTGGCAGGGCGGGGCCTATTTTGAGTGCGAAAATTTCGAATGACATTTTCTCCTTAACCACTGGGCCGATTTCAATAAATTTTTAGCTCACCTGACCTAAAAGTGCTCAACGTGAGCTATTGTGATCACTCACCGTCCGTCCATCGTCCGTCCGTCCGTCAACAATTTCTTTAAACATCTCCTCCTAAACCACAAGGCCAATCAAGCTGAAACTTGGCAGGGATGTTCCTTGGGTGAAGCTCTTCAAAATTTGTTAAAAGAATTCAATTTCATGAAAAACTCTGGTTTACATGGAAATGGAAAGGTTAAAAATGGCCGAAAATTGCTGAAAATCTTAGAAAAACTTCTTCTCCTCCTTAACCACAAGGCCAATCAAGCTGAAACTTGGCAGGGATGTTCCTTGGGTGATGTTCTTCAAGAGTTGTTTAAAAAATTTAATTTCTTGAAAAACTCTGGATTGCATGGTAACAGAAAGGATGAAAAAGGTAGAAAATTGCTGAAAATCGTAGACAAACTTCTTCTCTTCCTAAACCACTTGGCTAATTAAGCTGAAACTTGGTAGGGTTGTTCTTTGGGTGAAGCTCTACCATAATTGTAAAAATAAATTTATTCAATCAAAATCTCTGGCTTCCATGGTATTGGAAATGTCAAAATATTGCCAAAAATCTCAGAGAAGGTTAATTTTCGCCTAAACTATTAGGCATATCTTAAAATTGGCAAGGATATTCTTAAGGTTTAGGTCTACTAAACTTGTTAAAAGAATTCAATTCCATCAATAACTTTGTTTGCAATTAAAAAGCAGTAGGAGGAAAAATTAAAGTATGTTTCTTTTAAATCCATCCTGAATGTATATCAGACAATCTCTGGTATTTATAACATGGTTGACAAGTTATAAGTTGACTTAATCAGGTGAGCGATATAGGACCATCATCGTCCTATTGTTACCAGAATGTTCCTTGAGAGAGCCTTTACTTAAATTGTTTGCTAAATTTTGATTGGTCCATAAATATTGGTGTGGCAGGGCAGGGCCTATTTTGAGTGCGAAATTTTCGAATGACATTTTCTCCTGAACCACTTGGCTGATTTCAATGAATTTTTAACAGAATGTTCCTTTAGTGTCTTTTTTTCAAAAAATATTTGCTTAATTTTGATTGACCCATATTTTGAGGCCAAAATCTTTGAACGACATCTCCTCCGGAACCACTAAGCCAAATTCAATGAAACTTAACCAGAATATTTCTTGGGTGGCTATTTACTTAAATTATTCAAGAAATTTTGATAGGTCCATTAATATTGGCGTGGCAGGCGGAGTCTATTTTGAGCCCAAAATCTTTGAACGACTTGTCCTTCTGAGCCTTATGTTTTAATAAGATGGGTAAAGGGTTGCAGATTCATAGTGATTGAGTATTTTGGTGCAATATGGATCAGAACCAGTTAATTATTATAAAGTAGGTCTTAGGAGATTTTGGAGTGGTAATGTATTCATTTAAAGTAAGCTTTATTTAATGAATGTTTAAAGATTTTAAAGCCAGTGGAGCAATACAGGCCATCTTGGGCCTCTTGTTGAATTGATTGATTCTCTAACTAGGCCCATTTTATTTTCTATTAGATCTACACAAAAAGTTGTGGGAGACTCATCACCATATATCAGAGCATGAATGTGACAGTAGCTTAAGCAGGGTCCCTTCAAAACACATCACATCAATATGTTGACTAATTATCATATGAAAAAGAATACAGTCATGTATGAAAATTTGACCAAGAATTTACATATTGTGTTACCTCCTTGTACTTAATAAAGAGATTAATAGTTTTTGCTTATTTTTGTTTTATTGATTTTGTTTCATTTTGTGAGTAGCAGTTGTTACTTTTCACTTATTAGAATATAGTGTTTGTTGTAAATGAATCACTCAGTGCGAGATAAATGTTCTTGCAATATATCAAACAATTACCCTCAAAATATCCTAATGAATGCTCCCTAATAAAGAATCCTTCTTTAGGAGCTTCTACAGTTTTCAGTTCCTCTAGACTAGGTCCAATGATTTATTATTATGACCCTGGCTGTGTGCTTGAGTGCATTTGTTTGGAAGCTTTCAAATTTCATATAAATGAACAATTCAGACAAGCATTCTCAAATTCAGATAATCCCCATCCAAGTATTTTTCACAAATCAACCTTTTTCCTGCTGTTCACAGTATATTCCTACTATTCTGTCTTTAGCAGACAGTATTGTCCTAGACCAGGCTCTACGGCCTGCTTTCTATTTAATTATTTGGAAAAATACTTTAGTCAAAGTAGATGAATTTATCTGTTTGAAACAAAATTAGAATACAGCAGAATAAGGGGATGTTAGGGACATGAAACAAAAGAGAATCTCTTGTAGGAGATGTAAAATTAGTTGAAGCTTCAATCTTTTAGTCATCCACCCTTAAATAAAGACACCTGTCTTGCAGTTAGGATAACAAAATGCATGCGGGAGCTTTAGAAATGGTACTATTCATTAGCAAAATGTATCTGCAGATGTAATTGCAAGGCTGGAGTCTGTCTCAAGCATGTTAACTTGCTATCCTTTAACTAGGGTGGAATTGACAAAAATTTACCAAGTTCAATCATATAACCCTATTCACTCTACATTCCCATTTTTGAAGCTCCTCAAGATAAAGAGAGTTAGGAAAGCTTTTTTTTTAAAGTGAAGAATTTGCTTGTAACAAAGCAATTCTGCATTTCCCGCATTAGTTTCTATCCATAGAAAATAAAGAAAATAGGATTTCAATTGTTGTCCGCAGCTTGTGTATGTACATCTGTTTGTGTGTCTACTTCTTCTACAATTCTGTATAAAATCCAATGAAATATCCATGGAATGTTCCTAGTGAGCTGATTTATCTCATATTGTCTGGTTGCGGTGTTTTTCTGACGCACAATTATGTGGTGACAATATGATATTTTGGCGTTGAAATGGTTGAATTGTCTTCTTTCCTTTCCTGACAGTGAAATCTTGGGATTGCCGATTGTAACAAATTTTGATATTGTCACTAGTGACAATAACATTTTTCAGTGTCGCTGGCGGAACTATTTTTTTAAAGCAGCTTGGCCCCTGCTCAGGCTGCTGAGATTATACATTGAAGCGGAATCACAGATTCAGGGTATCTGCAAAGGGAGTTCAAGCTTATAAAATGGGGTTGGTTTTCTCATTATTTATACAATTTCGTTAAAAATCCATGCACAAAAAATATATATTGAACACAAACACACACCCTACTCCATCCTCACTCCTGGATCGGCCACTGAAGTTACAGATTATCAAAAGAAATTTGTTAATATTCTTGAACTGGGAAAACAGAAACTTAACTATGTTATCATGAACAATAATATGAATGAGGAAACATTCTAAAATCAGGTTCTTAAATCCTTATCTGACTGTTTCTGTTTTCTGTGACCTTTAGGCATTTTCCTTAGTCTTGAAATCTGTTGACATTGCAGTTATAGTGACAAACTCTCAATCCAGCCTGAGCCTCAGCTGATTTAAAATGCTCATCTCAGGTTATTGAGGAATCACAGACCGCACAATTCTTCCATTATGTCCATCTTGGACATCCAGTTGATTTCCAAAGAATCCTGGTGTTCCAATGTGTACATCCTGGACAAATACTAATTTACACAGTGTAAGATTGGTCCAAATTTGTTTCGTTTCATCTTATTAAACTTGTTTAAGGTCAAAGAATGGATTTTTGCTTCAAAGTAGCAAAATATTTTTTGAATTTTGGAAGCATTATCCAAGAGGGCGAAAAGAAATTATTGAAAACAAAATTTTTGTGATATTGATTCGCAAGGGTTGAGGACGATAGAAAATGACGAAACACATCATTTTATGAATAAAAATAGAGTTATAGGGAATGAAATAAATAGAAATATAAATGAAAAATATTTCAAGAGAATGAGTTATTAGCCTGTTAAAAAAACTCGTCCTGCAGACTCGTTTTCTAATGCCTCATAACGCATTCTCTTGAAATATTTTTCATATCAGACATAACCAGTTGATTATCCTCTCTATATGTTTTTTCAGGGCCTCAGGCCTATGTGGTTTTGTATGATGGATGTTTGTATTATTACAAGAACGAGAAGGCCAGGAACCCTGCTGGAAAATTTTCACTGTATGGCTATAACTCGTAAGTATTTATGAAGGTGGAAGTAGCTTAGCCAAGACTGAAGTATCAGTGATATAAATGAGTATTGTTTGAAATCAAACAATTTATATATCCCTGCCATGAAATGGTGACAGACATAGAGAGGTAGCCCTGTGAGTGAGTGTGTGAGTGGGTTAGTGTGTAAGTCACATACATTTCTGGAGCATAACTTCTCCATGTATGGATTGATTTCAAAATTACTTGGCACAGTTTTTCCCTTGGTTGAGTCCTTTTGTCATGCGATACGCCCAGGGCAGAAGGTCAAGTGACCAGAGCACAACTCTATTACCAATTGATTTCAATAAACTTGGTTCATATTGTTGCTCTGTTGTTGACAAGTGTCATGCTAAGAGTTTGTTCAGAGACAACCAAGATCAATGTTAAAGGTCAAACAATTAAATTGGTCTTGTCCAGACAATATATCTCCTTCATTTATGAATGGATTTCAAAATAGCCTGGCACAATTTAATGGCTTGGGACAAAACAGTTGTAACAAGCTCTATGATTATAGAAAGTTACAACTGTTTTGCTCTGAGCCATCAAGAAGTTCCCCTTAATGAATACTTCTGTTGTTAAAAGGAGTTTGTTTGGATATTCCTAAGGTCAAGGTCCTGGCTCAAGGTTCAACAATAAAATTAGTCATGTCTGGAGCTAGACTGGACTTGGTGGTTTTTGTTTGAATATTCAAAACATATTTGTGTTGTAGTTCTATTACTACATGTATAGGTGTATTTTCAAAATGGAGCTCTAACCTAAGCGTTGAGTCCATTACCACGGGTATATCGGATATGTTTAAAAAGCATATGATACATTTGTAAGATAATTTGTATCTTTTTAGGCATTGTTTAAACCTGTTTTATCTATTTTGAAAGAATAGCACGGGAATTTAACCGTGAAAAGTAAATTTCACGGCTCACCGCGCAAAATCTAACTATAGCCTCTTTTATCCAAATTTGTATTAACAAGTGCTGAACAAAAATTTCTTATTTTTAGAGACAAGGAATTTAATTGAAAATTGATAAGACATTTTAAGGAAGAGAAATTACTACAGAGCAATACAAAGAATTAGTCTGCTTAGAAACTATTATAGCACAGTTGGTAGCTCATTAGACTCTCTCAAACTTTAAGTATGGGATGTCATGGGTTCGATCCCTGGCAGCAACACATATACTTTCTGATGTTTGTCACCCATCAATGAAAATGCTTCAATTGTCTACAATTGATACAATTGATAGCAGCTGGAGGCTGGGAAAGGAATGGCTGTACTGGTGTGAGAAATGCCAGGAATTCATTGTCAGGTGCTTCAGCTGCCACATTATGATTGAATAATTGTTAAAAGTGCGTTTAAATACCATTTAAAAAAAACAAACAAATGGAATTGTAATGGTTCTTTTGTAACATGCAAAAAGCATAGCAAGATAGAAAGTGGAGTTATTTAGGGTTTTTGCTATGATTCTGTTCACTTATCTATAGATCAGATCAATTTAAACAAGACAAAAGTATAAAAAAAAACTTGGTATCACACAGTATGTAGAAGAATATTTATAGTATCTACAAAACGTGAAAAGTTGAAAAAAGTTCCTGGCTCTCATATATATACAGTTATTATTGCCTGGTTTCAGGAAAACAATGGATTTCTCGTCATCTCATTGTGATAGCTGACTTCCTGTGTCTTAAACTGACCTCATTTTAAATATGATTAATTGCAGCAAATCACTTGAAATATTATGAAAGAACTCTAAAAGGGTCCAAGTGTGTTCTAGCTATTACCAGACATCAAAAGTACATTATTTCAAAGGGGTTGCAGATATGAAAAATGCAAATATGAAATCTTAGTTGACAAAATTTTGGTTATTTGCGTAATTTGGAGAAAATTCATGGGGGGGGGGGGGGGACAATAAAGAAATTGCCTGTAACAAGCACTTTACACTTTGTTTTCTAAATTCTTATTCTAATTGCATTAAATATCAAGATTGTTCAAAAATGGGTTTTAAAGAAATTCAGAAGGCATTACTGTAATGAATCTTCACAAAATTACCAATGGGAATTTTTTTTTGACCTGTTCTTAGCTGATGTTGATAAATTGAAAAAGATGGTTGATAGAAAAGAAGACGATGTTTTTTACAAGCTATTTATCTCTTTTTCCAGATTTTTTTTATGCCCCCGTATTGAGAGATCGGGGGCATATTGTTTTACTCATGTCCGTCTGTCTGTCCGTCTGTCCGTCCGTCTGCCCGAAAACTTAACCTTTGCCTTTTCTCCAAAAGTATTTGACAAACAAGGCTCATATTTAGCATGATGATGGATCTCAATGATCTGCATCTGCTGGTACCAAAGTCAAGGTCATGTGACAATGTCAAGGTCATCTGTCAAGGTCAAACTTTGAAAAAAATGCTGTTCCAGGGGCATTCATGTTTCACAAACACATCTTGTTTCTATATATAATCATAGGACAATAAATTCACGGGACTGTTTAGTAATAATAATGTCTGGGTCCAAGATTATGTGGTTTATAAACAATATTTCAGCTGAAATGCTATTATTAAAAATCCATGAAAATAAGCAATTAATTTGGTAAATTGTTGCTTATAACATTTAATGTAAAGTTTAGAAAAACATTTTTTTTTAATTTGAAGCATTAGTGAATTTTCAGTTGAGTACAAGAAAGGTTTTATATTGTGCCCTGATTTTCAATTAATTTTCAAAATATAAATTAAGAATTATTGAAGTTGAGAGACCAATTTATAAATTTTCTGATGTTATCAAACAGGAAATTAAATATCAAGGAGTTAGGGCAAAACCATTATAAGTGTCTATAGATATATATAGGCCTTTAAAGTAAGTTGGTGCCCACCCATTAGGACAGCTGCACTCAAATACATTTCCATTCAATAAGTTTGCTTTGTCTGAATCACTATATTAAATACCATACTTATTAAAAGTTTAAATTTCTCTTTTTATGTTAAAGTCAACTGGGAATTTAATTATCAACAGCTTATCAAAAAATTCTCAATGAGAATAAGAAACCTTTTACCGTTTATTATAATTATTCTCAATTTTTTAGGCTTAGTTGATGTAAGTTGCATTTGCTTTGTTTTGTTGAGATTGCTTACTGTGAGCAGGGCACATTATTGTCACTAAGACAAGTTGTTGTCTGCGGGTAAGTGTGTTAATATGTTAGTGTGTACAACAGTCTGCCAGGATTTGTCGAGAACCTCAATCCTTCATTAAATGATGAAATTTAAAATATCAATAAGCCTCCATTATGAGTAGTCTGTCATTTAAAAAAAAATCAGATAACTTCAAAGTCAAGGTCACAGCTTGAGGTCAAAGGTTCCTATGGAACTTGTCCCTGGCATATAGTTCCTCAATTTATGAATGAATTTCAAGATTCCTTTTCTCATCATTCTTCATGGTGAGTATAGATGTGCCATTAGAACAAGGTCATTTCTATAGATTAAAGGTCAAAACTAGGTTAAAATTGACCTTATCTTGAACAAAGGTCCTACATTTATTGCGAGATCGCAAAATAACTGGGTACTATTTATCTCTATGATCAGCAGATGAGCTGTTTGAATCAAATTTTCAGATCTCCTCCATGAGAGGTCAAATTTTTATACATGTTTGTTTATTGGCCCTGCTGTGCAAATTTTAGAATAGACTGTTGATAATTGTATTCTGCATTATATCCTCTACAGAGACCCTGTTATACAATTGAAATACAAAAACTTGAAGAAAACTGGTCTATGATTTATGGACTCTGGTAACAGGAATATATATTCTATGTCTATGCCCCCTTCATTGAGAAAAGGGGGAGGGCAGTGATATGCCCATGCTGCTTTTTTTGCACCGCTATTCCCAATAAAACATAATATCTGTTCCCCAGGTATTTTAGACAATTGAGACACAGTGACCCTAAATCGTATCATAACTTTGGTCGCTAGATTGTATATGTGACCCAAACATTTCATGAAATATCCTGACTTTACTAAACCATTGGGGCATTGTCTCCTTCTTTTCAAAGCCAGTTCACTGGATCATATTATTTTACAGATGTCTCCTGTCTGTTTGTTAAAACTTAACCTATGAACTAAACATTTTCTCATAACTTCAAAACTATTCAAGTTACAATCTTCTTATTTGACAGAAAGATTTCTCTCATCAATCTATATCTTTGAAGGTCAAGATTATCTGACAAGTTCAAAGTAAAACTTGTTGAAAATTTGTGCTTGGAGTCATAAGTTTTCAACACATCTTATTTCAGGGTGTTTAGAGCAAGTGAAATTCTACCTAAAGAGGCTCCATGGTCCTTTAAGATTGTACATTCTCATAAGGAATTCAAAACATACTTCTTTTCTGCATCATCTGAACAAGAAATGAAGGTAAGTGATATATGTCGTTTTATCTCTTCTACTATTCTTGACATTTTCCTGTACACAAATCTTTGACAAGCAGTATAGACTAAGATCAGACAGCACATACAAACAGTCTGACCTTAGACAATTACCTGCTTTTCTACATGCCTTTTGTTGAGAAAGCCTAAGTGGGACTAATTAAAAAACCATAATCATGACAATTCATTGAAAAAAATTAATTTCAGTAGGATAAGGTTTAAGCTCTACTGATTGAAGGCCAGTGACATTTCATTGTGTCCTTCATGGGATATATATAATATGTATTTGGTGTTTTGTATGAAAAAAAATATCTAACGAGGTTGGGAGAATGGATCATTGTCGAGGCTCTGCCGAGACAATGATCTATTCTTACAATCAATTTAGATAATTTTTCATACAATACACTAAAAACGTATTATATTTATCTTATAACCTATATTTGCCTTGTTTTTGTAGATGTTTACAACAGAAATGCAAGTTTATAAAAATAGCTGCATTATATCTTTGTTCTAAAAATATCATATAGGATGTTATCATACGGATATTTGTACAGTTATAAGATAAATTGTTTTACAGTTGTCTTTCTGTCTGACAGTATGTCTGCAAAACTAAACTATAAATCTTTACATTTATAATTGATTTCTTTCTTTGCAAGATAAAATGCTCATATTTTGTATGATGATAAATCTTATTGATAACCACTTATGACATTAAGGCCAAGGTCATCTTATAAGGTAATGGTTGCAAATCAGGGTCAGATATTGGAAAAACTTTAAACCATAACAATAAAACTAAAGACTTGTGATCACTTTAAAGTGTATCTAAGGCACATTTATTATATGTGAGCATTTGACTGACATTTTCAATAATTTGACATGTACATGTGCAATGTGAAACCATGGATCACAGTGATCAATAGATAGCTTTTCTCTCACAGGTACAAATAGAGACTGCTCATCTTTGGCTCTTCACACACACACATGAAATTATTGAAATATCACAAAATGACTCATTTGGCAGGTTGAAAGATCACATGAGTTGATACCAAGATCTGGCTTATCTCTCATTGTCAAGGTCAATTTCTGAAAAATCTGATCTCTTTGAAATCCTTCTTTTAATTGCAAATTAGTGACTAGATAACAATGAACTATAAAGGAATGATCCTTGATTGATCTATCAGAAAGTTTTGATGGGTTGAAGATAGATTGGATTAAGGTGTTATCATATTGTCTAAAAGGTTATGATTGATGATAAACACTATTTGCTTTAAGGTTTTGTTTCTATAAGTTTAATTTCTCATAGGTCAAGGTTAAACTTTGAATTTGCTCATGCTGTAGCATACTTAAAATTCATAATTGTCTTTTGACAACCATTGTTGCTTTTGTAGTGACTTCAATACCATTTTAGCCCGTTGTACTTGGATGCATTCCTATATAATCTGTATATACTGTGGTTTATTTTGAATAGTCACAATTCACAAACTATTAATCCTTTTAACGTCTATTTTATCTATCTTAACAAGAAAGCTAATTTATGTATATTACTCATTTATTATATACATTTATATCAACCTATTAAATAGAAAGTATTTACTAGTAGTACTAGTACTTTATGATTTCATATATCTATGAATTAATTACTCTATTATTGATTGTTCTTCTTATAGATGTAACGTCTATTTTATCTATCTTAACAAGAAAGCTAATTTATGTATATTACTCATTTATTATATACATTTATATCAACCTATTAAATAGAAAGTATTTACTAGTAGTACTAGTACTTTATGATTTCATATATCTATGAATAAATGACTCTATTATTGATTGTTCTTCTTATAGATGTAACGTCTATTTTATCTATCTTAACAAGAAAGCTAATTTATGTATATTACTCATTTATTATATACATTTATATCAACCTATTAAATAGAAAGTATTTACTAGTAGTACTAGTACTTTATGATTTCATATATCTATGAATAAATGACTCTATTATTGATTATTCTTCTTATAGATGTACGAGGGATGTTCAATTTTTATCCGGATTAGGTCTATTAATCATCACTGATTTATCGCTATGTGAAAAAAGTATACTCATATTAACGGGACACTTTATTTGATCAAACTTGCCAAAGCCTGAAGCAGTTGAACGATGTGTATTCATTTCACACGCAAACAAAAGTACATGGGTATTAGGTGGCGGCGCACTGTACATGACGTGAGCGACGTTGTCGTGAATTGAGACATTTGGTGTTGTGTAATTTAGCTTGTCACGACTCGTTATTCATAGAAGAAGTATGAATTCAGTGTTCCTGTAATTAAGCTGTGCTTTTATGGTTTATATAAAGGTAATATCGAATGGTACGACGTCATAATTCTCAGAAAGGTACCTCTTAGTTAATCGCCTATATCTTTCAGAGACTCGGCAATTGACGTCCCTACAGTTGCTTTGACAAGTTTCTCTCTGTCCGTTCTTCTTCTTATCTCACGGGGCACGGAAGCGTCTTCACCGATGAAAATTAAGCATTTGGAAGAATGAACCATTCCCTTTCAGCTCGACAAGCGTTTGATTTATGTCTTTCAATATTTTGGTAGATAATGAATAGAATTATTAAAGATCAAAATTCCAAGCATTCAGTTGACGTCGTCTAGAACGTTCCGAAACACTTACCCCGCCACATTTTAAACGAATATTATCGTAAAACTATACGGTCAAATTACTTCAAATTAAGACAAGGCATTTGTAATACTTATTTCACCAGCTCACTTAATTTTCAAATTATTCAACACTTAAAAAGGAAGGAATATTTACAAACGAAGACCAAATATATGTATTATTTTATCTGCTGCGCCGGGTACCTGTTTCCATGACATTTTATATGGCAGATGCGCGCGCGCTATGTTCGATAACTTAATCAATTCTACATAGCCATATGTGGATTGAATTCCGACAGCGAATGATACCAAATCTAGTCTGATTGCTTTAAAAATAAAATTTTGCGAGGCAAAATCCGGTTAATTTTTGAACAACCCTCGTAACGTCTATTTTATCTATCTTAACAAGAAAGCTAATTTATGTATATTACTCATTTATTATATACATTTATATCAACCTATTTAATAGAAAGTATTTACTAGTAGTACTAGTACTTTATGATTTCATATATCTATGAATAAATGACTCTATTATTGATTGTTCTTCTTATAGATATGGATGAGTTGTATAAAGAAGGAATTACTTCATGCCAATGGAAAAAGTGCCAAAAATGGGTAAGCATGGTAGTTAACCCACACAATTCCACTTATTCTAACTCTGTAGAGCAATTGAGAACCACTATGTTCCTCTTTCTCCTCTCAAGGAAAAATCTTTTTTATTCATAATTGACAGACAAATAAATTTAAGTCATCTTTAATATTTTTATGCTCCCAAACCCATAGATCTGGGGAATATTGTTTTAAACCTGTCTGTTTAATTGTTTGTCCCATAAAAACTTTAACATTGGCCATAATTTCTGATTGGTAAGTGATAGTGCCTTTATATTTAAGACAAGTATTGCTTGTGACTTGACTTTTCTGTTGATACCACTTTTAAGGGCATTGGTCAAGGTCAATGTCATTTTGCAAGGTCAAATATGTTAAAAATTTCTAAAAATGCATCTGTTATATTCCTGCTTTGACAGATTGAGAAGACAAGAGGATCAGACTGCGGCTTTCAAATGTGTAGTCTGATCTTAGTCTTTACCACCTGGTTTCCCTTTTTAAGCTAGAGGTGTTTGAAAATTATATTTTAAGATCAACTGAGCACAATCCCTCAAAGTGAGATTTCAAGATTGTCCAATGTCCATCATCAGTCGTTCTTTCATCTCTTTTTCTTTAAACATCTTCTTCTCGTAAACCAGTGGGCTAATCTTGGCAGTGATTTTTCTTGGATCCAAAGTTGTTCAAATAATGAAATCCACCCTAAATTCTGGTTGCCAAGACAACAAAAAGGGGGAAATAATATATCTTTAAAAATCTTCCTTTGTGAAACCAGTCGGCAGTCAAATTTCATATTTGGTATGTATCATCATCTAATGGTCCTCTATTAAGTTTGTTCTTACCATACCCCGTAGGTCAATTTTTGCCTGTGTCAGGGTGTGTCCTTTTTTACATGGAGACAAAAGAGGAAGCATGTCAACCATTCTTCCAAAAATCAGTCAAGGGTATTTGTTTTATAACAAATTATCACCTAGTGGACATCTTATTGATATGATGACCCAGGGGTCAAAGAGACTTTCATATTGCACAAATGAATTGCTTGTGACAAGAGCTTTCAGTACCAAATTCGCGATCATTTTTCAAGGTAAAATATGTGAAATCTTATTTTTTTTCTACTTTCTTTTTGTTGTTGATTTTCATAATGAATACACATTTCCTGTTGATTTCCATATTGAATCATACTACAGTTTCTGTGCAATTGGAGTTGCAGGGCGCTTGTGTTAAACAAACACATTTTGTTAAGCATGAATAGCTTGAAAGAGGCATTGCAACATGTAATTACATTACATTTATATACAATCGACGTGTCACAATAGCAAATTCTACGTATAAAAGTTTATCTAACTTTGTCTGTTGTGCATAGTGAGATGTGTGGATATGTGTTGTCCATCATTTGTCAACATCTTGTGTGCACTATAGAGGCCACATTTTTGTTGTTTAGAATGTTTGTCTACATGATATCTTGACTGAGTTCGAACTTGAGACAAGTAGGGTTGAAAATGACCTGACCCTTAAAAAAACTTTAACCAAAAAGTTTAACCGAAAAACTTTAGCATTGCACATTTGTTCTGAATGCTTTTACCTACATATACACACTCACCAGGTGATAGGCTTTCACCATTTTGGTACTTACAAAAACTCTCTAACTACAGACTTTAACCTTGCTTATGATTTCTGAGTGCTTATACCTACAGCCATTTTACTTAATATCCTTACTCAACAGATGAGATAGGTTTTCTCCTGTTATCAAGTCCCTTGACTTTGTGACCTTGGCCTTAACTTTCAAAACTTTGGCATATTGCTTTTAACTTGCATATGAGCCTGCATGTAACAATTCCAATAATTTGAATTGTTAGTGAGGTGCAAACATCGAGAGGTGTAGACAGCCACAAACTGTAAAAATAAATAAACCAGATGGTCTACAGATACTTTGAGAGGGTTTCTATCTACTAAGCGCAAGTGAAGACTCTGGTCAGACTGTGTGGATGCACAGGTTGGTCAGAGTCTTTGCTTTGCGCATATTTGAAATTGTTGGAAATCTCAAGCACAGGCTCATATTATTTTCTGAATGCTTACAGCAAGGACACTTATTCTTCATAAATGCTGATAAGATGATCAACCTTATATTTAATACAATGACATTCCATTAGTGAATTCATCAGACTGTAGGCTTTCATGTTACCTTACCTTTTACATGTACTTGAAACAAAAAAGGTTTTATATTTCTTTTTTCTAAATCAGACTGATATATATGTATATTTTCACCGACTTTAACATAGAATAAATTGACCTTGAAGTTTAATTGTTGGTCATGTGCAGTTTGTGACAAGCAGCAGTTTTGTCAAACTACATTTTCCACATACAACTCTTGTTTTAATACTTCACAATTCTTTGGAGGCAATTTATTATACACCCTCAAAAGGATGTGTCATGGGATCACCTGGAAAGAGTCTGGTGGGCGGGTGGCATCAACATCTTTGTCCAGAGCATTACTCTGTCCCCTAATGTCTGACTGACTTGAAATTCGGCAGTTATATTCCTCTCATGATTGCAGAGTACACTGTACAAGAACCATAACTCTATCTAGCTTAATTTTTTGATTATTTCCCTTCATTTTTTTTTTACTTTTTTATCATCCAGCACTTTAATGGGCATATCTTGTGACATTTTTCCACTTTGCTTTTTAAATTGATTTCAAAATGATGTGGCACACATGATTTCTTCCTAAAGTGTAGAAGTAAAATCTGAATTCATTGTAGTAACTGTAGGTTAAATAATTATAACAGTCATATCTCAACTTCAAACACTCACTCCATAATGCAATGTATGTGTACAATCCTTCTTGTATGATTTACAAATTTACATACAGAAAAGGTAACCAGGACAAAGATGAGAGACCAGAAGTTTTTGATGATGCCAAGTTTTATCAGGATATAGAACAAAACATCTACGATGATTCCAGCAAGTTTATACCTACAAAAGATTACATGAAAAAATGTAGTGTCAAGAGGGAAAATGAAGGTAGGAGGTCGAGGATGCCTGTTTGGGTCATTGGACAATTGATTTATCTCACATAGTCCCCCCATTTTCTTCTGTAAAAAACAGCCTTCAACGATATCCTTGTCTTGCACATATGTAGGATCATATTCTAAATGACGTCACCACAATGTCATGTAACACACATTATGACCGTATTTCTAAAATCGGAGTGTTCTAGAAAAACTTTTGACGTGTAATTTTGCTGATGTGAGAAAAGTTATAACTTTCTCTATTTGTTTGAATTGAAGGCGAGCTTAATTAAACTTTTCTATTCTAAACGAAGTTAAGAATAGGTTGTATCAAACAAAATCAAATAACAGATCCTATATATCTTTCATTATGTAAACAACAAAAGCTGCATTTTCACAAGTGAAATTATAGCTTCTGTTGTTGACTCCCTGAAAGATTAATGGATCTTGCTAAAAAAAATCAAATGATTATTCTATATCTTTAATGCAAAATTGAGATGAAGCATTAAAACTTTGGGGCAAAATTTCTTACCCCTTGTCGTGCTGAACCCGAATATTCCTGCTTTGGCAGGAGGTATATACAAACTTCTGATTCTCCTTTTTAAATCAGAAAAGTTAAATAAAATTTATTTTTGAAACAAATACTGACTTAAACATACTATATCAGTGCTTTTTGCACTTTGATTAAAAGCAAATTTACTTAAGAGTTTTTCATTCAGTATGACAAGGGTTAAAGTGTGTCATTTTGCATGTGATTACTAAGCAACATATTGACATCAAAGGCATAAGTGGTTCTGCTTAGAAAACATCTGATAGGGTTAATTAAAAGCAAGCAGGGTTTATTCACTGGTCATTTCACCTGATAGGTGGTATGATAACCGAGTGATTATCTATTGATTTCAGTGTCAAAAATCTACTGGCAAAACTTAAAGAAAAATGTTTTTATACCCCCACCTACAAACAAGAGAGGGTGTATTGGTTTCACCATGTCTGTCTTTTTGTCTTCCTATCTGTCAGTCTGTAGACCTTTTCATTTTCTGACATATGATCCAAGTAAGTACCTTATTGTTTTAGGGTCACAAGGGTCAAGGTCACAATTGAAATTTGTTTAAAAAAAAGTTTCCAGACTATAACTCAAGAATCAGATGACTCAGAATCATGAAATGTTATAAGATTGTTGCCAATGATCTAAGGATAAGAGCTCAAATTTTTTGGGGGTCATAAAATTCGAAGGCTGATGTAACTATCAAACTTCTTCTATAAACAGTTTCCAGACCTCATATTGCAAAAAAAGTGATCTAGAATCATGAAAACTTTATACAATTGTTACCCATGACCAGAGGAAGAGCCCTTTTGTGTTTGGTAAATGTAGGTCAAGGTCACAATCAACTAAAAACAGTTTCAGGACTCTAATATAAGAACCTATTGAAATAGAATTATTTTTTGTTGCCAACATTATTCTTTAATGGCACTAATTTTGGAACAAAGTGACATTGGAAAGTTTAAATCTGCCTTGGAAAAGCTCTAGTTTTGTCAATATGAAATAATTAAATTAAGAAGGGGGCAGTGTAAAACTATTGTAAGTGCATATAAATTGAAACTAGTTTTATGTTTACCACCCAATTAGTGCCTTCCTATTTCATAATAGGTCCATTGCACAGTCTAATCCAACTCTTTTCTCTGTAGATAACATATTTCTCCATGATACTGAGAATGATCAGTAATTGCTCTTAAAAGAAAGTAGTGTGGCTTTCAAGGCTGCCAAATAACGTAATTATGCACAAGTCACATTGTTGAGAATGTCATTACTAGCAATGCGTTCAGGATGACAAAACTGCAATTTTTCTTGCAAATTATACCCTACTTTGCATGTAAGTTCACATGCAAAGCAGGTAATAATTTGAAAAGGGTTAAGTCTGTTTTGTAATCCTGAATACAAGTCAGTCTGCTGAAATATGTTCTCTTGGTCTGTGATACAACATGTATTTATTCGGAGTAAAACAATAAATGATAAATTGTCTCACTCAGATTCCGATGATGAAGATTTGATCATCAATCCAGAAATTGACAATCGTCCCCCATGTCCATTACCACAGGATCAACTAAAACTCTGTGATCCATTGCGACCTCCCGTCAAACCTCCGAGGATTGTAGAAGACACCAAGTCATCTACGCCACCACAGACCCCGCCACGTACTAGACGGAAACAGGAAAGAGATGCAAGTAAGACCGTAGAAATGTTACTCTCTAGAATTTCTGCTTAACTTATTGCCACATCAACTCCCACGCCCCAGAATACAAATTAGCAAAAAGCATTGTTTCGTGAATTTCATGATTTATCAAATATTAGAAAAGAGTTTAACTTGCTGTTAAATTTTTGTCACAGTAATATCTTGTAATTCTTATTCTGGCACCTTTATAATTATAACTCATTGTTTCATAAGCAGCCATTCAAAGTCTCTTCAAGCTTTTTACTATGTATCTTAATACCTGCTTGATAAGAAGCTTGGTAAAAGTTGCAATAAAGTCAAAAACCTTATAGCACTCTTAACTCTAATTGTAATTAAGTATTTATAACTAGCTTTTTTTTACTTTGCTGGTTTAAAGTGAAAAAGTGGGAGCTATAGTCTAAGATCAGAGTGCACATATGTGCTGTCTGATCTTTGTTTATACATCCTGCCAAAGCAAGAATATTTCTAGTAGACAAGGGTTAAAGGCAAAATTTTCAATTATTGTTGTGCTGTAATTTCAATGCACTTTTAATTCAATTGTTCATTCATTCATTCATTCATTCATTAATAAATTCATTCATTCATTCATTTGTCTACAATTAAGCAAACTTCTATATTCTTTTACTTTATAGCAAATATCTGAACCTCACAAGAAAAGGGTCTATATCACGGAGGGTGATGTCCATAATCGGAGCCACCGGCTCTGCTTTCAAAATCATGTGTGGAACTTCCGCTCCACGTGCGGCTCCGATTATGTAGATGTAAACACTTCATATTGTGAATGAAAAATAGGGTAGGAGGTCGGGATTTCCTCATTTATATCATATTTTATTCATTAATCATAAAAAAGTCGAATGCTATTCGACCAGTTATTCATTTTGCAACGTAAACGTACTCAAAAAATGTAAGCACGCTCGGTGGTTTTTGTTAAAATGATTTCTTCTGGGAGCAGTCTTGAGTCAGGAATGTCAAAACACGTGGTTTTTACCTCAAAAATGCAATATTCTGAACAGAATTTATAGTGCAGACCATTGTTTTCAGTGTACACGAGTTTAACAAAACAACCACAATACTCTAACCCAATGTACCTTTCTTCAATATGATATAGATCAAAGAAAACAGTTTGGCTCCGATTATGTGGATTGGCTCCGATTATGTACCCTGGCTCTGAAGTTGTGGCGTGTCTTCATCTTCTACCATATAACATATTCAATATGAAATTTCTGCTAGTTTCATGGGGCGCTTTTTTATCATCATTCCACGACGCAAGTCGTTTATATCACGTTTCACTTCATGTTTACTTTTATTACAGAATTCCGGATACTAGATAGCCAGCTTCATTAATATTTCTTAGTACATGTACGTGCGAGAGAATTTAAGAATATAATCCACGAATAAATTTGAAGAGATATTAAGATTTATTCGGAGCCTGTCAATGGTTTTTCTTGCTTATCATACTTCGCACGCTAAGCCTTTCTGTTTTAACAAGGTCACTACTGTCACTCTTTAAACGTCGATAATTCCGTGAAATTTTATCAGATATACAGTGAGTGGTATCAAAAAAAGATGTTGCAAAATTCGCGTGCATTTGACACATATTTCAAGAAATCCGATTAATACATCTTACTGAAAAAGGACGCAATGATTCTTAAAACTGCCTTTTTGTTTGATTTATAGCACACCTGAGCACGAAGTGCTCATGGTGAGCTATTGTGATCAAGTTGTGCCCGGCGTCCGTCGTCCGTCACAAATTTGTGTGCACTCTAGAGGCCACAGTTTTGGATCCAATGTCTTGGTCAGAATGTTTGTCTCCATCTAATCTCGGTCCAGTTCGAGATTTGGTCAAGTGGGATCAAAATGGGATCAAGGGGTCAAATTTTAGCAAAAGTTTTGTGCGCACTTTAGAGGCCACATTTTTGGCCCAAATGTCTTTAAACGTCATCAGAATGTTTGTCTCCATCAAATCTCGGACAAGTTCGAGATGGGTTAAGTGGGGTCAAAATTGACGTCTAGGAATCATATCATAGAAAACTCTCTGTTCACTTTGGAGGCCACATTTTTGTCCCAAATGTCATGAAACTTGGTCAGAATGTTAGTCTCCACCAAATCTTGGACAAGTTTAAACTATGTCAAGTGAGGTGAAATGATGTTTAGGGGTCATATCTAAGAAAAGCCTTCTGTTCATTTCAGAGGCCACTATTATGGCCCTTATATCTTGAAACTTTGTCAGAATGTTTGTCTACATCAAATCTCGGTCAAGTTTGAAATTGGGTCAATCGGAGTCAAAGATGAGGTCAAGGGGTCATATCTTAGAAGAAACTTCTGTTCACTTTAGAAGCCATATTTTTACCCAATTTTCATGACACTTGGTCAGAATGTTGGTCCCAATGTGTGAACTCTAGAGGCCCCTGCCTTTACTCAAATGTCTTGAAACTTGGTCAGAATGTTTGCCTCCATGAAATCTCATTAGGTTCAAAAATTGGTTAAGTGGTACCAAAAATGAGGTTGATGGGTCAAATTAAGGAAAATCTAGAAAACATGTATTTGTTTTAACGTATTGTCAGGATGTTTGTCTTAAAATCTTTGATGAGTTGGAAAGAGGGTCAAAAACTGCGACACCTCTTAAAATCTTTGAAAATCTTTTAGAACATCAGAGGAAACATATTTGACTCAACTGTTTTGACATGATATCAGAATGATTGTCTTTTTGATATCTTGGACTTTTGATGAGCCAGTCATGAATTTCAAATAAGTAGTTTTTATATAAATTCCGATTCAAGTCAGAATTTACAACTTCATTTCCGGATTTGATATTTGTCAACTTTTCAATTGGAAAGGAATTAAACAGATTTAATAAAATTAAAACTTATCTAAGATAATGAAAATCAAGTACTGAAATTGTCCCGAGCGCTTTTCCGTATAGGGATACCGTTTTGTAATATGTTGAAAATTAAACAGAAGTACAAAAAATTGACATTTAGCGAAAGGGATCAATATATAAGGGCGAACACACGTATTATATATACTGAACAACAAAAATAACGCATCACTTAAATTTTTAGACACAACTTTTTCCATAATCTAGAGTTTGAAAGAATGGCTGTACCAAAATAAACGTTAACTAATTATTGATCTGTGACAAAAAGGACAATACCGAAGACATACGCATTGCAGAGTGCAGGTGACTAACCCCAAATTCAAAATTTTGAAATTAAAGTCAGTTTTCATTTCTCAGTAAAATTCAATAGCGTGTGTATTCATGTGCAACATTGCTCTCAAATAATGTTCGACACATGGATTTCAGAATTTTACCTAGATTAAATCCTAACATGGCTATCCAATTGCTCTTCATGCTGCCTTAATTTGACTCAAAACCTTGCGATTTTACGCGCTTTTGTGGACTCTTATTGCAAGCTCGTTTCTGATAAGGTTGAGTTTGAGATAAGTCTGGTGGATGAAAGAGAAGACATCGGTATAACTGAAATAAGGCCTTTGCGAAGAAAGTCCAAAATGTCATGAGATGAATTGACCATAACGTTGTCTTGCTGATGGAGGTTGTCCTATGGTTATCGTTAATGAAGAAGTTGATTCACGGCTCAGATACCTAATCTTTGTGGTTCACTGACATTTCTAGTCCACTATAACCTAAGAAACTTTGACATAGAGAGTAAAGAGTTTCCGATCATAACACATTACAATACGGCCTTTCCACCCTGTCAGCATCCAAATATCGGCACCAGTAGATGGAATAATCAGCGTTTCAACTTTACAATGGTCGAGTTAAGACCCCTCATGGCAGGAGCAAATGTACTTGATTTAAATTACATAAACAAATGAGTTAAATATAATTATGTGCGAAGAAGTTCCGAAATTCAATAAATTTTATCACAATTATTAACCTTATGGCATGCCAAAATAAGATAATGTCATATCAGCAAATCGGTCGATTTCGGGGCAGAATTATTTTCCATTCAAAGGTGAAGTGTTATTTTTGTTGTTCAGTATACATACATCAAAATATTTGACCAATAAGATCAATTTACCCTTGTGATATCCTGGACATGAAGTAGTTTTTAGGCAAGTGATTATGAGTTTCGGTCCCTAAAGGCTAGGCACTCAACGACTTCGGAGCTTTGATACATTATTAGAGACAAATAATTTTCTTTCAACTATGTAAAATTTCAGTAAAGAACAATTTTCTAGAATATTGTGGTTATTTTCTGGAATTCGTACACACTGAAAATAAGGGTCCACATCACATACTGTTCAGAATACTGCATTTTGGATGTAATAAAAGTAAACGAGAAAGGTGAGACGTAAAATAGACAACGTGCGCCATGGAATGACGGGAAAACAGCGCCCTATGGAACTAACAAAAACTTCATATTGAAGGCTGTTGGGGCATATGGAAGAAGAAAAAGACACTCCACAACTTCAGAGCCAGGGAACATAATCGGAGCCAATCCACATAATCGGAACCAAACAATTTTCTTTGATATATAACATATTGCAGAAAAATACATTGGGAATGATTATTGTGGTTGTTTGTTAAACTCGTGTACACTGAAAACAATGGTCTGCGTTATTAATTCTGTTCAGAATATTGCATTTTTGAGGTAAAAATCACGTGTTTTGACATTCCTGGCTCAAGTCTGCTCCCAGAAGAAATCATTTTTAACAAAATCCACCGAGTGTGCTTACATTTTTTGAGTACGTTTACGTTGCAAAATGAATAACTGGTCGAATAACATTCGACTTTTTTATGATTAATGAATAAAATATGATATAAATGAGGAAATCCCGACCTCCTACCCTATTTTTCATTCACAATATGAAGTGTTTACATCTACATAATCAGAGCCGCACGTGGAGCGGAAGTTCCACACATGATTTTGAAAGCGGAGCCGGTGGCTCCGATTATGGACATCACCCCCCGTGTATATGGGAACTAAGTAAAATAGATAATTCAGAAGGGAATTGAATCCAACATGACTTCACATTTTGAAACAATTATAAAGAGATAGAATGACCATTTTAGGCTAAGAAAACATGTTTATACCCCCAACCATGAATGAGGGGATACATTGATTTCAACATGTCTGTCTGCCTGTCCATATGTCCATCTGTCCATCCATCGTAAGACCTTTTTGTTTCCGTACTCTAACTTAAAATCATGAAACTTTATACAAATGCTGCTGATGACCCAAGGAAGTGCCCTATTGCTTTTGGTTCACAAAGGTCAAGGTCACAGTCAGCTTTTATTCAATATTTGTTTTCGGACTATTAACTCATAAACCAAGCGAACTAGAATCATGAAACTTCATGCAAATGCTGCATATTATCCAAGGAAGTGCCCTTTTGTTTTTGTCCTCACAGGTCAAAGGTCAAGGTCACACTTAATTTTTTGTTAGACCATTTTCGTTTTCAGACTATTACTTTAGAACCAAGTGACCTAGAATTAATCATATGCATACAACTTGTATTCTCAATATTTGCAACAAACACATCCTACGTTAATAGCACCTATATTTAGACAAAGTGCTGATTGGGGTTATTAGTCCTGTTTGCGACAGCTCTAGTTATTATGAAAAGGTCTGTTCCATCTCAGTCTGTACAGTCAGTATACACTGAGTATGATAAACAGTTTAGACTGTACCCCAGATGGTCCCCTATAGGTGTAACAGTTCATATATATTCTACTCTCTTGCTTCTTTATCACATCAGGTCCAAGTACAAACAAAATGAAAGCCTTACAGATAGGGGAAGAAGTTCAGGAAGCTATGAAGAAAAGAAAAGTAAGTATATAGTGGAAATAACATTAAAATGAATTAGTTTTATATTTATTCTTGAAATAAAAAATGAGCAAATCACAGTGTATGTTCATATTGCCCAACAATCAAGATGAGCATACAGGACATGAGTATCTTGGAATTTCTCATTTTTCTACAATATTTTCTCCAAAACAGGATGTTTTCTTTTCGAATTGTTTTCATATTTCATTACTGTCAGCAGAATATAATCAAATCATTCCAGTTGCATTCTAATAAAATTCATTCAAGAAGTGTTCAATTATCCAAGTCACAGTTTTCCAATAATAATTCACTCATTTACTAAATATACAACGTAAATACTAATGCATGCAGCCCAAGGAAAAGAAAAAAATGATATTAATTAAGTTAACCACATCTAATTCATTTCTTGATCTTATATTTGAAACATTAATCAAATTGTCAATTTAATAATGTTTAATATTATACATATGATGAATGTCATTGAGTTATCCTGGTTCATATATTTAACATCCTAAATGTGCAATACCATTATTTATTGCCGTTTATGTCATTTTTTTCCCAAATGAAAATTTAAAAGTTTCTTCTCTTTTCAGTCTCCAAAGAGAAAGTAAGTGATTTCTTTTCTATCATTTTATAGTCCTCTTTGAGCCTCCAGTGCTCAAGTAAGCTTGTTTAAAACTTAATCCAACAACACAATATTGATGGGACAGTTCAAACTAGAGTAAGTGCATGTATATTTATAGGCACTAACAATAGTTTTGAACTGACCCTTAGAAATATTTAGTTAGAAAAAATTCTACCAGGCTTGATCAGTCTTCAATGTATATTCTGTAGTTAGCTTCAAAACCCAGTATTACAGTAGAGGAAAACATGCGTTCTCGTCATTTTGAATGTTTCATGATTACAGAGGTTCCTATGAGAAGACTGATGGTCCAGGACAAAAGTCACCAGCAGGTACATCACAAATCAAGTTTGATTATAGACATCCTGCACAACATTCTGGTGGAGGATCAAATGGAGAGGTAATTACTGGTGCTGTTTTAGCTTGGTTGATTTTGATGAATACTGGAGGTATGGTAGCAATGATTGAAATGTTTTTAGGTCATCTGGCAGAAGGCCACTCAGTTATTAGTGCCCCACCGGTTACCAGTTGGGGGACTGTAGGTTTGCTCGATTCCGTCTGTCCGTCACACTTTTGTCCTGGCTATATCTTCTAAACCATATATGCTAGCAACTTCAAACTTGGTACACTTATAGATCTCATTGAGGAGTAGTGTCATGTTCAAGAACCGTTTGTCTGCCACGCCCACTTTTTGAGTTGTTGCCCTTTGTTGTTTTTACCCTTACATTTTTGTCCGGATCATATCTCCTAAACCATAAGTGCTAGCAACTTCAAACTTTGTACACTGATAGATCTTATTGAGAACAAGTGTCATGTACAAGAACTGTTACTCTGCCATGTTAACTTTTT
This sequence comes from Fragum whitleyi, assembly GCA_948146395.1. Classification (NCBI taxonomy): domain Eukaryota; kingdom Metazoa; phylum Mollusca; class Bivalvia; order Cardiida; family Cardiidae; genus Fragum; species Fragum whitleyi. The sequence continues at coordinate 6,648,369 of OX411555.1, read as the reverse complement.
GAGTTATTGCCCTTTGTTGTTTTTAGTCTTACATTTTTGTCCGGATCATATCTCCTAAACTATGAGTGCTAGCAACTTTAAACTTTGTACACGTATAGATCTCATTGAGGACAAGTGTCATGTACATGAACTGTTACTCTGCCACACCCACTTTTTGAGTTATTGCCCTTTGTTGTTTTTACCCTTACATTTTTGACTGGATCATATCTTCTAAACCATAAGTGCTGGAAACTTCAAACTTGTTCACTTATAGATATCATTGAGGACAAGTGTCATGTAAAAGAACTGTCACTCTACCATGTTCACTTTTTGAGTGATTGCCCTTTGTTGTTTCTATCCTTACATTTTTGTCCCGTACTTATCTCCTAAACAATAAGCCCTAGCAACTTTGTACACTGGTAGATTTCATTGAGAAGAAGTGTAATGCACAAGAACTGTTACTCTGCCACATCCACTTTTTTAGTTATTGTCCCTTGTTGATTTTTATCCTGACATTTTTGTCCGGACCATATCTCCTGAGCCATCAGTGCTAGCAACTTCAAACTTGGTACACTTATAGATCTCATTGAGGACAAGTGGCATGTACAAGAATCATTCTTCTCTGCTCACTTTTGGAGTTTTTGCCATTGGTTGTTTTTACTCTTATATTTTGGGGGGGGGGGCATTTTGTTCAAAACCTAATGTGCTAGCAACTTCAAATTTTGTATACAGTTATAGATCTAGTAAGTAGGAGATATATTATAAGAAAGAATTTTTTGTTATCCGGTGGGGGACTCCTGTATTGCATCGCAATATGACATGCACTTGTTATCATGGTGCTGTGTCCAATCTGTGTTTATCAACTATTGGATGAATTTCTACAAAACTTCACTGAAAAGAACCTTTCAAGTTTATTAAAACATTTTGAATCGTGAGAAACTTTTATATGGCTGAGATCATTTCTCTAATTTATGCTATATATTGAAGAATTGAAAAAAATGGTTTTCTCTTGAAGTTATCAATTGATTTCAATCCAATTTCACAGGAATTAACCTTGGGTGACCCCTTTTTAGACTAAAGAAAGTATTTATATATGAAAATCATGCTTTGTATGGGAAGAGGTCATTATCCTGTATATGATACAGTGAAGCTTAAAACATGATTTTTCCCAGGAAGTAATGATCAAATGAATTTGGAACAAATTTCAGGGGAATAATCTGCTGGTATCATTTAATTGGACTGAATGAAAAACACACTGTTTATAGGAAGAGGTTATTTTCCATTATGTATCAAATCATTTATCAAAGGCCTTAAAGGCCCATAATAAAGTCAGGACTAAGCAATATATAGGGCATTGGAATTTTAATTTTGAGCAAATGCCCTAGAATTTTAAAGAAAAGTCAATCAGCTTAGATCTTTGGCTTTTCAGCTGGCTTGTTTTTTGTAGAAAACCCGAGGAATTGCTTTTGCCTTGGTGTCGTCATTGTCATCGTCATCATTGTTGGCGGCGGCATTATGCTTTGACTTTGACATTTTGTGATAACTTTTGAATGGTAAGTGATAGGGCCTTCATATTTCACACGATGATTGCCTTGGACAAGCACTTTCTGTTGGTACCAAGTTCAAGGTCATCAGTCAAGGTCAAGGTTATTTTTCAAGGTCAAACTTGTGAAAAATGCAAAACTTTTGACATATTGTGATAACTTTTGAATTGTAAGTGATAGGGGTCTTTGTTTTTCACATGATGATTGCCTGTGACAAGCACTTTCTGTTTGTACCAAGTTCAAGGTCATCAGTCAAGGTCAAGGTCATTTATCAAGGTGTGAAATTTGTGAAAAAAATGCAAAAACTTTGACATTTTTCTGATAACTTTTGAATTGTTAGTGATAGGGGTCTTCATATTTCACATGATGATTGCCTGTGACAAGCACTTTCTGTTGGTACCAAGTTCAAGGTCATCAGTCAAGGTCAAGGTTATTTTTCATGGTCAAACTTGTGAAAAATGCAAAAACTTATTGTGATAACTTTTGAATTGTTAGTGATAGGGGTCTTCATATTTCACATGATGATTGCCTTGGACAAGCACTTTCTGTTGGTACTAATTTCAAGGGTATCACATAAGATCAAGGTCATTTTTCAAAGTCAAATTTGTGAAGAAAAGCAAAAAAACTTTGACATATTGCAATAACTTTTGAATGGTAAGCGATTGGGCCTTCATATTTCACATGACGATTGCCTGTGACAAGCACTTTCTGTTTGTACCAAGTTCAAGGTCAAAGTCAAGGTCAAGGTCATTTATCAAGGTGTGAAATTTGTGAAAAAAAATGCAAAAACTTTGACATACTGAAGGCATTCACCAATATTCACCATCAAAAGAGCAACTTTTTCTATCAAGGAGGATAACTTTAGAAGCATTTACTGCAAATGATGCTTCTTTTTCTACTTAGTTTTTTTCACCATCAATTAGTTTTTTGACCACCCAGCACTTACAGCCAAGCATAGGCACCTTTAGGCAGTGCTCTTGTTTACCCTCCAACTACCTTTGGAATATATGCCTGATTCATTCTTTGAGCACGTACTTGCTGTTTTTCAAATAAACAAGCATCCATAAGAAGAAAATCTAAATCCAGGCTTTCAGAAAAAAAGTTAAATATACAATCAGTAATAACAGATGTCTTTTTAAGCTTAAGCAGTGCACCGGAGCACATTTAGATTTACAAATGTGTAAAATATCTGTTGATTAAAGAGTCCCGTTAAAGTCTAAAATCTTATCTTTGACTCTGTGACCATGAAGTGCCACAGAAGCACTTGATCTGATCAAGATGCATAAATGTTAACAATTCCTAGAAAAGGGTTCAAGAGATAATCTAGACAAGTGTATGAATGGATTGGATCTAATTTCCTCAGGTAGAAATCATTTATAGGGTGTTAACAGTCTCCTGTAGTAAAATGCTGGCAAGCTATGTAAGCAAGTGCTGTCAGCCTAATTAGCTCAGTTGGTAGAGCACCGGAAATCAAAACCATTGAAGTTAGACGGCAAGGGGCCGATTCCAGGGCTGACCCACCAACAAACCAATTGTCTTTTGGATGAGATGTTAAACTGAAGTCCTGTGAGGCGGTGCTTTATTCTGAGCATGTTATAAACCATGGTGGATCTCAGCAGTAATTTCTTTATGTATCCGGCGTAAAACCTCATTCAAACAAACAAACAAATCGTCTTATTATCTTACACTATCCCCTTAACAACTAACTGTCTTCTTGGAATGTTGCACTTGTCTGTCATGCCTCAGTCCGTCTGTGCATCCAGATGTAAACTTTTAAAAATCTTCATCTTAGAAACTACTGAAACTACGATTATCTGGCTTCATAAAATTACTGTAATTGGATAAAAAAAATGTCTGTTAAACAGGCATAGGTCAATTTTCTATATATGTTTTTCATCAATCTTGAATTTTTCTTGGCAGAAATTCATTCACTTAATTTCTCATCTCATTTGAAATCTGATGGATATCAACCAAATTTCACTGGAATAATACTTTAGTGAGCCTTTATCAGTCTACGAAAATTATTGTGATTGGATGAAAAGTATGCATTTAATGGGCGGAGGTCAGTTCTCTATATGTTATATTGTGGAAACTATGAAAATCATTTCCGCAGAATGTACCTGATGGATATCAATCTAACTTCATTGGTATGATCTTTGGGCAACCCATTATCATGCAGCCAAATATTATCGTGATTGGATGAAAAATATGTCTTTTATGGGTAAAAGTCATTTTTCTAAATGTTACATACTGGAAATTTTGAAAATCATTTTCAACTTCAGTTGAAATATCTTAAAATCTATTCAAAACTTTGATTTGCTTTTATAAGAATTTCAAGCCTGTAGAGCGACTCAAGCCATTCATGGCTTTCTAGTTGTCAGAGCCCTTCAAAATATGTGCCAAAAACATTTTGTGCATTTGAATTCTTACCTTTAAAAAACTTTTAAAATTACACCCTTGACTTGAAGTTATTATTTTTGGACAAATTAATATTCTGACAGTCATTGAATCATGTTTTGTTTAAGAACAACAACCCATTCCACTTAATTATTAAAAACATTATGGAATTTTAATGAAGCAAAAGAAAAAATCACATCTTTATTGGGGCCTTGATGAAAATATTTTTCATTTAAAGTCTCAGTCTGTGTATAGAGTAAAAAAATGGCTCTTTTGTGAAGCTTCTTTGATTGTTTTTTCTTGATTTAGTCTTATGGAAGATGAGTTACAAAAGATTACAAATCGATTGACAAAAGGCAGCTTTTTTGTGAAATGCATAATCTGCTGTATAAACTAGAATATGTAAATGAGATTTTGGTCAGGTAAAATACACCCACGTGCAGGAGCGGTAAAGAAGCAGTATTCAAATTAGAGTCCGATATGTTGCAGGTCATAAATATTCATCAAGTAATGCCTGTATTTAGATCATCGTATTATAAACATTTGCATTACTGACTATTGGTAAAATCAAGCTTATCATTGAGAATAAATGTCTAATTTTTGTGTACAAAGTGGTCTAAGATCTTCTTGCGTTTCGGCAATGTTAATGAACCCAGACAGATGCTTTAATATTGAGGGTTACTCATACCCGTATGCTTCAAAGTAAAAATAAATAAAATTCTACTATTAAACTTTTTCCAATACTCTCAGTATTAATTTGTGACATAAAGTAGAATATTTTGGTATGAATAAAAATTAGGGTCACAGTCTTACTTTTAGACATTTTTTGACTTATTTGTTGAAATAAAGGGAGGTAATTCTCAAAAGATTTGTTCAAATTTCAAAACACATTTTTGTCAAATGAAAATATCAAATTTGTTGATATTTTGGTTCCTGGATATGAGTTTTTTTGGATTTATACAACTTTTGCGTTTTTTGTCAACCTTATTTGCAGTTCTATCCAAAAACATAGTTTGAAATTGGATTCATAGTCAATGATCACACAAACACAGACATTTTTTCAATGGAGGAAAATTAAAAACCTGATGACCTGGTGCACCTAAAATAGTATTGATAATTACCAATTTGAAAAGGAATTTTAAGATTATTAGGCCCTATACAACTACAAGAAATTATAATAAATCATTCAATTCACATAGAATAGCAACACTTATATGTCTTCACATTTAATCGAATTTTTCAGAGAGTCAGTTTCAATAAACATGGTTGCAAGTAAGTGGATTTTTATGTAACTTAAATCAAAAGTAGGAACTCAGAAACTTTATGAAAAAAATCCGTAAAATCCAACATAATTAGTCATCTGGAGCTCATTTATTAAATTGTAATACTATGACTGAATGACCAATGTATAATATTTCAGGATGAAGCTGAACATGTAGATACAGAAGAATACTGGGGGTCTATATATTTTGACGATAAAGACAAAAGTAAGGCACATGAGTAAGTACATGTCAACATTAAAGCTTTGTTTATGGGTATAATCTCGACAGTTTTCAGAGGTATTGCTGATCAGACTTGGTGTTAGTTTATACTAATTTATATTAGTTTGATTGCGACGAAAGCTAAAGTTTATTGAATCGCTCTCGAACACTCAATCCTGATGTTTTCATGTCCCTGAGAGAGAGGCAGTGGTTTAAATCCACTGCTATCCAATTTTACAGCTGGGTGAACTGGATGTTATCATACAAATAATGCCCCATTCGTATGTCCCTGCATGGATAGTGAGGGGCATATTATATTTAGCCTTTTGATTGACTGTTTGTCAATTTTTCAGAGAAAACAACTTTAACAACTTTTTAATGGTAAGTGATAGAGCCTTCATATTTTACATATGTATTGGTTTTGATAAAACCTGTATTTATACTACATTCAAGGTCATCAAACCAGATCATTTTTTAGGATCAATATGTGAAAACTTTAACTTTAATATTGGTTTACTACTGATTTCCATTTTGCATCAAACCAGTTTCTAAAAAATGCCAGTGGTTGGGGCATTGGTGTTAAACAAACACATCTTGTTTGCATAAAATATTAACCCTTTGCTGTTTAATCCCTGCTTTTTACGTGCCTGTGATTTTATGATCGCGAAAACATTGTGAAAAAGGAAGAAATTGCTTCTGACAAGCAATTTCTTCTTTTCCTCACTATTTTCTACCCTACTGAATTGTTATTTTTCAAATTTAATCCACTTTAAATTTTCGTCTGCAAAACCTTTAAATTTGGACAGGTCCAAAATTTTGTAAAACAGGAAAGGGTTAACTCACTATCTAGCATCCCCTGTCATTGTACAGTTAATAGCCCACCAGACTCCTTATGTTCAAATATGGTGTAGTGGATTTGATTCCAGGCTTTGAAAAATATCCTTTCTGATATTTGTCTCCCATCAATATAGGTAATCTTAAACCTAGGTGCAGGAAATACCAGGAATCCATTGTTATGTGTTCCAGTCACCACTATATTATGACAATATTTGTAAAAAAAGAGAGTTAGAGCAAACAATCAAAAATGTACCTTACACCCATTTTTTGGCACCCACATGTGGCGGTCTTGTTTTTGTAAGAAAAATAAAATATATTGATAATCATATGACAATATGTTGTAAAGACATTTTGTGATATCCCTGCTTTTCCCCTGGGTACTTAAGATATCCCCATTGTTATATCTTTCCAGTATAATTCAGGGTATTGGAGAGAATGGGGTTTATATGGTGAGACCAGAAAATACAGGCACTGGAAAAGTAAGTGAATACTTTTTACTTCAACAATATTGTAGGTAATTTATCAGTCTAATTTTGCATGTCTGAAATTATTAACCTAGGAGTTATGAAAAGTATAATTCAACAGATATTCAATTATAAAATTAGAAAGAATAATTTTGAAGAGTGTGCCATGTCTTAAAAAATTGATGGCAATAACCAAATAATATTGATTGTACAGCAAAAAGGAAATTTATGAGGCAATGGAAATCAAGGTAGTGAACCCTTAAAAGTTTCACAAAATTTCATAAGTTATGAACTTTATCAATGTTTACACAGGTTCCCTAATGATTTCATTTGGAAACATCAGTTTACATTATGAAAGGTCATGAGTTCTGAAATGTTACTAAAATATAAAGGGTCCACTACCTTAAGACAGACAATTCATGTACCAGACCATAACCAGACAACACATCATGTATTTGACTATTACCAGTAAACAGTCATAGCGCAGCTGGTAGCGCCTCTGACTGTCAATCTAGAGGTCCTGGGTTCAATCCCTTCTAGCGGCACTCAATCTTTACAATTAATTGTCTCTCACCAGTGGGTTGATAATTGTAGACCTATGTGAGATAGCAGCTGGAGGCTATGAAAGGATGTGATGGTTGTACTGGTAAGAGAAATACCAGGAATCGTTTGAAAGGTGCTTTAGCCACCCCGAAATAACTGAAAAATGTTGAAAGCAGTAACAAAACTCCATTCAATAAAGTAATTCACATTACAACAAAACATGTACCTGACTATAACCAAACAACAATACATATACTTTACCATCAGACAACAGTGCATATATCAGACCACCAGACAAAAACCCATATACCTTACTACTAGACAACAATTCATTGACCTGACCATTTCCACACAACAATACATATACCTGACCACCAGACAACAAAACATTTACTTGACCACCAGACAACAATACATGTACCTGACCACCAGACAACAATAAATGTACCTGACTACCAAACAACAATACATATGCCTGACCACCAGACAACAATACATATACCTGACCACCAGACAACAAAACATGTACTCGACCACCAGACAACAATACATGTACCTGACCACCAGACAACAATACATGTACCTGACCACCAGACAACAATACATGTACCTGACTATAACCAAACAATACATTGACCTCACCATTTCCACACAACAATACATATACCTGACCACCAGACAACAAAACATGTACTTGACCACCAGACAACAATACATATACCTGACCACCAGACAACAATACATATACCTAACCACCAGACAACAATACATATACCTGACCACCAGACAACAATACATATACCTGACCACCAGACAACAAAACATGTACTTGACCACCAGACAACAATACATATACCTGAACACCAGACAACAATACATGTACCTGTCCACCAGACAACAAAACATGTACTCGACCACCAGACAACAATACATGTACCTGACCACCAGACAACAATACATGTACCTGACCACCAGACAACAATACATATACCTGACCACCAGACAACAAAACATGTACTCGACCACCAGACAACAATACATGTACCTGACCACCAGACAACAATACATATACCTGACCACCAGACAACAAAACATGTACCTGACCACCAAACAACAATACATATACCTGACCACCAGACAACAATACATATACCTGACCACCAGACAACAATACATGTACCTGTCCACCAGACAACAATACATATACCTGAACACCAGACAACAATACATATACCTGACCACCAGACAACAATACATATACCTGACCACCAGACAACAATACATATACCTGACCACCAGACAACAATACATATACCTGACCACCAGACAACAATACATATACCTGTCCACCAGACAACAATACAGGTGCCTGACTACCAAACAACAATACATATACCTGACTATCAGACAACAATACATGTACCTGACTTTTACCAAACAACTATACATTTAACTGACCACCAGACAACAATACATGTACCTGACTACCAAACAACAATACATGTACCTGAACACCAGACAACAATACATGTACCTGACCACCAGACAACAATACTTATACCAGACCACCAGACAACAATACATATACCTGACCACCAGACAACAAAATATGTACTTGACCACCAGACAACAATACATGTACCTGACTACAAAACAACAATACATGTACCTGACCACCAGACAACAAAACATGTACCTGACCATCATACAACAATACATGTACCTGACCATAACCAGACAACAATACATGTACCTAACTACCAGGCAACTATACAAATACCTGACTACCAGGCAAGAATACATGTACCTGAACACCAGACAACAATACATGTACCTGTCTACCAGGCAACAATACATGTACCTGACCACCAAACAACAAAACATGTACATGACCACCAGACAACAATACATATACCTGACCAACAGACAACAAAACATGTACCTGACCACCAGACAACAAAACATATACCTGACCACCAGACAACAAAACATGTACCTGACCATCAGACAACAATACATATACCTGACCACCAGACAACAATACATATACCTAACTACCAAACAACAATACATATACCAGACCACCAGACAACAATACATATACCTGACCACCAAACAACAATACATATACCTGACCACCAGACAACAATCCATATACCTGACCACAAGACAACAATACATATACCTAACTACCAAACAACAATACATATACCAGACCACCAGACAACAATACATATACCTGACCACCAAACAACAATACATATACCTGACCACCAGACAACAATACATATACCTGAACACCAGACAACAATACATATACCTGACCACCAGACAACAATACATGTACCTGACTACCAAACAACAATACATATACCTGACCACCAGACAACAATACATATACCTGACCACCAGACAACAAAACATGTACTTGACCACCAAACAACAATACATGTACCTGACCACCAGACAACAATACATGTACCTGACCACCAGACAACAATACATATACCTGACCACCAACCAACAATACATATACCTGACCATTTCCACACAACAATACATATATCTGACCACCAGACAACAATACATATACCTGACCACCAGACAACAATACATGTACCTGTCCACCAGACAATAATACAGGTGCCTGACCACCAGACAACAATACATATACCTGACCACCAGACAACAATACTTATACCTGACCACCAGACAACAATACATGTACCTGTCCACCAGACAATAATACAGGTGCCTGACTACCAAACAACAATACATGTACCTGACTAACAGACAACGATACATATACCTGACTTTTACCAAACAACTATACATTTGACTGACCACCAGACAACAATACATGTACCTGACTACCAAACAACAATACATGTACCTGAACACCAGACAACAATACATGTACCTGACCACCAGACAACAATACTTATACCAGACCACCAGACAACAATACATATACCTGATCACCAGACAACAAAACATGTACCTGACTACCAAACAACAATACATATACCTGACCATCAGACAACAATCCATATACCTGTCTACCAGGCAACAATACATATACCTGACCACCAGACAACAAAACATGTACTTGACCACCAGACAACAATACATGTACCTGACTACCAAACAACAATACATGTACCTGACCACCAGACAACAAAACATGTACCTGACCATCAGACAACAATACATGTACCTGACCATAACCAGACAACAATACATGTACCTGACTACCAGGCAACTATACATATACCTGACTACCAGGCAATAATACATGTACCTGACTACCAGCCAACAATACATGTACCTGTCTACCAGGCAACAATACATGTACCTGACCACCAAACAACAAAACATGTACCTGACCACCAGGCAACAATACATGTACCTGACTACCAAACAACAATACATACACCTGACATTTTCCAAACAATTATACATTTAACTGACCACCAGACAACAATACATATACCTCACCAACAGACAACAAAACATGTACCTGACCACCAGACAACAAAACATATACCTGACCACTAGACAACAAAAGATGTACCTGACCATCAGACAACAATACATATACCTCACCAACAGACAACAAAACATGTACCTGACCACCAGACAACAAAACATATACCTGACCACTAGACAACAAAAGATGTACCTGACCACCAGACAACAATACATGTACCTAACTACCAGGCAACTATACAAATACCTGACTACCAGGCAAGAATACATGTACCTGACCATCAGACAACAATACATATACCTGTCCACCAGACAACAATACATATACCTAACTACCAAACAACAATACATATACCTGACCACCAGACAACAATACATATACCTGACCACCAGACAACAATACATGTACCTGATCACAAGACAACAATACATATACCTGACCACCAGACAACAATCCATATACCTGACCACCAGACATCAATACATGTACCTGACCACCAGACAACAATACATGTACCTGACCACCAGACAACAAAACATATACCTGACCACCAGACAACAATACATGTACCTGACCACCAGACAACAAAACATGTACCTGACCACCAGACAACAAAACATGTACCTGACCACCAGACAACAATACATATACCTGACCACCAGACAACAATACATGTACCTGACCACCAGACAACAAAACATGTACCTGACCACCAGACAACAATACATATACCTGACAATCAGACAACAATTCATATACCTGACCACCAGACAACAATACATGTACCTGACTTCCAGACAACAATCCATATACCTGACCACCAAACAACAAAACATGTACCTGACCACCAGACAATACATATACCTGACCACCAGACAACAATACATAAACCTGACCACCAGACAACAATACATGTACCTGATCACCAGACAACAATACATATACCTGACCACCAGACAACAAAACATATACCTGACCACCAGACAACAATACATGTTCCTGACCACCAGACAACAATACATATACCTGACCACCAGGCAACAAAACATGTACCTGACCACCAGACAACAATACATATACCTGACCACCAGACAACAATACATGTACCTGACCACCAGACAACAAAACATATACCTGACCACCAGACAACAATACATATACCTGACCACCAGACAACAATACATATACCTGACAATCAGACAACAATACATATACCTGACCACCAGACAACAATACATGTACCTGACTTCCAGACAACAATACATATACCTGACCACCAGACAATAATCCATATACCTGACCACCAAACAACAATACATATACCTGACCACCAGACAACAATACATATACCTGACCACCAGACAACAATACATGTACCTGATCACCAGACAACAATACATATACCTGACCACCAGACAACAAAACATATACCGGACCACCAGACAACAATACATGTACCTGACCACCAGACAACAATACATATACCTGACCACCAGACAACAATACATATACCTCACCACCAGACAACAATACATATACCTGACCACCAGACAACAATCCATATACTTGACCATAAACAGACAGCAATTCATTGAAGTTGTTTTGCTCAGGACATAAAAAGGGGGAATTGTTTTGGAATAGGTTATATTATAATAATAATAAATTCTTCATTTATAGATGGTAACTCATTAAGTTGACATCATTATACATGCATTAGACTTAAATGCTGAAACACCTTTTTACAATGAGGCTTTTGTAAAAGAAGAAAAATGACAAGTTGATGTTTATGATGATCATTATCCCTTATCCCTTTGCTGTTAAATCCCTGCTTTTTACATGCCTGTGACTTTATGGTTGAGAAAACATTGCGAAAAAAGAAGAAATTGCTTCTGACAAACAATACATGTATTTCTTCTTTTTCCACACTATTTTCAACCGTACAGAATGGTTATTTTTCAAATTAAATGCACTTTAAATTTTCGTCTGCAAAACCTTTGAATTTGGACAGGTCCAAAATTTTTTAAAACAGGAAAGGGTTAAATGTCCATTTTTGACTGATAATGAAATGAAAACATTTCAATGAAAATGATGATAATTGTTAAAATTCGACAAATGAATCTGTTTCTGAAAGGGCATAATTTATATCTTTCAACATGTCTTTCCCACTCTCCTTGCGAAGTGAAGAGATTTGACTCTAGTTTGTATCACTAATTCAGCATGAAAAAATATAATTTCATTAAGTTTGCTGTGTCACATTTTCAAATGTCTAAATAAGTAAACACTCTGGAAAAATGAAAGGCTGAGAAAAAATCCCCTGTTCAAAACAATAACTTTAACTGGTCACGAAGAAAAGGTTGCAGGAACAGTTTTAATTTTATAATTCTTCTGATGTTTTTCTAGGTTGAAGACAATGTAGAAAGTGTAGGATTTTCTTCATTATTTTTATGCACCACAAGATCATGGACATGTTTTACCCTTGTCTGTCTGCCTTTCTTTCTGTCCACCCATCTGTCTGTCAGTCTGCTAAACTTAACCAAACATTTAGCATTGACAATATTTTCAAGCCTTTTCAGCATTCAAGACTCAAATTTTGCATGATTATTGATCTCAATACACATCTGTTGATACCAAAGCCAACGTCATGTGACAGGGTCAAAGTCATCTGAAGTCAAATAACTCAAATACTTAACTAAAAAACTTAACCATGATGATATTTTCAAGGCTATTCAAGATGAGAGTTTCCAATTTGGCAGGATGATAGATCTCAATGAATTGCATCTGCTGATACCAACATCAAGGTCATGTGATAAGGTTTAGGTCATCTGTCAAGGTCAAATAACTCAAAAACTTAAAAAAAAACTTAATATTGATAATATCTACAAGCCTACTCAAGATACAAGCCCCATATTTGGCATGATGATAGATCTCAATGATGTCCATCTACGAATACTTGTCATGTGACAATTTTAAGATCATATATGTCTAGGTCAGATACCTATAAAACTTAACTTTGCAAATATCTTCAAGCCTTTTTACAGTGCAAGGTACTTGTATTGTTGTCTGGAAATGGTCATGTTTGGCATGATGATAGATCCCAATAATGTGCATCTGTAGATGTCAAGGTCAAGGTCAACTACCAGGTGAAAGATTTTGGTGATGTGCATCAGTAGGTATCAAAGTCAATGTCATTTGTCAAGGTCGACATTTGGAAAAATTGCTGTTTCTAGGGGCATTTGGGTTTCGCAAACACATCCTGCCTTTTGTGTTTTTCTCCATGTGTGTTTTTGGAAGCGGGTGTAAAAGCAGGATTATGTGGTTAAATCACATTATTTTTTTGCCCCAACATAAATGATATAAAGCGCATTTATTTTCACTATTATCACTATTATCCATCTTTCTATCTGTCTGTCTCTCTGTTTGTAAACCTTGTACATTTTATACAGCCCATTCAAGGTTTATACTGGTAGATGTCATTATCAGGTATCTGCTAATTCAACGTAAGTGTCATCTTACAAGTTCAAGGTCATCAATCAAGGTCAATTTTTGGCAAAACTTTATTTACTTGCTCATTTTTAGTATGATCAAAAATCTTAACAATAAGCACCTGCTGATACAGAGGTCAAAGTCATCAGTTAATGTCAGGGTCATTTATTAAGGTCAGACATCAAGTAGACTTTCCGTTTTGGAGGCATTTGTAACAAATACATCTTGTTATTTTCTACTAGGTACTGGTAGTTTTTGCTTGTGATCAAACTAAAAAGTATAGAATCCAACAAACCTCAGTAAGTTGTCTTAATTTTTCAGTCATATTTGAATATTTATATCAAGACTATCATGATCAATTCTGAAATTGAACTTGTATAACTGATGAATTCAGGGGAAAGTTATTGAATTTTTAAATTTTTCTATTACTTATTAGCTCCACTGGCCGAAGGTAGAAATGATCCTTGGGTGGCCTTCTTCTTAAATTGTTCAAAGAATTTTGATTGGCCCCCAAATATGGGCATGGCAGGGTGTGGCATTTTTTCACTTTGAAATCTTTAAAAATCTTCTCCTCCCAAACCATTGGGCAGATTTCAATAAAACTTGGCATGGATGTTCCTTGGGTGACCCTTTACTTAAATTGTTCAGGAAATTTTGATTGGCCCATAAATATGGGCGTGGCAGGGTGGGGCTTATTTTGAGCCGGAAATCTTTGAATGACATCTCCTCCTGAACCACAGGGCCGAATTCAATGAAACTTAACAGAATGTTCCTTGGGTGACCCTTTACCTAAATTGTTTGCCAAATTTTGATTGGTCCATAAATATGGGCGTGGCAGGGCAGGGCCCATTTTGAGCCTGAAATTTTCGAATGACATTTTCTCCTGACCCATGTAGCTGATTTCAATGAAACTTTACCAGAATGTTCCTTGAGTGTCTCTTTTCAAAATCATATGCTAAATTTTGATTGGCCCATAAATTTGAGTGGGGCTTTTTTTGAGGCCAAAATTTTTTAACGAAATCTCCTCTGGAACCACTCAGCCAATTTCACTGAAACTTTACCAGAATGTTTCTTGGGAGACTATTCACTTAAATTGTTCAAGAAATTTTGATTGGCCCATAAATATGGGCTAGGCAGGCGGGGCCCTATTTTGAGCTCGAAATATTTGAACAATATCTCCTTTTGAACCTTATGTTTTAATAAGATGGATAAAGGGTTGCAGGTTCATTGTCCATTGAGGTCATTAAAGTTCAAGAGCCCTAACAGGCTATGTTTCATAGTCAAAATGCAGAAAGACTGCTGTTTGATCTGGTAAAATATAAGTTCCTCATGGTGAAATTGTATCACCTTTCTGACTGTTTTTAGCTCCACTGGTTGAAAGCCACTGGGGCTATTGTCATGGCGTTGTGTCCGTCGTGCGTCCGTCCGTCCGTGCGTGCGTGCGGTCGTAAACTTTTCTTTAAAAATCTTCTCCTCAGAAACTACTTGATGAATTTCAACCAAACTTCACAGGAATGATCCTTGGATGACCCTCTTTCAAAGTTGTTCAAGAAATTTTGATCCAATGAAAAACATGGATTTAATCAATGGATACCAATTAAATTTTACATGAATGATCCTTGGGTGACCCTTTATCAGTCTACAAAAAATCATTGTGATCGGATGGAAAATATGTATTTAAGGGCGGAGGTCAATTCTCTATATGTTATATAGTGGAAACTTTGAAAATCATTTTCTCAGAATGTAACCGATGGATATCAACCAAATTTCACTGGGATGATCCTTGAGTGACCCTTTATCAGTCTACAAAAAATCATTGTGATCGGATGAAAAAAATGCATTTTATGGGCAGAGGTCATTTCTCTATATGTTATATTGTGGAAAATTTGAAAATCATTTTCTCAGAATCTAAGTTTTGAATATCAACCAAATTTCACTGGAATGATCTTTGAGTGACCCTTTATCAGTGTACCAAAAATTATTTCGATTGGATGAAAAATATGTATTTTATGGGTGGAGGTCATTTCTCAATATGTTAAATAGTGGAAACTATGATAATCATTTTCTAAGAATGTAACCGATGGATATCAATCAAACATTTTTGGTATGATCTTTGGGTGACCCATTATCATGAAGCCAAAAATTATTTTGATTTGATGAAAAATATGTCTTTTAAGAGTGGAGGTCATTTCTCTATTTGTTATATAGTTGAAACTTTGAAAATCATTTTCAACATCAGTAGAACCCCAAATATCTATAAATCTAGTCTAAAAACATTTATTTGTTTTTACAAGAATTTCAAGCCTGTGGAGCGACACAAGCCATTCATGGCTTTCTAGTTTTTTTTCAAGCTAAGAAAGAAATGATGTAACAACATTAAAGAAGCACAACACTGCCACTCAGAGCATATGATAATTGAAAAAACCTCAAATATTCATCAAATAATATGAAATTACGGTTGTATTATGAACCTGAACGTAGATTAAAACAATAACAACAAAACCTGCTTTCCGGTCGGGTGTAGACTGTGCTCACTATCA
This sequence comes from Fragum whitleyi, assembly GCA_948146395.1. Lineage (NCBI taxonomy): Eukaryota > Metazoa > Mollusca > Bivalvia > Cardiida > Cardiidae > Fragum > Fragum whitleyi. The sequence continues at coordinate 6,631,611 of OX411555.1, read as the reverse complement.
AATATCAGAAAAGTCTTTTCTAGGCTATTCTAATAGTCGATATTTGGACCAGTCTAGAGCTGGTAGCCAGCTGTCTGAGAGATACTCTGATGTAGTGGGCAACAATACCCACCCGGGGTCAGATATAAGTTGGCCATATGTGTCCTGTTAAGTGATCTTCCACTTTTATTTCTTTTTTATTGTAATATTTGAGAACAAATTCAACATGCAAAACAGATTTGAATTTATAGTGATAATGCCCGAAACTTTGTTGAGACACTTTCCCTTAATTATTGTTTACATATCAAGGGTTCAGTGCAAGACTGTACTAAGTGTATATACAGTGTATACACTTAGCATTGTCTTGTGCTAAACCCTTGATATATAAATTCTCTTCTCAAAAAATCAAATTCCCTCTAGAATGCCATAAAAAACATTTACCATCAGTACTTTCAATGCGATAATTCTGACTTCTGACTGTTAATCTACATATTTTGCAAGATTTAGTCAGAATTTTGAAGAACCTGTTGGTTCACTGCATTCACATGCAAAATTTCTCTTAAAATCTTATTCAACAGATCAAATATTGTCAGACTATTTTGTTCATTTTAAGCTCCACTGACCGAAAGGCCAGCAGGCTATTGTCATGGAGGGGTGATTGTCGTCCATTCGTGCATGCGCCCTTCCATCCATCTGTCCATAAACTTTACTTTAAAAATCTTCTCCTCATAAAGTAATTGATGGGTTCCAATCAAATTTCACAGGGATGTTACTTGTGTGTGACCCTCTATCAGATTCCTTCAAAGATTTTTAATCGGTTGAAAATTATGGCTGTAGTAGGCATGGATAATTTCCATATATGGTAATTGATGCCTTTTCTCAGAAACTAACTGATGGATATAAACAAACTTCACATGAATTTTCCTTGAGTGGCTCTCTATCAGCCTACAAAGAATCATTGTGATCAGATGAAAAATAGGTATTTTATGGGCCGAGGTCATTTCTCTATATGTTATATAGTGGTAACTTTGAAAATCATTTTCTCAGAATTTAACCAATGAATATCAACAAAATTTCCCTGGAATGATTCCAGAGTGACCCCAAACAAGTTCATAATATTTGTTGTGATCAGATAAAAATTTGTATTTTATGGGCAGAGGTTGTTTCTCCATATGTTTTAGTTTTTGAGTTTCAGATACAGTAGCCTATTGATTAGAAAAAAAGATGTCATTATTCTAGTGAAATTATGTCTTGGCTTGGAATATAATTTATATTTAAAAGTTGAGCTATGCTTTGTTGGATTAAGATTTCATAACCAACAGTGCTTAATAAAGCACAAAGAAACTCTTTTTAAGAAATATAAATGAGAGATTAAATCAAGCTTATGCTATCTAGAGTACTATCATGTATCAAAATTGTTGTAAGGGCTAAACATTTATAGGTATTTATAGCAGTTTTAAACGAATGCATGATTTCTAAAAATTAGGATCAAAAGATCATAGAAAAAAGTCTATTTTAGATTTAGTAAATCAGCTAGAAGTGGACACTTTCTATTCTGGTCAGCCTGTGGAATCTATTAGAATTAATACTTCTTCTTCTTAATTCTTGGATTATGCATTCTAACAGTAATTTTCATAAACATTCTAAAATTAATTAATAAGAAAAATACTGATATTGATAAATTCAAGTATGATATGGAAACAAAGAAAATATTACTGACTCATACTAAAATATGAACTACCCAATTCCTTTGTCAGCTCATTTTGGATGCTGAAACAATTGTTGAAAAAATAAAGCATTGTGAAATTTTACCCAGTGTACTGTATTTGTTGTTCTTTTTACAGGATGGACAGTATTATCTGGCTAAAGAAGGATACTACAGCTCAAGTCTGGAGGAACTGTTGTATTATTATTATGAGAACGATTTACCTACAATTAGTCAAAAACTTATAAGACCTTATAGATTACATCCAAAATATAAAAATCTCAAAATTTGAGATGAGTGTTTTGAGCGCACCTGAGCACGAAGTGCTCAAGGTGAGCCATTGTGATCATTAAATGTCAAGCGTCCGTCTGCTCGTCCTCAATTTTAAAAAATCTTCTCCTCCCAATCTGCACATCAGATTTCAACTAATCTTCAGATATGATCCTTAGGTCAAGGCCTTGCAAAATACCTAACAGATTTGTAATCCTTACAGAACTCTGATTGCCATAGCAATGGAGCCCAAAAACTGGAAAAAATCTCCTCCCAACAAGACATGGAGTTCTCATTTTTAGCTCCACTGACCGATGTGTAGGTCAGGCATCCATCCGTATGTGCGTCCAGTAGTAAACTTTTTCTTTAAAAATCTTCTTCTACTGGATGAATTTCAACCAAACTTCACAGGAATGATCCTTGGGTGACCCTCTTTAAAAGTTGTTCAAGAAATTTTGATCCAATGAAAAACATGGATTTAATGGGCGTGGCTAATTTCCAAATATGGTAAAAAGTAAATTTTATCAGATTCTAATTGATGGATATCAATTAAATTTTACATGAATGATCCTTGGGCAATTCTTTATCAGTCTACAAAAAAATAATTGTGATAGGATGAAAAATATGTATTTTATGGGCAGAGGTCATTTTTCTATGTGTTATATCGAGCAAACTTTGAATATCATTTTCTCAGAACATATCTAAAGGGTATCCACCAAATTTCATTGGAATGATACTTGAGTGACCCATTATCAGTCTATCATTAATTATTGTGATTGGATGAAACAAATGTATTTTATGGGCGGGGGTCATTTCTCTATATGGTATATGGTGGAAACATTGAAAATCATTTCCTTAGAATCTAATTGATGGATATCAATCAAACTGCATTGGTATGATCCTTTGGTGACCCATAATCATGCAGCCAAAAATTATTGTGATTGGATGAATAATATGTCTTTTATGGGCTGAGGTCATTTCTCTATATGGTATATAGCAGAAACTTTGAAAATCATTTTCAACATCAGTAGAACCCAAAATATATAAAAATCAACTCAAAACTTTGATTTGCTATTACAAGAATTTCAAGCCTGTGGAGTGACTCACGCCATTCATGGCTTTCTAGTTTGCATACAGCATCAGTTAATACTAGTCTACCAAATACTTCACATTATAGCTTCATGATATCTTACTCAGCTTATGTATGTAAACTTGAAGTCTTGAAATTGGCTTGTGTCATGCTTAATAAAAACCATGCCATATTTTTATAAAAGTCAAAGTGCTGAAAGCACAAGATACACTTATGGTGAGCAGAGATATTTTTTTTTAAAGAAATCTGGTTCCTGAAAATTAGTCCTATATTGTGGGATCAGGGATTTTACAGATACAGAAATAATGCACAAAATCCTAAAGAAAATGTTCTTCTTTCAAACAAAAAGGATTAAACTTCTTTCTGTCATTACATTTTTATTATTATACGCCGCCGGAGGCGGACGTATATTGGCGTCATCTTCTCCGTCTGTCCGTCCGTCCATCCGTCCATCCGTCCATCCGTCCGTCCGTCCGTCCATCCGTCCGTCCATCCGTCCGTCCGTACGTCCGTCCACTTTTCTTGTCAACGCAACTCCTCCTAAACTACTGGCTGGATCTTCTTGAAACTTGGTCAATGTTATCACCTCAATTGGTAGATGTGCATGAAGGAAGGATTTTACGGTTCGTTGATTTTTGCCTGAGTTATGCCCCTTGATAACTTAGTCTCTGGGTCCACTTTTCTTGTCAACGCAACTCCTCCTAAGTTTCTGGCTGGATCTTCTTGAAACTTGGTCAATGTTATCACCTCAATTGGTAGATGTGCATGAAGGAAGGATTTTACGGTTCATTGACTTTTGCCTGAGTTATGCCCCTTGATAACTTAGTCTCTGGGTCCACTTTTCTTGTCAACGCAACTCCTAAGTTTCTGGCTGGATCTTATTTGAAACTTGGTCAATGTTATCACCTCAATTGGTTGATGTGCATGAAGGAAGGATTTTATGGTTCGCTAATTTTTGCCTGAGTTATGCCCCTTGATAACTTAGTCTCTGGGTCCACTTTTCTTGTCAACGCAACTCCTCCTAAGTTTCTGGCTGGATCTTCTTGAAACTTGGTCAATGTTATCACCTCAATTGGTAGATGTGCATGAAGGAAGGATTTTATGGTTTGTTGATTTTTGCCTGAGTTATGCCCCTTAAAAACTTAGTATCTAGGGCTTATTGAAATTGCAGCCTTTTGAACACAAATCCTCCTTACTTTTTGTCTTTATTTAAATGAAACTTGGTCAATGTCTTCACCATAATTTGAAGATGTACATGGATCAAGGATTTTATGGCTCATTTATTTCCCTGAATTATGCCCCCTTAAAACTTAGTGCCTGGGGCTTATTGAAATTGCAGCCTTGTGAAGGCAACTCCTCCTTGTCTTGATTTAAATGAAACTTAGTCATTTTCAATTTGGTTCTGTCAAAATAAGTAGTGTCTACAATTATTTCTGTGAAACAGCAGCAATGTGGCGGCGTATTTTGTGACGATGGCACTCTTGTTATCTAAGGCATCATAAAGATTCAAATTATTGTGCCAACTTGAATATAAGCCCTGTGTTGTGGTATCCCATTAATTGCATTTAAATAAAGGTCAAAATTTTTAAAAATCTTCTACTCCCAAAACATTTAGCTCAACCCTTGTCATGCTGAATAAAAAACCTTGGCAAAATTATGTATAAATCAAAGTGCCGAAACCTTGGTATTTCCTAATTGTGAGCCAGCATTTGATTTTGAAAATATAATTTCTCAAACTTTTCTGGTTTAAAAAGGAAAATCAGGTGGTATGTTCTAAGATCAGACTGCACATATGTGCAGGCTGATGTTTTTCCATACCTCCTGCCAAAGCAGGAATATTCTGGGATCAGCATGACAGGAGTTAAAACTCTGATATTTGGCATGTGCATAATCCTGGCCCCTTTTACCAAACATGTCATTGAGTAAGACTTTTAAACTTGGATCCCCGGCCGCGGCACTTATCCTTTCCGACATTTGTCTTCCACCAATGGGTAGATAATCGTAAACCTATGTGGAATAGCAACTGGAGGCTAGGAAAGGGATGTGGTGGTAGTACTGGTGTGAGAAATACCAGGAATCCATCGTTAGGTGCTCCAGTCGTCGCGATATAACTGAGAGATTGTTGAAAGCGACGTAAAACCCCAATTCAAATCAAATTAAAACTTGGAACTCTCATACTCAGGTGATCGATATAGGACCATCATGGTGTTCTTGTAGTGTAAATATTTATTTCGTGTCCAGACCTCTTCACAATACCAGATATTCAAAGTTCAAGGATGTCAATTCAAAAATATGGTATAGTGTGGAAATAGGCCAATCATTGTAAAACATGCCAAGCATTCAGGATGTAAAAGCATGTATGAATTGTCAGAAATTGTACCCCATTTCGCATGTCAGTTCATGTGCAAATTGGAGTAACATTTCTATTATGTTTGCTATTGTTTCTTCCAGAATAGAGGGGCAAGTTTGTTGTAAAGAGGCCGCCCTCATAGTGCAGTTGGTAGCGCGTCGGACTGTCATTCCAGAGGTCCCGGGTTCGATCCCCGATGGCGGCACTCATTCTTTCCGACTATTTGTCTCTCACCAATGGGTTGATAATCATAGACCCATGTGAGATAGCAGCTGGAGGCTAGGAAAGAATGTGATGGTTGTACTGGTGAGAGAAATACCAGGGATCCATTGTTAGGTGCTCCAGCCGCCGCAAAATAACTGAAATAATGTTGAAAGCGGCGTTAAACTCCATTCAATCAATCAATCAATTGTTGTAAAGATAGGGCAATGTGAATATATTAGTTACTTTGTTCTAATTTTGAATGTGTCTAAATATTGGAACTACATTGTGGCCTATTCTACAAAAGTTTGTACTTTCAAACCTTGTCAATCAGTGTTTGTAGACTTTGTGTAATTCAAAAAAAAAATGCATTTCATTTGAGAGAATATTCTTGAATTCCATTGGCCCATAGTGATACAAGGTTATGGTTATTATCTGATCGTCTTTATAAATGTATATTAACCAATTCAAAATGTTTCATAGCTTATAACAGTATGAACTTTTTTATCCATGAGCAGTGATCACTTAACTGTTGCCTGCTTGCGTGATAAAACAAATGTTGACAATAAAGATCAGGTAATAAAACAGTTTTTATTGAAGACAGGTTTACCTGTCTTTCAATATAGGGATCGTCGCCATCGGATTTTGATAACAAACCTACATGTGTCATTACGCTCAAAAAAGTAGACCCATTCATAAAAATAAACGCGGCAAAAATAATCAATAGTGTAGCGATACAGCGTAAAATTTTGGTGCTGACCTAAATTCTGGCCGGGACCTCAGGGGAGTGAACACGTGATCTATGCAGAAGTTGCATGCAGAAACGTGTTTTACATTCGTAAGTGGTGCTGTTTTAGGGCGTTTTCGGCTGCAATCTTTTGCATTTGCTCCAAATTTTCAATTGCATCCTACAACTGTTTTTATGCATAGCATTGGCAAGCTATTTTCAGTTCCCCATTTTAGACTCCCTATTTCTCGTAAAATTGTGTGTTTGTGTGTCCTTAAGGTTGCTTTATTTATCCGTCTCCCGGGCCTGTTGTAGTGTAAATGGATAAAAACTAAAATAGCACAAGGCTATTTGAATAAACTCGTAAACCCTTGGAATTTCTAAGGTTTGAATTTTTACTTGGATTTACGGAGAAAATTTCGATGGCTTATCAAATAACTTTATTATTAGGCTTGTTTTGTCTATCCATATTGTACAGCATTCGGAACATCACTCGGTCATTTCCGTAAACGGCAACAGATCGTGATCGTGATATTCACTCGGCAATCATCGGGCGATCTCCGAAGTCTCAGATCTATCTAAATGTAGGTTACGGAATCGGCCGAGTTGTGACGAATGCGTTAGATTGGCCGAGTGGTGTTCCGAATGGCCTATACAGTATTACCACGCATGCGCGACCCCGGTTTTGAGTTTCCGCTTTTGTTTTCGACAATTTTCTGACAATAACAAAAGCTGTTTTGGAAACTTGAATGGATTTATTTGTAACATTCTGGAGTGGACTTTGAAAGAATTCTACTCAAGGTGATAAATGCTGTAGCTCGGGATTTCATTTAACGATCTGTCATTTAGGCAGTTTTGTCAAAATTGATATCCACAAGGAACCCATAGTCACGCACATAAGGGAAATTATTCAAATAAAATTATTTTTGGAATTAAAAGACTATATTTCTCTATTATTTTATATTTGTTTTCATATCGTCAACTCATTAAATCCTGAATCATGTCAATCGTACATATTTTATAAAAAAAGTCACAGTTTTCAAAATACCTACCAAAAATGACAGATCAGTAAAAAGAGAACCAATTTTCACGCACTTGGAATAACAGCAAAAAAATAGGGAAAACATTGTTTTTGGCCTAAAATATCACCTTTGTTTAATAAACAATAATTTTCTGACCCAATCGTTAAAAAAAAATATGTTTGTAAACCCATAATAATTTCTATATTGAATTATAGATTTCCAAATACTCCCACTGACATAAAGTGGTCAGTCAAACCCTATTTTGAAAAGGCTGTTCCCAATAAATTGGTTTTAGCATAAATAATTTTCCGAACTGGGAGTTTATGTTTTTGTCTATCATATTAAAAAGATATTTGCTGATAAAATAACCCATTTTCCATAAATCTATATTATCTAAAAGATATCGCAATGTTAGAAAAGCACCTGCGCTAGAATGTAAGAATGTTGCCTTATTTTCTCATTTCAATATAAGGACCCCCTATATGTTTATCTACTCATATAACCCTCATATCAATGATGCACTCCATAATGCTTGTGTCATTTCAAAGCCTTAAATGACAACAAGTACCAAAATTAAAAGATAATCATACTAGGTGGATAACCAAGAAAAAGATGACTTATTAGGATGTAACAAATAAGGACATAAGAAAAATGAGATAAATTGACACTATTGTTTTAAACTACGCTAGAAAATAGAAGAAATTACGAATAAGTTAAATTCCTGACATTTTTCAAATCAGAATTGGACTATTTAGATAGAAATCCGAACATGGTGCCATTTAGTTTTGGGTTGACTTCATAATCAACTGAATATCGATAGTGCGTGAGTATTGGGTCGCGTGAAAATGGGTACCTGGAGGATAGTTCACCGGATAGTTCAATCCGAATCTTGATCTTCATAAAAAAGCTACAGCAATTGTACGGGAAATTACTTCTTCTTGGTATTGACTTTGACTAGTAAAAGTATAAGAATATTGGTATTACTTTCATTGCTTCTTCTATGTGGAGATAATTAGTCAAATCCTGGATCAGATAATAAATGTAAAAGAAATTTGAAAAATTTCCAATTCAGGGCAATATTCACCATGGCAATGAAATGTTCAGCTCTTCATCAAGGGGTAAGCAATGTGTGTCATGTGGATTAACATTTTATTTAAGATTTTTACACATCCACTTACTAAGTTTGACTGGAAAAAAATCGGATTTGGATCACATTGGATTGCTGGGGATAATCTATACAATTTTATAAAACAGGGTTGCAATAATTCATATGAGTTTTTAGAATACAGGAATTGCCACCATATTTCTGCTGGTTAAATGAATATTTTTCTCTTTTTTTTCATTTGAAAACTTACACTTGGGGATGAATAGCGATTATGAAGGCAGTTACCCTCTTGTTAAGCTTGAATTGGCTAGAGGGATAGGTTTATCTGGAAGTGATGAGTCTTCAAAGTAAAGCATATTCATTTGTTAGGAAGGTGAAGTTTCCATATGTAACCATCAATGATTGTTTTAAATTTTTGATTCCCACTCAAGAGATCTTCTCAAAACGCCACAATTTTCATTCCAATTGTTAATATTCAGTCCCGTCTTCAATTCAGGCCTTTCAGGCCTTTGATTATGGATATTGGTGTAACAGTGAAAAACTATTACCCTCATTGTCGGGGATGGAATTATGAACTGTTACCCTCTGCCTTTGGCAAAACTCAACTGTAAAAATGATATCCCCTCCACCTTGAGACAATCATTTTCACTGTGATACGAAACACCATGAAATAGGTGTATACTATGACAACTCAGTATACATTTGAATGTCTCTGTCTGGATATTACAGAATTAAAATTTCTGCTGGCCCTGATCAATATTCTTTTCAAAAACTCGTATTAATTTAATTGAGTTCCTAACTGGTGCTTTTCTGAATGAAGAATGAGATATGGCACCGATCCTTTCCACTTTCCATAGGGTTCATCCCTGTGACTTGACAAATATTCTGACCAAGTTTCATGAAGATTAGACCATATTTGTGGCCTCTAAAGCGTAAACAAGAATATTGTCATTAAGGCCCCTTTTCACGTGATATAACACAGATCTTTCCCATTTTCAATAGGGTTCATCCTTGTGACTTGACAAATATTCTGACCAAGTTTCATGATGATTTGATTATATTTGTGGTCTCTAGAGCGTAAACAAGAAAATTGTCATTAAGGCCCCTTTTCATGTGATATGACACAAATCTTTCCCATTTTCAATAGGGTTCATCCTTGTGACCTGACAATCATTCTGACTAAGTTTCATAATGATTGGTTCATATTTGTGGCCTCTAGAGTGTAAACACTTAAATTGTTGACACCTGACGATGGATGACGGACATTCAATGATTACAAAAGCTCACCTTGAGCACAATATGCTCCGGTGAGCAAAAAAGGGCCTTATCAAATTTTGAATAATGCAATCGTGTTTCTGCAAAAGCATCTACAAAAATATTAGCAATTTATTTGGAACATTTACTGATCACATGGTTATTGTAAATTATTTTCATAATGATCATGGACTTCCAATTTGGAGATCCTTGAAAAAACATGGGAAAAAGAACTTACGGAATTTCCCTTATATAAAATTCTTGTTTACTTGAATATTTCCCAAATATCATTGGATTTCCTTTAGAATTTTCACTGTACATTTGAAGGGTCAGGAATGTTTCTCTTACAAATATGGCTTATCCAACCAAAATCACAGTAAAAGGGGATTTTCACTCAAAATATCCTTGTTTACTTGGAATAAGCTTACAAATATTAATTAATTTCCCTGAGATTTTCACTTGTATAAGTATTTGAACTTGTACATTCACCTTAACAAGAGTAATCCATAATCAAAGTATATTATAACTATGACAGCATTTTCAATTTAGATATTCTCACTATCTAGCCATAATAAGAAATAGAGTACCTGAAATAAAACATTAAAAAAAAATCTAGTAAACACAGACAAAAGGAATGATTGGGGGGGGGGGGGGTATACTGGAATCAGCCTGTCTGTCTGTCTGTCTGTCCATCTGTGGACATATATACTAGTAATTTTGTGTCACGAACTCTTCCCTCAGTTTTCCTTAAATCGTTTTAAAACTCTGGGACAAGTTCTTCTTTTTTTTTGCTCACCTAAGTGCTCAAGGTGAGCTAAAGTGATTGCCGCCCAATGTTCGTCGTCAGTCAACTGTCGAATAGCGCAGTTGGTAATGCGTCCGACCTTCAATGTTGAGGTCCCTGGTTTGATCCCCAACGATGGCACTCATTTTTAGCACTACTGGCTGAAAGCCACTGGGGCTATTGTCATGGCGTTGTGTCCATCGTGCATCTGTCCGTCCGTGTGTCTGGTCGTAATTTTTTTCTTTAAAAGTCTTCTCCTCAGAAACTGCTGGATGAATTTCAACCTCACTTCACAGGAATGATCCTTGGGTGACCCTCTTTCAAAGTTGTTCAAGAAATTTGGATCCAATGAAAAACATGGATTTAAGGGGCATGGCTAATTTCCAAATATTGTAAAAAGTGAGTTTTTTCAGATTCTAATTGATGGATACTAATTAAATTTTACATGAATGATCCTTGGGTAACCCTTTATTAGTCTGCCAAAAATTATTGTGATCCGATGAAAAATATGTAGTTGTATAAGAAATTTTGATCCAATGAAAAACATGGATTTAATGGGCGTGGCTAATTTCCAAAAATGGTAAAAAGTGTCTTTTCTCAGGTTCTAATAGATGGATACCAAATAGATTTTACATGAATGATCCTTGAGTGACCCTTTATCAGTCTACCGAAAATAATTGTGATAGGATAAAAATATGTATTTTATGGGCGGAGGTCATTTCTCAATATGTTATTTAGTGGAAACTTTGAAAATCATTTCGTCAGAATCTAACTGATAGATATCAAACAAATTTTACATGAATGATCATTAGGTAACCCTTAATCAGTCCACAAAAAGTTATTGTAATCAGATGAAAAATATGTATTTTATGGGCGGAGGTCATTTCTCTATATGTTATATAGTGGAAACTTTGAAAATGAATTTCTCAGAAAATTTATTTTCTCAGAATGTAATGGATGAATATCAATCAAATTTCAATGGAATGATTTTTAAGTGACCCTTTATCAGTCCAATAAAAACTTGTGATCGGATGAAAAAATTGTATCTTATGGGCGGAGGTCATTTCTCTTTATGTTATATAGTGCAAAATCATTTTCTCAGAATGTAGCTGATGGATATCAATCAAACTTCATTGATATGATGCCTGTGTGACCCATTATCATGCAGCCAAAAATTATTGTCATTGGATGAAAAATATGTCTTTTATGGGCGGAGGTCATTTCTCTTTATGTTACACATAGGAAATTTTGAAAATCATTTTCAACATCAGTAGAACCCAAAATATCTAAAAAACAAGCCAAAACTTAGATTTGCTATTACAAGAATTTCAAGCCTGTGGAGCGACTCAAGCCATTCATGGCTTTCTAGTTTCCAACTAGTTGTCTCTCACCAATGTGTTAATAATGGTAGACCTATGTGAAATAGCAGCTGGAGGCTAGGAAAGGTTGTGGTTGTTGTACTAGTGAGAGAAAAAAAAACAGGAATCCATCGGTAGGTGAGTGTGAATTTCCTTTTATTTATCGTCGCTACCATACCACATGCCCATATGAGCGATGCCCCCGGAAGACGGTTAGTTGTTACGGGGGATAGTGCAAGGATACATGACGAAACTACTGCTGAGATCCGCCCGTCTCAATGGGGGCTTAGTTTAACGTCTCATCAGAAAGAAAATTAGTTTTCTCAGTGTACCAGCCCGGGAATCGAACCCATGCAGTGGAAGTCCGTTGCTCTTCCAACTGGGCTATTCGGGCTGGAAATCGGTAGATGCTCCAGCCGCCAAGATATAACTGATAGAAAAAATGTTGAAAGCGGCCTAAAACTTCATTCAAACATTCAATCAATCATCATCAGTCATGCTTTGTTTTTCATCATCCCTTAAACAAGAGGATTGATCTTCATGAAACTTTGCAAGAATAATGCTTGGGTCATGCTCTACCAAGGTTATTGAAATAATTGAATTTCACTCTTAACTGTGGTTTGCCATGGCAACAAAAAAGAGGAAAATAAGAAAATCTTGTCTGAAAGCAGAAGGCAGACAGTGTTCATATTTGGTAATGTACCTCATCTATTGGGCCTTTTTCAAGTTTGTATGATGCCATCATAGGGCAGTTGGTAGACCATCGAACTGCCAATCTTGAGGTCCCGTGTTTGATCCCTGATGGTGACACTCATCCTTCCAGACTTCTCTCACCAATGGGTTGATAATCGTAGACCTATGTGAGATAGCAGCAGGAGGCTAGGAAAGGATGTAATGGTAGTACAAATCAAAGGGGCAGGTAGTAGCATTTTTGGCCCTGTTACAAATTTCAATAAAAATGTGCTCGGGAGTTAGTTTATGATCTATGATATGTAAAATGCAAGCTGAAATTAAGATAGTTCCATCTTTCATTGACATGGCAACCATTAACACTCGACATACAAATTTATCCATTTTCATCGATTTTTGATTTAATTCATATAAGGGTTTGTACAAGGCATGTGTAAAACTTTTTAACAAACTACAAGAACATTGTTTTTGGACATCATAACATGATGAGATATAATGCCATGGAAACACAATGAATTTTAATATAAATATATCAGAATATTATTAATAGTATTAATAAGGCATATTTGAGAATGTTCTATTGAATGTCAGATCGGAACCTTTAATTTGGTGTTTGAATTCATATATATCCTTTGATTAGATGTTGGATTGACAGTTCTATTATTCAAACAGAAGAGAATACGTTACCATGGCAACCATTTTCAAGTCAATCAATAGTTTATAACTATTCACTTAAGATTTTTCAGTAGGACATTTGGCGCGGCATGTCCTTGCTTTTGATAAAATCTATAGAAAGGATTGGCCTGACCCTTAAGTAATAAATAAAGTAAAAATAACTAAATAACTTCCAGTTGCCATGGAAACTGACTTGAGATATTTAAAATAATTACTCATTTTTAGGGTCTTCAATGTTACATTAACCATTTTTGCAATAAAAAAATGTATAAAACTCATTATGATACTATATCGCCTATCAATGTATCTTTGACTCCTGCTTATTTAATTGAATTACCTTAATAGAAAATTTAATGTTTTGCATCCTTAAATGTAAATACATCAGTCAAATGATTCCAAGGAAAAAGTTAATGCAGCTACTTTTCCTGTGATATAATTTGGAATGCTGTCAAATATCAATCAGGTTCTTCTTTATGATGAGGAAAACAGCTTTCGCTAGTCTTAAAAAGATTTTTAAATAACCAAAAGCTGTCGTCATGAAATCTTGGACACGTTTGAAATTTGGTCAAATGGGGTTAAAAACAAGGTCAAGAGGTCAAATCTTACGAAAAATAGTATGGATACTTTAGATGCATAACTTTTTTCCCAACTAACCTGTCAGATCGAATGTTATGATAAAATTTTAAACAAAATTCAAAACAGATATAGTGGGGTCAAAAACTTGGTCTTCAGCCCAATACACGTAAAATTTGTTGAAAAACCTCTAGAGAGGTAGCAAAGAGAATGCCATTTAGACTCTTTTTTCCTGAGATACCTGGGAATAAAACAAGAGTCAATCGAGTCCTTCCATATAGCAAGTTTGAGAAAGGTTGGCACAAAGAACGACCTTAAGGATAACATGAAAGAAATAGTCTTTAAGGTTTCTTTTCCCATATCTAACTGGTGCCTCAGAATGAAACCAAAATCAGCAGGACCCTTCAATATGATATAACAAACATCGTAAGCAAGTTTAAGACAGATTGATCCAAAATTGTAACTCTCGGAATTGTAGTTAAGGAAATTGCCTATAACGCTCCTTTTCCCGTGACAATTGTCAGAGTGAAGAAGACTGGGTCAAAAATGTGACCTCTAGTGCAAAAAATAATATTTGGCCTTTTGACTCAGTTCTGTCCATATTTTGACCCCAATTCAAAATCTTTGAAGAAGTTTGAAAATGCATGACCCAATGATCATTTCTGTGAAAATTGGTGAAATTCTGTCCAGAAGTTTGAGAGGAGAGGAGGGCTCAGTTGAGCTTAATTGACACTCATTTTTCTCTAAGTGTAAAAATATCCATTGTTGAAACTAAAGACGGATAGAAAAACATTTCCATAGCAACAACATACATTTCTGAACAGTATCTTTTTTTAATTTGCATTTTTTAAAAAATCAATTATATGGATTGTAATCTTTCCATTTTTTGTGTACCAGTTTAAACAATTTAAAACATCCCAAAGTACAAAAAATTTAATGCACTATCACCATGTTTCTCATGATGTCACTGGCTAATCAATGTATTGCCGGATTAACGAAAACACACATGCAAAACACACATGCAACGCATGCCTGTAAGTTCGATCTTTTGATTGAAAATGCTTTTGAATCCTAGGTAGAACTCTGTCTGTGTGAATGCGGTTTGAAAAAAATTCTAGGAAATCAAAAAGTGATGCCTGTGTTCTGGGGAGCCTTTTCAACAATACGATATTAATTTAAATTTTCATCAAATTTAAAAATCAAAGTGCTGTCAGCACTGTAAATCGGACATCATTGCAGGCTTGGATAGTGCAATAGTTCGCCAATCAAAAGGGCTCAAATTTGGACAATAAAAGTTGGTAAATTATTTGCCCAATTTTTGAGTTTTTTGTCTTAACACTCCATCTTTTCGAGGACATCGCCAGCTCATCCAACCTCGTGGGTCCGATTCTGAAAGTTTGCTGATTCGATAGCCCTCTGCTAGTCTAAATTATTTCTTAGTAGATTTTTTTACGTTGTTATAATGAGCACGCGCCAAGCTAAAAGCTTGTCTGTTAATATTATTCCTCTCTCTATAGAGTTTAAAAGCCTGTTTAGCAACAAAACATTTTTCATTAAACTATTTATAATTTTGATTACCAACATGTTTGTATTTCAAGCATTGGGTTTTCTCAAATACTATAAATGCATTTTCCCTCAAGAAACACGTGAAATCGCAAACTATGCTATTTATATCTTTGGTTTCTGACCACTCGATTGAATCTAGCAGCACCTATGATTATTCATGAGTTGTTCTAAAAATAGATCGCTCTTACTGCTATCCTATATCAGTTTATCGTATGTTTTTGTCGGTTTACTTGTTGTTGAATAATCTTTCATCATACTCTAATTTGAATTTATTGAAAATAGGATTGGAGCGTGATCAGAGCGCTCATTGAAATCAAATATTTCAAAATTACAAAATTATTTCTATTTGTTAACACATAGTCAACAGTACTAATTCCACCATGCGAAAAAAAAGTAAACTTCCCACGCTCCCTGTCCGAGTGCAGACGACCATTGACAAATGACAAAAAACTTAATTGACACATTTCGAGTAGACGATGTCCCTTTGCATCTACCACGTGGTCTGAATTTACGCGTGGGTTTTGACCGAGTGATAATCATAACAGAAATTGATTGGTTGTCAGCCCTACACCTGGTAAATGACCGTTCGAGAAAAACATCAGAGCAGTAATATTGTAAGTGCTACAAATTTATTATACAGTTAACCTATTGTACGTTTCAACTCCTTTACTCAACCGAAAATCTTGTTATAAACACTGAAAATACTAACTGGTAATTACTAAAAGCGAAAATTTCATCAAATTTTGTATTAGCCTCTTCTCTATTTGTCGAATAGTAAATAAGATAAAAACAAAGTTTGTAGATTGTGACTGAAAAGGCCGTTTCTTCGTTGTTTGAAAACACATAATTTGGTTTGAACACATTGCTCAGAAGATAATGGTAAAAATGTAGTGGGTCAAACAGACTGGATTTCTGGAAAACGGTAAATATAAATGCGAACTGCTTCGCAGTCCGATTTTCCCCAAACTATACAGCAGTAGTCTAAAATAGGGAATATATATGCGTTGTAAAATAAGAGTTTTGTTTCCATAGTAAGATGAAATGAAATGCATTTGAAAAGAGCTAATTTCTTCTTTAATTCTTTACATTCATGGTCAATTTAGCGATGCCAGTTAAGTTTGTTGTCTACAAAAACGCCAAGAACCTTTTGTTCAAACACATTTTCAAGTTTCAAACCATTTACTTTTAGGGTTAAGCTTTTTTCCATCATTTAGATAGTGTTTTGACGCCATTAACATGCATTTTGTTTTTGAAGGATGCAAAGACATGTTGTTGATAGTACACCATTCTTGTACGCAGAAAAGACTATCCTGTAGCTTATTTTGTATCTCAAGTAATTTATAACCCGATTTGTACATAGTAGAATCATCAGCATACAAATCCATTTCAACCTCAGGACAAGATAAACTAAAATCGTTTATATATAAAAGAAATAAGAGGGAGCCAAGTATTGATCCCTGAGGAACTCCGGAATTGATATGAAGCATGGAAGATTTTAAATTCGCAACCTTGACCAACTGTTTTCTATTCGACAATTAAGACTTTATAAGGCTATGTGCATCTTTAGAAAAATGATATGATTTAAGTTTATGTAACAGAATTTTGTGATCTACTAGATCAAATTCTTTTCGTAGATCCAGAAAAACTGAACCGAAGTATTTCCCCTCATCTATGTCTGTAATCCAAGAATCAACCATCTTAGATAAGGCAATTACACAAGAATGATTTTGTCTGAAACCTGACTGGGATCTGTTGATAATGTTAGTATTTCGAAAGAAAAGTTGTAGAATTGAAATTGGTCTGTAATTATTTGGGTCATCTCTTTCCCCGGTTTTGAATATTTGAATTACCCTAGCTATTAATAGCTCATCCTAGCTATTAATAGCTCATCCGGATATATACCGGATGCAATGCTGTTGTTTATAATTGACGCTATTGGTGAAGTAATAGTATCCTCACATTGTTTTAAAATATTTGGTCCTAATCCGTCTAAACCTGTTGCTTTACTTGAATCAAGTTTTTTAATTATACGCTTCACCTCATACGCTGTAATAAAAGGAATTTTGAATTCAAGCTGTTTTAACTTTTCATTAAGATATTTCTCTAAGTTCAAGAAGTTTTCATTTGAAAATTTTGATTTATTGATAATGTCGGAGACATTTACAAAATGATTATTCAATTCATCGATTATGTTAAGATTACCCTTTATTTCAGAGCCATGATTAGTTATTTTTTGAGGTAGTGCAATATCATTTGAATTACCAAGATGCGATATATCCTTCAGGTTCCTCCGTAATATCTTTGAATTTTGACTATCCTGTATAGCGCTATTGAAATAATTTTTCTTACTTTTTTTAATCAGATTGTTGACTTTATTACGAAGTAATTTATATTCCACATGATTACCGCGTTTATGTGCTCTATCTCTTTCATTCATCAAGTCTTTAATATCTTTGTTTAACCAATGTGGTTGATGCGTTCGTTTAATACGCTTTTGTTTGATGGGTGCATGAACTTTCAAAACAGAATTAAGTTTATGGTAAAATTCAGCAAGGGCTTCGTTCGAATTTGATATTTTTTCAATATGCTCTATTCCGGAATTCGACAAGTCGCCGATAAAATCTTTTGCTATCAAAATGTTTGAAACACCTATATTCTAATAACTCATGGCTGAGATTAACCGGTTTTGTCACTGGAGTTTTCGATGTGCGAGTAAAGCATAATTGGCTGTGGTCACTTATCGACAAAGGTGAAACAAATTCTTCACACGTGTTTCTCGAACAATTCGTACAAATATGATCAATGATACTTCTACTTTTGTTCCCCTGGACGAGCTTCCAATGAATCTTTTTAATAAATTGGAAAATAAGTAATAGTTATAGTTCATTTCTGGTAATTTACGCGATATAACCAAAGCGGAGCGCAAGGTTATACGCGTAAATTGTCAGAATATGAACTATAACTGTTTTACCGATCGACTTATTTTTTCATCAAATAACGATAGTTCAATTGAGTTTCACGTCAATCATTGATGTTATTCATTTTTGTTGCGTCAAACATTCTTCAATCAAATCGAGGTAAACAAAAAATGGGAGGAGCGAATTTAATCAACGTCGGGTTTCTGTAATTATTTTATCATTTGGAAAGACAATATAAGATGAGAACGTTCGGTGAACAAAACCACGTGATTGATACTAGTGGATTTTGTATTCCTTTTATTTGTTTTTTTTTTGGACAGAATGTCTCCCTTTAAGGATTTTGTATTATTAGAAAAACGGTTATCTACCACGGCATATTTAGCTGCGCAGTGTGAGCTCGTCGGACAATCACTTAGATTGTACCCGGGTTCGACCCCAAATGGGGGCACTCATCCTTTCCGACTATTTGTCTCCCACCTATGGGTTGTTGATCGTAGATTAAATGTGGGACAGCAACTGGAGACTAGAAAAGGAATGACAGAACTGGTGTAAGAAATGCCAGGAATTCATTGTTAGGTTCTCCAGCCGCTGGACTGTTGTAAGCTGTGTTAAACCACATAGAAACCAACAAAACCATATCCATTATCAAAAATAACAAGTTTGCAATAACACGTTAGTAGAAAACATTCAAAGTGCACTGACAAGCTCTAGTTACCAAGTTTTGGTTCCCAACCGATTCGTCACATTTAAACGGGTCGCACTGTTTTTCGATATAAGTCAGCTATTACAGGCTTCGAATCACTTTCTTTTTGCAAATATTTGTATCCCTAGAATTTGGACATTTGCAGTACTATTAAATTAAAATGCCATTCAAAAGATCCAAAGTATTCATTTTAAAAAAGAAGCGAGATTTTATATCGTTTCAACCCTGTCGTCTTTTCGGGGTTTTTTTTATGTCAATGTGAAAAAGTGGAGTACAGAAAGGCTCGGTTCGAGCAAACTCGTCGATGTCATTCTTACTGCTGTATACGATGTAGATTAATATTCTATTATCAGAATCGTTGATTTTTCCGCTTAATCTGGTCTTGATAAACGTGCAGACAAATTATTGAAGAACGTTCTCCTCCTTTTAATGAGTAATTGAATATAAGCATAACTTCAAAAGAATATACACTAAACGTTTTTTATAAATACAAGATTGCAAGTTAAGGGTCTTTCGGGACATTTTATCAGACAAGGTTTTGGCGTCACGGTCTGGTTTTGAATGTAGTCTCCGCCCATTATGATGGTAGAGCCTTGTTGTAATATTTATTATTCATAACCTTCCATCAATCAGACTTGTTGTCCAGATAAAGAATCATTCAGCACAGTTTTGTTTTATTTTCAGCCGCCGTCATAGCGCAGTTGGTAGCGCGTCGGACTGTCAATCTACAGGTCCCGGGTTCGATCCCCGACGGCGGCACTCGTTCTTTCCGACTATTTGTCTCTCACCAATGGGTCGGTAATCGTAGACCTATGTTAGATAGCAGCTGGAGGCTAGGAAAGGATGTGGTGGCGGTACTGGTGAGAGAAAAAACAGCAAACGGTGCCCCAGCCGCCGCGATATAACTGAAAAAATGTTGAAGGCGGCGTTAAACTCTATTCAATCAATCAATCAATCAATTGTTTTATTTTCGAAGGCGCAAACAATTGCAAGTATATATACATATATAGGCACTTTCATTAATTCTGAGCTGTCACTTCTCAATTTGTATTTCATTTGTAGGTAATTTCAAATGCACTGTGTGTGTGATTGTACGTAACATTGTGCTCATTTGTAAACTTTAAACATATTTGATGTGGATTGTTTTGTCCAGGCCAGGCTCCTATCAGACTTATTCTGAATGTGTAGAGAAGAATTGTTTGTTTCAGTGTAAGATCTATTTATATTTCATTGAGTGAAAAACAAAAGCTTTATTTTCAAGAATGGCGGAGCCACGAGTAAAAATATAGCTTTTGTTGTTCATGATTGAAATATTAATTGATCTTACTCGAAAATTTACAAACCATTATCCTATTTCTTTTATCAATAAATGAGAAAAATCCGAAAAGTAAAGGACACATTTTCATAAAGCGCGTCATTTTGCAATTGTGATTGCTATGCAACATACATGATGAAGTCAGTTTTTGAGCTTATGTCCTGGCGGTTCGTCAGTCATTTGTCCCTACGGGACCGAATGTCATCAAACTTCACAGGAATTATCAATGGACATGCACTCTGTTAAATTGTGATCGGGTCGATAGCTATAGGGTGCAACAGGCTGTTGAGTCGCTAAATGGGCCCAAATGGTCAAATATGAAAAAAAAAAGTCTTCTCCTCTGGAACTACTCGTCAGAATTCAACCAAACTTTAGATAAATGATTCTCAGTAAATGTTCTTTCGGATTCCTTCGTTAAATTCCTATCCGATGGATACCGGGGGCACAACACAATTGCGTGTCACAAAAATGAAACCCGAATGGTATTATATAAAAAATATTCTTCTCCGATACCACTGGTCAAATAAACTTTACAGAGATGATCCTTAGGACATATTCTTTGAGATTCCTTTGTTAAATTCTGATTAGGTAAATAAAACGGGTATAACAGGCTTGCGTGTCACAAAAACATGAATCCCCAATAGTGAAATATGAACAAATTGTTATTCTCTAAAATACTGGTCCGAAATTTACCCAAACTGTACAGAAATGATCCTCGGAACATATTCTATCGGTTTCCTTTGTAAATTCTGATCGGTTTGATAACATTATCACTAAGGACTGACGTGTCACTAAGAAAATAGTCCCAAAATGGCGAAATATTAAAAAAACTTTTTCTCTGAAAATACTGGTTGGAATACAACCATACTTTGCAAAAATCATCCTCAGGACATGCTCTTTCAGATTCCTTCGTTAAATTCTAATTTGGTAATTAACATGGGCGATACAGCTTTTCATTATTTGAGAAAATGGGCCCCCAAAGGTGAAATATAAAAACAATCTTCTCAAAAATTATTGTACAGAACCTAACCTAACTTGACCAGAAAGATGTTTGAGACAAGCCCTTTAAGATTTCTTCGTTTAATTCTGAATGAGTTAATATCATGGGGTACCAAGGGTTTCTGCGTCATCGATAATGGTCCCATATGGAGAAATTTTAGATAAAATACGTGTTCTTCTTGTTTCCTTGGGACAATTCCAGTTCAGCGATACTGGGCCCTCCTGGGAGTGTATATCTTATGATAATCTCCCATTATTGCTCGATAAACTACCAAAAGACTTTAAAAATATATATCTTTTTCAGAACTGATGCATATTGTTTGGCTTTGTAATGTTCAGAGGAAAAAATGTTAAGAATAAAGTTAAATTTATTTTAAATGATTTCTTTAGTTGTTATATTCATTTATTTAAAACTATCATAACCTTTGCACAATCTTTTCTTTATCATCACTAACAGCTGTTCTAGGAGAACGTGCCTGCTAGTAATAATCATTTATGATTGAAAAACAGTAAACGGAAGAAGTTATTCACAAATTTCCTGTTCCTCTCATCTAGGCAGGCATGATGGATTGTTAGAACGTAAACGTTTTAAAAGTGATATAATGAACCATCTTGACTGTATATGCCAGCGTTGTATTGTCATAGGGCTCTGTAAACACCACGTACCATAGGCCTTGAGATTTATTTAAAGGGGATTGAACGCCACCTTTAGCAATTTTAGCTCAGCATTTTATTGAATAGGGTGACTATTCTTGATACCCAGGTGTCTGTGTACTGTTATGTATAAATGTAAAAGAATAAAGAAGCCAGCAACAAACTTTACAAATAACAATGTTTATTGACAATAATACCAGAATTTTTGACAATCTGAAATTGATACATAAACAAATTACAATTCCTTGAATGTTTAATCCTAAAGTTTTTAATTTTAGATCCAATTTAATCAAGCTCCTGGTCCACAAATGATAAGTCTAATAATAACCGAATTTGAAATTAAACAGCTTTTAAACACTTTTTTAAGATAACGAGAAATTCCCTTTTAGTTTAACACAGTACTATAAATGAAACTATTAGTCTATACCAAGTGAACCAAGAATGCAGTAGGAATCCCTTTATATAATACCATAGAACAATCTAGAATAGCATAGAACATAAGAAGACTCTAGAGTCTGAATCACTTTCTAAAAGACCTTTCTAGAAAGATCTGAAATCTTCTACATATATGTTTACATAACAGTGTCAAGAGATTGGAAATTTCCCAGACTAATTCTAAAAATAGACACGGTAAAAACCATTAGGATTACATGTATTGATATATAACACTTTCCCCCTTGAAAGAAAAAAGAAAGGTTTATGAAATCAATCTTTCTTTTTGCATCGTCATTAGCATATACAATGATAATATACTTCACACAATTGATAATATCATGATTCGCTAAAACATTTCAGCACATCTAGCATGAATATACAAACAATTTTCATCAAAAGAATTGAAAAAGAGATATATATGCAAACATATATACATACATATAAGCCAAAAATAGTGAAAGGTAACTGTTAAATGCAATTTAAGTATTAAAGATTAGACAATTTATAATTTTAGACTCTTGACAGATCATCTGGTATAATGTTGTCTTTATCTTTAATGTGATCAAGATCAAATCTTTAATCAAGATCAAATTCTTGAAGTGACAAGCTCCACCTCAATAATCTTTGGTTCTTTCCCTTAAGTTTGTGAAGAAAACTTAAGGGATTGTGATCACTGAATACAACTATAGGAGAAGTTGCAGATGTTAAATAAACTTCAAAACGTTAGATAGCCAAAATCAGAGCAAGGCATTCTTTTTCAATTGTTGAGTAGTTTTTTTGATGTTTGTTTAATTTTTTAGAAAAATAACAAACTGGGTGATCAATACCTCTATCGTCTTTTTGCAAAAGAACAGCACCAATACCAACATAACTTGCATCAACAGCTAATTTGAAACATTTGTCAAAATCAGGTGCTGAAAGAACTGGTGTGCTCTTTGGTATGGCTTTTAAGCGATCAAATGCAACTTGACAGTTATCATTCCATTTGAACTTCACGTTTTTCTTTAAATAAGTTTGTTAAAGGTTCAGCTATTATGGAAAAATTCTTACAAAACTTTCTATAGTAGCCAGTCATACCAAGAAATCGCATCAGTTGCTTTTTAGTAGCAGGCACAGGAAACTCTAAGATAGCATTGACCTTAGATTCTAAAGGTTTAACTTGACCCTGTCCCTCAAGATGTCCTAAGAAAGTAATAGTAGCATGACAAAATTCTGTTTTCCAAGATTAACAGTCAATTTTGCATCACTGAGACGGTCGAAGAATTGTTTGATTCTTTGAATGTGGTCACTCCATGTATCTGTGTAGATGATGACGTCATCGATGTATGCATCACAGCCATCTAAGCCAGCTATAAGCATATTTACAAGCCGCTGAAACGTCGCAGGAGAATTTTTCATCCCAAATGGCATAACTTTTTACTGGTACATACCAGTTGGAGTAGCAAATGCTGATATTTCTTTAGCCCTTTCAGTGAGCGGAACTTGCCATAATCCTTTGAGAAGGTCAAATTTGGTGACATATTTAGAATTACCGACTTTGTCAAAACAGTCATCAATTCTTGGTATTGGAAAAGAGTCAGTTTTGTCACAGAGTTCACTTTTCGATAGTCAGTACACATTCTGTATGTTCCATTTGGCTTTGGAACTAATATACAGGGTGAACTGTAATTACTTTGGCTAGGTTCAATGAAATCATAAGCTCAATACTTTCCAATAAGTAATTCACTTCATCTTGAAGGGATTTTCGTTTAACTATATTCATTCTATAAGGATGTTGTTTTATTAGTCCCCTACCGGTGTTCACACCGGAGGGGACTATAGGTTTGCACTCCGTCCGTCTGTCCGCTCAAATCTGGATCCCGCGATAACTTAATAACTAAGCAAGCGTTTTTGATGAAAGTTGGTATATGACTAGATGGCAATGTGTAGATTATGCACATCATTTTATTTTTGTTTTTCGACTTAAATTGAGGTTGCTATGGTTACGGAAATAGTGAAAATATGGCCAAAAATGGGATCCTGCGATAAGTTAATAACTAAGCAAGCTAGTTTGATGAGACTTGGTATATGACTATATGGCAATGTGTAGATTATGCACATCATTTTATTTTTGTTTTTAGACTAAAATTGTTGTTGCTATGGTTACGGAAATAGTGAAAATATGGCAAAAAATATTGGATCTTGGGATAAGTTTATAAGTAAGCAAGCTAATTTGATGAGACTTGGTATATGACTAGATGGCAATGTGTAGATTATGCACATCATTTTATCTTTGTTCTTTGACAAAAAGTGCGGTTGCTATGGTAACGGAATTAGTGAAAATATGGCAAAAAATGGATCCTGCAATAACTTAATAACTAAGCAAGCTAACTTGATGAAACCTGTTTTAAAATGTAAAAAGAATTATAAGCCATGTTAGTCAGGGTGGTGATGCAGCAGTATTACTGTATTAGTATTAGCAGTATTAGCAGTATTCACCTCCAGTGAAAGTTCTCATTTCTTACCAACAAGACTGAAGAAAAACATCTTGGATCAGACAAGGTAACTGTTATTGATACTATTTCTTGCATCTGTCTATTGCTTGCATGACTTGTATAGTGGGCACAGCAGAGACAGCAACTCATGTAAGTCTTGTTTAACCTTTTCCAAAACAAGACCTGGTTTTGACGTCCCTGATAGAATTGGCGTGGGAAAACATTGAGACAAACGAAGCCGGTAGGGGACTTTATGTGTTGCATACAACACCAGATACTTGTTGGTTGAGAATCTTCCACAGTGACATCATGATATATTTTATCAGTTCTTGTGGGGATGTCAGGAAACAAATGTTCATATTCATTAATCAACTGTTTAAGTGCTTCCCGTTGAGATTGCTCCAAATGTGAAAGTTTGTCATCAAGATTCTTTAGTATTTCAGAGTTCTTTAGTTTAGGTGGACCAGGAACAGATTTTTCACTAAAATCTTAATTAACTTCTGATTCAATCACATTTGATTCTGGCGGGACAGTGATTGCAACTGTAACTGGTTTTGAAATAGAGCTATCTCTGTCAAAATACTTTTTTAACATGTTCACATGACACATTTGTTTATTTTTACGCCTTCCAGGAGTATTGATAATATAATTCAAATCACTTGTTTTCTTATCAATAGTATATGGGCCATTATATCTTGCCTATAAGGGTCGGCCAGGTATTGGCAAAAGAGCAAGGACTTTATCACTTGGTTCAATTTTCTTATCAACACTATGCTTGTCATATCTTGCCTTCATTTTGCTCTGAGATGATTTAAGATTTGAACTAGCAACCTCACATGCCCTAGACAGTTTATGTCTAAAGTCAGAAACATACTGTAACAAGTTCAAGGGTGTTTCATCATCAGCAAGAATTTTATCTTTTAAGAGTGTTAATGGCCCACGAACAGAATGACCAAAAACTAACTCAAAGGGGCTAATGCCAAGAGATTCTTGAACAGATTCTCTGACTGCAAATAATAGCAAATGAATCCTAATTTTTCTCAGTATCAAAACAATATGACCTTATCATATTCTCTAGGGTCTGATGAAATCTTTCTAAAGCACCTTGACTTTCAGGGTGATAAGCAGATGACCGATATTGCTTGATACCTAATTCATGCATAACCTGCTGGAATATGCCTGACATGAAGTTTGATCCTTGATCAGACTGAACTGATTTTGGAAGGCCAACAAAAGTAAAGAACTTGACAAGAGCCTTAATGATTCTTAAAGGAATTGTTTCTGGGAAGCGAGTAGAAGCACACATAATTGTCAACAAATATTCAGAACCTGACTTAGTATTTGGTAAAGGACCAACGCAGTCTATTATTATTCGACTGAAAGGTTCATCAAAAGCTGGAATGGGTTGTAACCTTGCTTTTGGAATAACTTGGTTAGGTTTCCCTACCATTTGACAAGTGTGGCAACTTATACAATATTTAGAAACGTCCGATTTAAGTCCGAGCCAAAAGAAATGAGACATAATCTTGTGATAAGTCTTGTTTTCGCCTAAATGACCAGACATTGGACTTTCATGGGCTTTACTAAGTATTTCATGGCGAAATGACTTTGGAATAACAATTTGGTGATGAACAACCCAATCATCATCAGCTGGGACATCAAATGGTCGCCATTTTCTCATCAGAATACCATTCTTTTATAGTAACAAACAGGATTCTGAGACATTTCTTTTCGGGTAATGCCCTATCAATTTACTTTGAAATCTCAGGTTAATTTTGCTGTTCCTGGATTAACCGTGACTTTGAATGCGTTTCATGACCTCGGTCATTTGACCTTGGAGATGACTGACAAAATTTGGACGAGTCTGTCTGAGTATCAGGCAGACTAAGATTAAAAGACTTTTTAATATCGTCATTGAAAAATTGACCAACAAAAGTATCAGTTAAGTCAATATCATTTGAATCTTTAAAGTAAGCATTTTTAGCCATACCCCGAGTTACTGCACATGAACGGTACAAATCAGGTATTTCCTGCAAAATAGGATCATCTGTTTGACCTACACTAGGTGTTTCAGTTACAAGAGGATTAACAACAACCTTATCTCCAGCTAAGTCATTGCCTAGCTATAAATGTACACCTTTAAATGGTAAAGAATGTTTAACACCAACAACCACAGAGCCAGTAACCAAATCTGAAGACAAATTAACCTTATGAAGAGGAACCTTAATAACACCACACTCTAAACCCCGAATAAGGACACTAGTACCAGACGAAGTCTTCTCAGAAAAAGGCAGAACATCTACTAAAATAAGAGATTGAGAAGCTCCTGTATCTCTTAAAATTTTAAAAGGGGCATATATCACCTGAAAGTGATACAAAACTATGCAACATAAACGGTTCAAAAATCTCCATACAGGAATCAGAATTTGGTTCTGCCTTAACAATTGAATTTAACTCAAAAGAAGGCTGTGATTTAGGCTGAAGGCTGGTGAGCCCTGTAGGTTTGGCTGCACCCAGTTTCTTCTTCCTTTTTAATCTAAAACATTCTGAAATAAGGTGACCTGGTTTTTTGTACTCGAGATAAGGAATTTTGAACATTGGTTTCACCAGTAAATTTTGGTTTAGGTGAATTCGATTGACTAGACATGCTAGATGAATCACCAGACATAGGTTTATTTTGGGGATGTGAGGAAGCAGGTTTTGCTTTATTAACGAAAGAATTTTTGTGTGTAAGGTAGTAATCATCAGCTAAACGAGCTGCTTCATGTATAGTTTCAATATTTTTTTTTCATCTAAATGTGACTTATTGTCAGATTGAATGCATTTTTTGAATTGTTCAATTAATATCAGTTGTCTAAGATTATCATAATTTTGGTCTATTTTCTTAGAATAGCACCACCTGTCAAATAATTTTTCTTCGTTTCTTGCAAATTCAACGTGAGTCTGGCCAGATTCTTTTCTACAATTTCTAAATTGTTGTTGTCTGTATGCTTCTGGAACCAGCTTATAACCTTTGAGAATGAGTTCTTTTACAGTATCATGATCATTGCTTTGTTCTGTTCTAGGTTGCGAATAAATATTGCGAGCTTTTACTACTAAGACACTTTGGAGAAGTAAGGTCCATTGCTCCTTAGGCCATTTCAAGTTATTTGCAACTTTTTCAAAATGTTCGAAATATGTATCAACTTCATTTTTTTGAAATGGACGAACAAGCCTAAAATGTTATGTTACATCAAAATGGTCATTATACATATATCTGGGCTGATTTGCTCTATCTTGAATTTCTAATTCTTTTAATCTTAATTGAAATGTTCTTTCTTCTCTTTGCCTCTCTCTCTCTATTTCTTCCTTTTCCCTTTGAAATTGCCTTTCTCTTTCTTTTTCTTCAATATTCTCCTTGTGCTCTTTCTCTTTCAATTTCTTCCTTTTCCCTTTGAAATTGCCTTTCTCTTTCCTTCTCTTCAATTTCTATTTGTTTTTTCTCGTAATTTTCTCTCTTCTCTTTCTATTTCCAATTCCTTCTCCCTGTGTTGAAGTTTTAACAGTTCAAGCTCTCTTGAGCTTGCAACTGATGGAACATCAACAATGAGAGACAGAGCCTTTTCATAAGAAATGTCCTCATCAACAAAATATTGAACCAGAATATTCTTAATTTCATGCTTTCGCAATGAGGACTTGACTTCTCTTAATTCATAATGCTTGGCAAGATTGGGCAAATCAGGCTTTTAACCAAAATTCAATAGCTCCAAGGAAGGTTCGTTCGTAAACTTTTTTAAGTCAAAAGACATGGTAGCTTGTTGCTGTATTCAAATAAGAATGTTAGATTTCGATAAATGATAGTGAAAGTACACTCTAGATTTTTTTTAAAATTGAAATATGAAATTAATTTCTTAAATAATTTTGAACAGCAGATTTAAATAAAGAATTTATTTGATTTGTTTTGTTTTGTTTGTTTGTTTGTCTGATTTGTCAAATGTTCGTATCCGGGACGAGCCCTCAAAAGTTACGTATTAATGTAAAAAGAATGAAGAAGCCAGCAACAAACTTTACAAATAACAATATTTATTGACAATAGTACCAGAATTATTGACAATCTGAAATTAATGATAAATAATAATAATAATAAAAAAAAAAATTACAATAACTTGAATGTTTAACCCTAAAGTTTTTAATTTTAGATCCAATTTAATCAAGTTCCTGGTCCACAAATAATAAGTCCAATAATATCCGAATTTAAAATTAAACAGCTTTTAAACACACTTTTAAGATAACGAGAAATTCCCTTTTAGTTTAACACAGTACTATAAATGAAACTATTAGTCTAAACCAAGTGAGCCAAGAATGCAGTAGGAATCCCTTTAAATAATACCATAGAATAATCTAGAATAGCATAGAACATAAGAATACTCTAGAGTCTGAATCACGTTCTAAAAGACCTTTCTAGAAAGATCTGAAATCTTCTACATATATGTTTACATAACAGTGTCAAGAGATTGGAAATTTCCCAGACTAATTCTAAAAATAGACACGGTAAAAACCATTAGGATTATTGATATACAACAGTACTGATTTTGTAAATGTTTAATATGTTTTATATCTCTATTTCTACTCATGCTATTGCTCTGAAACTTTGAATATGCTTCTGTGACCATAATATCCAACCCCAGACGAAGATTCAATTTTAGCTCCACTGGCCGAAGGCCAGCGAGATATTGTCATGGCGGAATGTCCGTCGTGCGTCCGTGCGTGCGTTCAACTGTCCGTGCGAAACCTTTTTCTTTAAACATCTTCTCCTCCCAAACCATTAGCCCAATGAAACTTGGTAGAAATGATCCTTAGGTGACCCTTTTCTTAAATTGTTAAAGTTTATCTTAATTGACCCCCAAATTTTGGCGTGGCAGGGTATAGCATTTTTTCACGTTAAAAGATCTTCTCTTCCAAAACCGTTAGGCCGATTTCAATGAAACTTGGCATGAATGTTCCTAGGGTGACCCCTTACTTAATTTTTTCAAGAAATTTTGATTAAATCCTCCAAATATTGGCGTGTGCCAGGGCGGGGCATTTTTTAACGTTAAAATCTTTAAAAATCATCACTTTCCAAACCATTAGGCCGCTTTCAATGAAACCTGGTATGGATGTTCCTTGGGTGACCCCTTACTTTAAATTGTTCAAGATTTTTATTATTTGATCCCCAAATAGGGGCGGGACACTTTTTTCACGTTTAAATCTTCAAAAATCGTCTACTTCCAAACCATTAGGCCGATTTCAATGAAACTTGGTATGGATGTTCCTTGGGTGAAACTTAACTTAAAATGTTCAAGAAATTCTAATTGACCCCCAATTTTGGCGTGGCAGGGCAAAAATCTAGGGTTATGAACGCCAGTGGAGCGATACAGGCCCATGAGGACTTAAAATATTGGTTAACCTTTTACGTGCATCTTCTAAATATCGGTTATTTCCCTGTTCACAAAAGCTTTTGCTTTGAAACTTTACATATATGCTTATGTGACCGCAATATGAATTTTCAATTTTGTGAAATTAATTTTAATTAAATTTTCACCCTTTTCAGATTTTTATTCAATGAAATCTATTCCAATATCGACAATTATTTACCGGTACCGTTTAGTAATTTTCATTAGACCTCAATGAAAAAAGCTAGAATTACAGCCTTTTAATCTAGCCGCTGTCATAATGCAGTGATAGCGCTCCAGACTGTCATTCAAGAAGTTCTGGGTAGGATACCAAACGGCAGCACTCATCCTCTCCGACTATTTGTCTTCCACCGATGGGTCGATATGGGATAACAGCTTGAGGCTAGGGAAAAATGAAATGGTTGTTCTGATGTGAGGAATACCAAAATTGTTCAGTCGGGCTATAAAACTGAAATATTGTTGAAAGCTGGCTTTAAATCTAGCATGGATCATCAGTTCATAGATCTAAATGATAAAGCTATGAACATAATTATTGGGCCACCAGGGGCAGAGCACCGGGGGGGGGGGGTAGGAATTAATTCTGTATAGATATCTTCATAAATTTTCTTCTAATCCAGGGGCCAATTTTGATAGTTGACAAAGTTGATAGACCTTTATTGACAATCTGAAATGCAGAGCACCAGGGAAAGGGGATAGAGCTAAGAGGCTAAATGTAACCTGACACTCTACAAGCCATATTTTTAGCCCAATCAAAATGAAAATTTGGCAGAATGCTTATCTTGGTGAAATCTCAGACAAGTTCAAAATTGGGTCAAGAGGGATCAAAAATTAGGTCAAGGGGTCAAATCTAAGAAAACCTCTATCTATAGGTCATATTTTTGGTCTAATCAAACTGAAAATTTGCCAGAATGATTAATTTGAAGAAATCTCGGAGAAGATTGAAATTGGACCAAATAGGGTCAAAAACTAGGTCATGGGGTCAAATCTTAGAAAAACGTTGACAACTTTAGATGGTAAATTCTGGTGAGCAATTAAGGGTCACTATATCAATAATCATGTTTTTCATTTGGGTGTTCTCTATAATAAGATAATTATGTATTCTTTTTTTTTCAATTCGTTCTTAAATTATTAACTAACAGTGGTTCGGGAGGAGTAGTCGTTAAATGATTTCGGGATCGAAATAAGCCCCGGCCGTGCACGCCCATATTTATGGGCCAATCAAAATTTTGCTAACAATTTTTGAAAAGGGTCTCCCAAGAAAAATTCTGGTAAAGTTTCATTGAAATCGGTCGAATGGTTCAGGAGGAGATGTTGTTCAAAGAATTCGGGCTCAAAATAAGCCCCGCCCTGCCACGCCCTTATCTATGGGCTAATAAAAAATTCGCGAACAATTTCGGAAAAGGGTCACCAAGAAACATTCTGGTAAAGTTTCATTGAAATTAGCTCTGTGGCTCAGGAGGAGATGTGATTCAAAGATTTCGGGCTCAAAATAAGCCCCGCCCTGCCACGTCCATATTTATGGGTCAATCAAACTTTCGCGAACAAATTTTGAAAGGGGTCACCCAGGGAACATTCTGGTAAAGTTTCATTGAAATTAGCCCTGTGTTACAGGAGGAGATGTCGTACAAAGATTTCAAAGTGAAAAAATGCCATGCTCTGCCAAGCCCATGTTTATGGGCCAATCAAAATTTCGTGAACAATTTTTAAAGAGGGTCGAAAGAACATTCTGGCAAAGTTTCATTGAAATCGGTCCAATGGTTCAGGTCCAATGGTTCAGCTCGCACGACGGACCACGCACGACGGACTCAGGTTGAGTAGTATTATTTGCAGAATATTTGAGGTTGTTTTTTTTCAATTATAATATGCTCCAAGTGGCAGCGTCGTGCTTCTTTAATGTCGTAACATCAATTTTTTTCTTAACTCGAAAAAGACAGTCCGAAAGGTAATTTAATTTCAGCATGCGGAACCCATATTTCATCAGATCAAACAGCAGTCTTTCTGTATTTTGACTATGAAACGTAATCCGTTAGGGCTCTGGAACTTTAATGACCTGAATGCGGCCCCAAACCTAATGAAAAGACCGCTGTTTCGTCTTCAACTAAAACGCTCTAATTACGATGTTTGGTCTCTTTTGGTAATATTCAGAGTTTTGTAAAAAAAGAATTATCTGATGCCATTGTGTAAAAAAAGAAGAAAAACAATACGATTTATATAGGTAGGTATTTTGTACAGCTAACGGATCGTTCAAATATAGTCGTAATCTCAATTCTGTTGCTCCTACCAATTAGTTGATAATTGTAAAACTAATAGGGTAGAAGGCAAATGCAAGGATTTAGACTTATAATAGATCTGGTTCGAGAAATACCAGCAATCCATATTTTAGGTACTCCAGTCCACAGGCGATTGATTCACAATCCAAAGTTCGTCTTATAGGTTTTACATATTTACATGTATAGCAAAACTCGGATTATCGGACTATCGCATGTGGTAAAGTTATGTAAAACCCGATTGCATAAACCACAGATGTCACTAGACTGGTTATCGTTACTAATGCTAACTACTTGTGTCAAATTATACAGTTAAAAGAAGTTCAGGGGGTCACGACCTAGAAACACACATTTCCGGCAAATTACTACAATTTGCAGAAGTAATGGACTAGATACAAAACATAGTTCTGTCTATACAGTGTATAGACACAAACTTTGTTTTTGTTCTTGACTTTCGATAAGCTTACGCAGATATTCTATTCGCCTGATTTTCATTTTATATTTTAAAAGGGAATTTTGCCTTAACTTCACATGTGAAAGAATTCTAGTATCACACCAAAAACGAAATGAACAGTGGTTTTGAGAAGAGAAGTCTTGAGAAATAATAAAATGAATCTAGAAGGGCACTACTTTATTTCGAATCTATTAAGAACCCACAGGGTGTTCCTTGCGTAGTAACACTGGTGAACGAACATTCGTTCACCAAGAAACTTTCGTTCACCAAAAAACATCATCATCCATGATCACATCACATTCATTTATAGTCCGTTTTCCTCTATCGAGGGTTCGACTTTTTGACAAGTCTTAACCTAAGCCGTCTTCGCCTCTCAGACCGGTTTTGAGGATCAGCACATTTCATTCCAAGTTTCTTTCTGTCATCCAACAATACATTCATCCTAAGTTCTCTTTGATCTGCCTGTTCTCTTTTTTGCAGCTACGTTCAGCATGCGTACTTAAGCAATCAAGTCGCTCTACATGGCCAAAACATCTCATCCTACTTGTGAACCACATCATCATCTTAGCAAGTCCTGGTTGCCAAGCTTTGAGAAGAGTGACTCTGAATTTACTTCATCAACTGCCTTGACATGGGTCCAACGGAAAATTGCTCGGCCATTTCTTCGGAGGTGGTTCAAAGTCGCTGTCATGGCCCAAGTATCTACAACATTCAGCATTACGCTTCTCCGTGTGCTGAGAATACCCAAACTCGGGTCGAAAGCGGGAGACTGCGGTTAGTGAAAGGGGGGGGGCAGTTGGCGAAACTTGATTCAAGTCGTTTTGCATCTTGTTACAGGAGCCAGTTCACAGTCACCTCCAGCAGAGAGTATGTCTCCTATATTACAAAACTCTGGAACAGCCTCCACCTTTTCCTCATCAACTTGCAGCCGTTCCCATGCATCGAGGGCAATTGAAATCACGACCTTACAGCCAGAAATTGTACATCTCCATCTCAGATTTCCAAGTCTCCAGCTTCACCAGCAGTTCCTCCATCAGCACTGAACATCAAGTTGACTTATATGTGACCAACCCTAACCCTGCTTCTCACATCCTTGAACAAGGACTGCACCAGACGCATCAACCATTCATCCAACTCCTAGTTTACGCATTGTCCACCAGATAACCCCTTGGAGCTGTAACTGACCAGTTTAGACATCGAGAACACTAGGCACATTAGGAACATCGCTGGGACTTTTCCGTAAACTGAAAAGTTTACTTCAGACGTAAGTGCGGTAATTTTGGGACTCATATTTTAGGTAATTCGGCTTAAAGCTGGTGGTAATTCGGTTATTTAATACGCTTGAAGAAAAACACACCTCGTTAATGCTTTCCGATCGTCTGTGGATATTTATTATGCAAATTTTAATTCGATGACAAAACGCAGTAAAACACGTGCGATGTGACGCGCTTTCATGTATGAGCCCTTAATATTCCCGAGGCCTATTCCGTAGAATCGCTGAAGGTTCCCGAGTGCTCTCGGCGATTCTATTTTTAAAGATAAGTCCGAGCGATATTCGTAATGATTTTCCAGTTTACGAAAACGTCCGAGCGGTGTTCCGAATGCACAATCGGGAACCCTAGGCGATTTTGTTTTCAACCCAAAAGTTGGCCACAGACGCTCGGAAAGAATTTGAAAGATGTGATTTTCGTCAAGCGTATTAAATAACCGAAGTACCGCCAGAAGCCGACTAGACTGGTCCTACTGTCGACTATCAGAAAAGCCACACTGAGTCGACAGTAGGACCAGTCTAGAAGCCGAATTGCCTGAAAATGATCCAAAATTACTACACTTACGTTGACTGGCGAGGCTGTCTCACTGGCTTATTCTCTGAACGTCGAGTCGCACCTTTCCATATCGGTAAAATTGGAGTACAAATAGAGGAACGTCAATTAAGAAATAACGGATAACTGATCAGAAAAAGATGTGATATGTCGATTAAAATTTAATGAATGGAATGAATATATTTCATCTCATCTTTTTGTATCATATTTAGAAAATACACGAAAATCTTTTCTTTTGCAGTCTTGACACTTCTTAAATTTCCATATGAAACATTGAACAAATATCAATTATTATTTAACATACATTATTTAAGAAAAATCAACTAATGGGGAAAAAAGACACATTTTTATTCAAGATTTTTCTTTATCATTTTCAAAGTAAATCTTTCTAAATTTTCCCAAAATGTTACTCATATATCAGATAAAATACATCATCTCGTCATAAAATGCATACATATTCACAAGATTAGTTTATTTCATTCAATTTCACAGCAAAATCCAGAATGAAAATAGTATGAAAAATTAACTATTTCGGAATACGTAATTTTACTTTTCTCATATTATTTTGCAAAAATTATCATTTAAAATGTCTTCGAATAATACTTTTTAATGGCTCGTCTTTGGATTGATATTTTTCGGTTGACCATTGTTCGGTATTTTTTTCAAATCGTTGGTAAAAAAGAAATGTTTGGAAGATTTTTACATGCATATGGTCGCGTCTTTGGTGGAATCTGAACATAGTATGACGGCGTCATCTCACTCGAATTCGCCCAGCTTTTTGAGTTCTTCTGTGTATTTTGCTGAAACAGGTCTAACGCTTTTACAGCACTTTCTGACAAAGTTCATAATTGTTTGGCAACAATGCGGCGTGGTAGATTGAATGATTTTGGCATTTTCTTCCAACACCTGTTGGAACGTTGTTTTCTATTCTTTTCCATTCCTTACGGCCAGAAATTGTACATTTCCACTCCAGAAGACTTTGTCACACTTTCTTCCATGTCAAAGTTTTCTTGTAATTTTGTGTTAGATCTTTTATCTTTAAAAAAAAAAGTGGGATTTAAATAGTTCGGAACTAACATGTATCATTATCGTTTGGAATTATGGACGTTTCGTACCATAACCATTTCGTACCAGACTTTTCGTACCATATGCGAAGACGTTTCGTACCATAGGCGAAGACGTTTCGTACCATAAGTGAAGACGTTTCGTACCATAGGAAAAATCGTTTTGTACCATAAAATTACCATTTCGTACCGCAGGGAAATCCATTTCTTATTATTTTGATACAGAATTCATACCATGGCATATGTTTGGTTTTTGGATGACAGAAAATAAGTCAAAATTTATTTGATAATACTCCGTTGATATTTTATCATTTTATGAAAAGGTATATGATAATTGTTACTTTAATTTAATATATACCAAACAAACAATTATCCACAAAAAAGAGGATGGACGATGATATTTTTTTCTATTTATTCTTTTTATCTTTTTTTGTTGATGAATTTCAAAAAGGCGCCTAAAATTCGTGAACTTGTTAGCATCTATACCTGAAAAATCATAAGCTACGAAACAAAAATAAAAAAAGACCGTCGTAACTAGAACTAAATCATACTGATTATAGTTTGATAAATTACCTAAATTGCTATAATTTTCTTTAAAATTATGTATTCTTAATATATAGATAGTGTTTATTGAATAAGTTAATGTTCATTTCTTGAAATATGTATTATCTCCTGGGCGACGTGCTGCAATTGGTTCAGAACATTGAATACAAAATCCACTTGTAGCCCCCCCCCCCAAAAAAAAAAAAATATCACCAATATACTCTCCAAAGCATATCGTTATTTATTCAATTAAGAAACGTGCTTATTGCTTATCAGTTGACGATTAATAATTGAAGGCAAACACCAAACAATTCATTGTCAATTTGTTATTACCAATCTTGTGACAAACAGGAGTCAAACAACATACCAGCCAATCAACTATTTCATAATTTGGCCCACGCCTTTAATTAGTTAAAGGCTATAAATTTTATAGGCTCGTAGCACAAGCACAAATATCTTTTTGGATTTTACATGAAAAAATTGAGTTATTTAAGAAATTGACTTTTTGAAAATCATTTATTCCATTTTGGTACGAAATGGTCATCGTATGGTACGAAACGTCTTCGCCTATGGTACGAAATGGTCATCGTATGGTACGAAATGGTAATATATTTTATGGTACGAAATGGTTATGGTACGAAACGTCTGTATACCATCGTTTGTGTTCATTGAATTTCACTTTTTACAATATTCATACAAAACATTTTTACATATCAACATTTTATTCCGAACATTTCATTTCAATATCCTTTCAAAATCAGCATTTAGAGCGACAAAATTTAACCGTAGGCTTTTTTATGTCTATTATAATTTAAGTGTTTCAAGGTAAATAGTAATTTTATTCCTAAATCGTGCACTAACGTTTCCCATGGGATCCCTCTTAATCCCCTATAGGTGTGAAAATCGAATTGACGTTCAGAGAACACACCGTCTCAATATAGTATCGGAGGGTAGTGTAGATTGCGACAAGTTTTCCAGTCTAGGTACATTGCTATGTGCACAATCGGGAACCCTCGGCGATTCTTCGGTTTACGGAAAATTCCGAGCGATGTTCCGAATGCTATGTGCAGTCTATAAACCGGAAAATCTAGCGGAAAATCCCGAGTTCTTATCTGCTATCGTAATTTCTACTTTCGTTTTCAACACTATCGAATTCACCAAATACTCAACATTTTAAAAGAAGCAACAAACAACAACATCTGAGTATAATGTCATTGTCTACACTATCAACGATTTCAACGAAAACTTCAATCGAGGGCGTATCGAGATTCAGATAATAGCCTGGAACCCCACTGTATCGATCTACTTAGCATTAACTGATGAAAAACGATTATAATATCAATCTTGCCTAAATTCATAAATATTTCCAAATAAGTTTATTCTTTAACTTACTACAAAGCACAAAATGGTAGTCATAACACAGTTATTTGGCATAAAAATAACAACAATAAGCAGCCATATCAAATTCAGTGAATTTTGAAGTCACTCCATTGTATCGATGCATTGTTGGAAATGATGTCAAAACTTACAATATGGAGCCCAACCAGTACCAAGATTATTGAATTTGAATTGAATGATGTGTTATTAAGGATTAGCGAGTGTTCTTTTTCGGAATATAGTAGTTTTTTCATCACATTTAAAATTGTTTAGACTACCGCTAGTTCTTTAATTTCAACAAGAACCTTTTTACCATTCAGTTAAGAATTGAAGGCAAGAATGTAGCACCTTTCAAATATTTCTTGACATCAAAGTCCTTAAAATTTACTCGTGAACTAGTCATCTATATTGAACTGGAATTTTGGCATTCTGGTGAAAATATCCAAAGATTTGTTAATAGATCGATACAGTGGATAGATCGATACAATGAGGTCCGAGTATACCTCAAGTTTGGGTTATCAAAAACGAAAGAAGACTTTCCAAAAATCGAAATACCTTCCTCCTTGGATGAAATGGCTTCGATGTTAGAATAACAGTGCTAGAGGTAGCGAGTAATGTTTACCAGGTTTTAGCTCCACTGGCCGAAGGCCACTGAGGCTATTGTCATGGCGTTTTGTCCGTCGTCCGTCCGTCCAAGCGTCCGATCGTAAACTTTTCTTAAAAAATCTTCTCAGAAACTATTTCTCTATGTTATATAGTGGAAACTTTGAAAATCATTTTCAATATCAGTAGGGGAAAACCGGGTAAATTCGGACGGTTTTTACCAACCTTATTTCAGGCTTGATTGTGAAGCTATAGGTGGAAACCCGGACACTAGCCGTATTCTCATCACTCGAGTGGTCATTAAACTTGCTTTTTATCCAAACAAATGAGAAGCAAATGATGGCCAAAACGCTGTGAAAACGAGAAGTTTGAGAGTACTGTGAAACGGGTAAATTCGGACGGGGTTGGTAAAATTCGGACATGCAAGCGGTAAAACTCGGACATGTTTATCGTCAAAGGGTGAAATTCGGACAATTAAGGAATATCAATAATTAGGGGAAGAAAGGCACGGATTTTTGTTAGTTTGAACGAAGAATATTAATACGAAGCTTTAAAACTTCAATTCAGGAATGCTTTAACTATAGATACTATATTTATTCATCAACTTTGATGTTGAAAATTGGCAAATATTTTAAATAAAATACAGACAAATGAGCATATTAGCAGACGCGGACATGAAATGTCTATATGTGTATGAAGTTCGGATGTATTCAAAGAAAAAATAGATATAAGGGGTTTAGTTGATATTACATGAATTTCAAACCATACAACTTGTATAGTCCGAATTTTTACTTCTGTTGAAAATTGAAAGTGGAAATTCGGACACTTCGAAAAAAGCTATGTATTACGATTTTGAGCAAATAATTGTTGATAATTTTATTAAAAGTGTTAACCTCTTTAACATTTTAATCGAATAATAACCGTTTTACAACTATTTCTCGCTAATCCGTAGCTATTTCTTAACCGTTGACCTAGCCTATATTCGTCAGCAACGTATGAATGTCAGTTCAATTCGCAAGGTAGCTAGGGGTTTGTGACTTCAAATGGTTTTATTTTCACCAACATATCTATTATTTTATCACAAATTAAACTGACTTATGCAATATATATCTCAGAATTTATAGAAATATTTGATAAAAATGCTGTTGTCATTGCTTTTTCAAAAAATTATCTGAAAAAGTATGTCCGTATTTATACGTCTGTCCGAACTTCTACGGTTTTCCCCTACAGTAGAACCCAAAATTTCTAATCAAAACTTTTATTTACTATTAGAAGAATTTCAAGCCAGTGGAGTGACTCAAGCTATCCATGGCTCTCTAGTAAATTCTTACTTCTCACTTCTTTTCAAATTATAACTCATAACATAACATATATTTAATTGTAAAACAGTATAGTAGTGTGATATCACCATTTACTAATAATTCATTTTTAAAAGTTGTGTTCATCAATATTTGTGCATTCTGATTGGCCGAAAAAGTTGTTTTTATTCCCTAATGAAAACAATTTCGAGAACTCAGTTATTTTTTGAGTCTACCTTCCGCAAGAAGTAGACCCATAAGAAATCTATTTCTGAACTGACAATTTTTCACATAAGATATGAAGATAATATTATTTCTTTATCTCTGAAATTGATACAATGCAATCATTTCACCAGTTCTGGACAATAAACTGTTCTGGTCCACTTCAGAAAACATTCTAAAAATCCCTTTTTTAAAAGAAATTCAAGCTTTTCAATTTATTTTGTATAGAGGACTACCAAATTTCTGTCGCAATTTTTTTTTCAACACACAAAACCTTTAAAACTCCTTCAGAGGCTTGAATTTTTCAACATGATTGTATCTAGCAAAAGAGGACTCCTAGGCACCAGAAAAAAATGTGTCTCCAAAAATGAAACACAAAATTAATTCTGTCTGAAAATTGTATGTAATTAAAATCAAAATTCTACCTATGAATGTGAAAATACTTGATAAATATTTTGAATTTTAATATCTATTGCTGGCAAGGAAGAAAATATGAAGGTAAGTTTGGGTTGTAAGTTTACCAATTCTGGTCCATTATGAGATTTTTTAATTGATAGTTGTCATCAGAAGCCCAAACCAACTGATTATGGATTATATCAATTAATCAGCCCATCAACATCCTCAGGGCATGCTCTTTCAGATTCCTTTGTTAAATTCTGATAGGCTTGATAACATGGGTGAAACAGCTTTTCATGTCACCAGAAAATGGCTCCCAATGGTGAAATATTCAAAAAATCTTCTCTAAAACTACTGTACAGAATTTAACCTAACTTCAATAGAATGATCTTTTGGACAAGCTCTTTAATATTTCCTCGTTAAATTCTGAGTGAGTTGATCTCATGGGTGCCATGGGCTGCCATGTCATCAAAAAAGAACCCTTATGGTAAACTTTTAGATAAATACTCTTCACTGAAACTACCAGTCAGAATTCAATCTTATTCCACAGGAATTATTCTTTTGGCATGCTCTTTCAGATTTCTTCTGTAAATTCCGATTGGGTAGATATCATAGGTGCTATAGGATACAGTGTCATCAGAAAATGGGCCTTCTAAGTCTTTTTATAATCTTTTTCTCTAAACTACTAATCAAAATTCAACCAAACTTCATGGAAATGATCATTAGGATATGCTCTCTGAAATTTCTTTGTTAAATTCTTGTTGGGCAATGAACATGTGTACTAAAGGCTTTCCAGTAAGCGACAAAAAGGGGCCAAAACAGAGAAAGGAAAAATACTAAATGTCTATAACTAGGATATGATATGAATGATTTTGTGTAGGCCTGTATTAAGTAAAGGTTGATGAGTGTCTTTGATTCTGGTATCTTGATGAACCCTTGACCCTCAAATATTGAATTACTGTGGAACCCTTGATCCTGATTGTGACCTTTGACCTACTTTCTTAAATTGAGAATAATACAAGGGTCGAGGGCTGTATCAAATCAATACATGTATTAAGATTTACATTTTCACAGACCTTGACTTGCTTTCTAAAATCATTATTTACTTAAAGCAATTAATGTTTCTTCTGGTTATCTAGGGGCACTTCCAGTGGATCAATACTTGGCCCTCCTATAATGTTATTTCACGGGTTTGATATCAAATTTTACTGGATTTAGTTTAGTTACCCCTTTATCAGTCTACAAAAAATACTGTGTTCAGATGAAAAACATGTCTTTCATGGGTAGAGGGTCCTTCTCTATAGGTTATACAGTTGAAACTTAGAAAATCATGATCTCAGGATCTAACATATGAAAATGGATACCAAAAAATTTCTTTTCAGTGATCCTTTATCAGTCTACCAAAATATTGTTATCAGATGAAAACTAGAACTGTCGCAAATAGGACTAATACCCCCACCAGGGCATTGTCCTACAAGGGCTATTTCCCAGTGTAAGTGCTTTTCAGTACATGATCTATTTGCAACATGATAACAAAAATTGAGTAAAATTTAGAAGTTCAAGGGAGATAATTTGGCAACAACTGTGTGCAATATTGCTCCAGTTAATAACTAGAAAATCATGAATGGCTTCAGTTGCTCCACAGGCTTGAAATTCTTGTAATAGCAAATCAAGGTTTTGACTAGATTTTTAGATATTTTGGCCACACTGATTTTGAAAATGATTTTCATAGTTTCCACGATATAACATATAGGGAAATGACCTCCGCCCATAAAAGACATATTTTTCATCCATTCACAATAATTTTTGGCTGCATGACAATAGGTCACCCAAGGATCATACAAATGCAGTTTGACTGATATCCATTATATT
The DNA here is from genome assembly GCA_948146395.1 of Fragum whitleyi. Taxonomy (NCBI): domain Eukaryota; kingdom Metazoa; phylum Mollusca; class Bivalvia; order Cardiida; family Cardiidae; genus Fragum; species Fragum whitleyi. The sequence continues at coordinate 6,589,413 of OX411555.1, read as the reverse complement.
CCAAGGAAATGATTTCAAAGTTTCCACTATATAACATATTGAGAAATGACCTCCACCCATCGCATACATATTTTTCATCCAATCACAATAATTTTTGAAATACTGATGAAATGTCACTCAAGGATCATTCCAGTGAAATTTGGTTGATATCCATCAATAATATCCTGAGAAAAATGATCTTGAAAGTTTCCACTTTATAACATATAGAGAAATGACCTACGCCCATAAAATACATATTTTCCATCCCATCTCAATAATTTTTGGTAGACTGATAAAGGGTCACTCAAGGATCATTCCAGTGCAATTTGGTTGATATCCATATATTACATTCTGAGAAAATGATTTTCAAAGTTTCAACTATATAACATATAGAAAAATGACCTCCGCCCATAAAATACATATTTTCCATCTGATCACAATAATTTTTTTGTGGACTGATAAAGGATCACCCAAGGATCATTCATGTAAAATTTAATTGGTATCCATAAATTAGAATCTGAGAAAACTTACTTTTTACCATATTTGGAAATTAGCCACGCCCATTTATTCCACATTTTTCACTGAATCAAGATTTCTTGAACAACTTTGAAAGAGGGTCACCCAAGAGGGTCATTCATGTGAAGTTTGGTTGAAATTCAGCCAGTAGTTTCTGAGGAGAAGATTTTTAGCTCCACTGGCCGAAAGGCCAGCGGGCTATTGTCATGGCGGGGTGTCCGTCGTCCGTGCATCCGTCCGTCCGTCCGTAAACTTTTACTTTAAAAATCTTCTCCTCATAAAGTACTGGCTGGATTCCAATCAAATTTCACAGGAATGTTCCTTGGGTGACCTTCTTTCAGATTCCTTCAAAGATATTTTATCGGTTGAAAATCATGGCTGTAGTGGGCGTGGCTAATTTCCATATATGGTAATAGGTGGCTTTTCTCAGAAACTGATTGATGGATATAAACCAAACTCCACATGAATTATCCTTGGGTGGCCCTCTATCAGCCTACAAAAATCATTGTGATCAGATGAAAAATATGTATTTTATGGGCGGAGGTCATATCTCTATATGTTATATAGTGAAAACTTTAAAAATCATTTTCTCAGATTCTAACCACTGGATATCAAACAAATTTCCCTGGAATGATTCTTGAGTGACCATCAACAAGTCTATGAAAAAATATTGTGATCAGATGGAAAATGTGTATCTTATGGGCGGAGGTCATTTCTCTATATGTTATATAGTGAAAACTTTAAAAATCATTTTCTCACAATCTAATGGATAGATATCAACCAAATTTTACATGAATAATACTTGAGTGACCCTTTATCAGTCTAGCAAAAATTATTGTGATCGGATGAAAAATATATATTTTAAGTGCGGAGGTCATTTCCCTATATGTTATATAGTGCAAACTTTGAAAATCATTTTCTCAGAATCTAATCAATGGATTTCAACCAAATTTTACTAGAATGATTCTTTAGTGATACTTTATCAATCTATGAAAAAATATTGTGACCAGATCAAAACTATGTCTTTTATGGGCAGAGGTCATTTCTTCAGATAGGTTACATGGTGGAATATCCAATATAAGGTAAAACAACTATCCTGAAAGGTTAAACAGATGGATTAGATATCATGGAAATTTTATTTCTGTGAAGTTGTATCAGTCTGCAAAAAAGTATTTTGATAAGATGAACAGCATATTTTTTTTATTGGCAGAGGGTATTATAACAATACCCTTTAACATATAAAGTGAATATTTGATCTCCCTTTTGGTATCACCTCAATGATGATTTTTTCTAGACTTGTTCAATTTATAGGTGTAATGATTATAGATTAGAAGGAACAAAACCTTCGTTGAAATTCAAATGTAGAGAAACATTAGTTGAAATAAGTTGCCTGAGAATACCCCCTCAGAATTGGTGAGTTTCGTTGAACGAAGGGTGAATCTGCACAGAGTGTAAAATGATGTTCTGACCTCCTGACATTATGAGTGGAGTAGAAAGAGTTGAGTTGACTGCACTTTTAGGCATTGGGCAGAATAAAATAAATATATTGGATTGAATATTTTACTTCTTACTATAGTTAGTTAGAATTTTGTTTTGATGACAAACAATTGTTGTGAAGTAACATCTTTTAGTAGTGATTAACTAAAAGTGGAAAGATCTACAATCAAAATTTTGCAGACAAAGTACCAGTATATTGTGCAGTGACATTCTGTTAGTGTTGAAATTCTTATATTTGGATTTTAACAAAATTTCACTAGAATGATTCTTGGGTGACCCATTATCAGACTGCACAAAATTATTGTGATTAAATGAAAAATATTGGTGTAATAGGTAGAGGTCAATTTATTCACTGATTATGAGTTTTTTATGCAGAAATATTTCAGCATATGACCCTTATTTACTAGAAATAAACTTTCACTCATTCATTCACTTCAATTCTCATTTAAACAGCTTTATCATCCTCTAATAGTCATTATCAAGATATTCAGGCCTGTGGAGCGAAATCAGGCGCTCAAGCGCCTCTAGTTAAAGAAAAAGTTTACGACCGGACGCACTGACACACAAACAGAGGCATGACCGACACAACGCCATGACAATAGCCCTAGTGCCTTTCAACCAGTCGAGCTAAAAACAAGAGGCCTAGGAGGACCTGTATCGCTCTACTGGCTTAAATATTTCAAGAGTTGAAAGAGAGATATTGAAAATAGGAGATATTGAAAGTCACCATCATTCAGAAAGAATTCTGACTTTTTCCAAATTGATACTTATTTACAAGCTATCAGATGTGAACACATATAACTAATATGTAAAATTACATGGAAGAAGACTATTTATATATCACTTTAAAAATCAAAGTACTTAAAGCTTTCAAAGCATAGATAGCATAGATATATTAGTAATCTTCCTTTTAAAAATTTATTATGATACAAAATCAGGGTTTAGATAAAGCGAGGAGTTAAAAACCATACTTTTGAATGAGTTCTTATTTGAATATACATGTACATAGTTCATATCCGAGTGACACATATAATAAAGTGTGCATAGTAAAAATTCTGGTCAAGCTAAGTCATTACTTAGCACACATGTGACATTCTTGGAAATCCACATTCAAATACACTGTACAACCGTGAGTGTGAAAGATTTCTCATAAATCCCGATTTTTCTTTCCTTATTTCTGTTCAAATGTTCTCATTTTCTAATTGAGTCCCCTTTCTGATATAAAAGTTTTCTGGTCATTGTTTATCACGGATGAGCCAAATTTTCATGTCCCTACGTTTGTATTTTCAGATGACTTTTGCTCTTTCAGAAGGTTTTATCATTTTGACTAACATACTGAACAAGTTTCAACATAAATGCGCTTATTGTATGGCCCTTAGAATGTAAACAAAGAAAGTGTCAACAGGTATCCTTTTCTTGTGTTTTCATATGGAATATTTCAAATTTAAATTCATACGCTTGATTTTAATGACCTTACAAACATTACTATCCAATATTCATGAATTGTCGCCCCTATGATATAAACACTAAAGAGAGTTGATGACAAACGACGCACAATGGGATATTTAATGATCACACAGCTCACCATAAGCCCGATTTGCCCTTATGAGCTTAAAGTATGAGGGGGATGTAACTGCAGACATAGGTATGCAACATTATGGGAGAACTACATTTTATGGCAAAAACATTCATTGATTTAGTGTTAAAGCTGCCAGAAGCAGTTTGCACTCATTTGAACTTTGAGACTTCCTCAACATTTTGTATGTTAACTTCAGCCAGCAAAGCGGACACTTTGCAAGCTAAAAATCACAATTATTAAACTCAAATTGTTTAATAAATTTTATTTCAACCATAACCTGACAATGTTGACTTTGATTGATCTGAATTCCAAAATATCTTAGCAGATTACAAAGAAACAAGAGGGCCAGAATGGTCCTGAACCCCTCACCTGAATTTTATTGGTCCAGTTGATCTCATCCAAGTAACTTTCTGGCAAAGTTTCATGCACATTTGCCTTATTGTTGAAGAGGGGATGTTATTCAAAGATTTAAAGTGATGATAGACTCTGCCCACCTATTCAATACTGAGGAGACTCATAAAAAGTTCTGCCCTGCCACACAAATATTTATAGGCCAATTAAAGTTTACTCACAAAGGGTTCCTCAGGAACATTCTGGTAAAGTTTCATTAAAATCAGTCCAGTAGTTCAGGAGGAGATGTTGTTCAAAGATTTCGGGCTCAAAATAAGCCTGGCCTTGCCCTGCCCATTTTCATTGGCCAATCAAAATTTGGCAAATTACTTTTGAAAAAAACCACCTAAAGGACATTTTGGTAAAGTTACATTGAACTCGGCCCAGTGGTTTCAGAGAAATAGATGGTTTAAGAAAAAGTTAATGGAAGGACATACTCACTCCTAACAGACACCAGCCAGGACAATATCCCTGCTGGACTTTGTCCAGTGTAGCTTATAATGTACAAATTGACACTTCTTAGGGGAAATAATTAAGTGGCTGATTTTAGTGATGGGCAGCGATTATTATTGATAATCAGTTGGCTTTGGCTTCCAATTGTGATAATTGATTAAGAAATTTCATAATTGATTAATCAGCTCCTTAGACACATAAAAGAAAGCCATTATAAATTTATTTCGAAATGGACATCAGCTTGATTGCTCAGCGTGAAACAGTTGTAACTGCCTATGTTTATAGGCAGTCACAAGTGTTTTATGCTGAGCCATGAAGACGGTAGAAAAATCTGAAAAAAGGAGTCGTTAGGTCATGAGTTTTAACTAAACTTTCGCATTCTTTTCTTCAAAGGATGATATACACTTAAATACTCATGTCATCATATCAGTAGATTAAGACCTATGGAGCAAATCAGCCACTCAAGCAGCCAATCAGAATGTTTTATTATGATAGAAAAAATCTAGACCTGAACTAATGACCTTTGTTCAAATTTTCAGGAACTGATATAACCATGGCTTCTTCAAATCCACTTGAAGACAAACATGGAATGGATGGAAATGCTCATCCAGCAAAGAAAGGTTAGAATTAAAATAACTTATGTAAAGTTTGATAATATCTAAGTAACATTGATGCAAAAATAAAACAACAACAAAATAACCAGTGTTAGTACAGATTAGAAAGGAATGTTAATACATACCTTAGATTATTCTTCGAGGTAAAGGTTTTGTCAATTGATTTCTTTTAAATGAATAGTATAAACTCTTCTAACTATCATAGCTGTTAGAAAATCTTTTACACAATTGTCCAACAAGTGAACAAGAATTGAATAGAACTTTAAAAATAAGAGAAATGAATCTTTCAATCTCTGTCCTCTTGTGTTGCACAACCTATGGTTATCAAAACCATATTGTGTTTTTTGCAGGGATAGAAGACTCATTTGAACTTACACAGAACAAAGATGATTGGTATATTAAATATGGAGATACCACGACGGCCATATCAAAGGCGATTACACAGCAAAGAGGGCTTGAGATAGATGGAAATACTCTAGCAACAGATGAAGACACATATGAACTTTTGTTTAAAGATGGAAAAATCATTATAGAAGGTATGGAAAGTGTTGACACCAATGAAAGCATGGCAACTGGAGATAACACTTTTGAAGAATCTGATGGAAGCAACACAAGTCAAAAAGGGACAAAAAACGACTCAGATATACATCAATACAAGGACAAAAATAAAGGACGAGATGACTGGAAAGGTGAATGTTCCCAGAGTTCCTGGCAATCAATTCATGTCATGATGGATAAAAATGTTAACAGTGATATGCTATTATCCGAAAAAGATCCCCTTATGTCTTTAAAAGAAGTAAATGATAAATGTTTACCAGAAAAGGATGATGAGTTGATCAATACCGTAGAAACTTGTACTTATAATCAGTCAATGAAGGATGGTACCTGTGATGATCTTCCTACAAGGGAAAAGAACTCAGTAGATGAAAGGACAAGTAACAGTGGAGCAAGATCATTATCTTCAGATTATTGGAATGTGTCAAGTGATGGTGCCAAAATAAAGAAAACTGGTGAACAGAAACCAATCATGCACACTGTGTCATACAAAGGTAATCATGGACAATATTCAGAGACTGTGGAAGGTGGGAAACAAGAATTCTTTCATCACAGTAATGAGACAGATAAAAGCTTATTAATTGCTAGAGCTGAGAATCCTTCAACAGTATACAACCAAACATCAAACCCTGCTACCAAGTTCCAGAATTATGAATCTGACAGAAGTTTTCAAGAGAGTCAACAGATTTGGGAGAATACAAGCAGTAATTCAAGTTTGAAGGGTAAAAACTTTTAATGTCAATAGATATACATGGATTTATATATATTGATAAGGGGTTGGGAAAATTAATTCTCCGAAAGCAGATTAAAATATATGAGTTCAGGATTTTATTGCCTACTTAAATAGTTGAATAATGTACCATGGTCCTAATTGGTTCAGTTTAGGTGCACTTGATCTTGTCCACATGGTCAGAATGTTTGTTTACATGCAATGTTGGTCAAGTGGCCACAAGTGGGTCAAAAAAGAGGTAAAGGGGTTAAATTTTAGAATAAAAACTTAGCATTCTAGTTGCCACAGTTTTGGTTTAAACATCTTGAAACTTGGTCAGAATATTTGTCAACATATCTGTGATGTGAGAAATCGAGTCAAGTGGGGGGCATAAATGAGGTCAAGTGATCAAATCTTAGAAAAACCTCAAGAAACCACATTTTTTGTCTGAAATGTCTTGTCTACATGAAATCTCAGACAAGTTTGAAATTTCCTTCAGGTGGGATCAAAAATGTTGTCAAGGGGTTTAATCTTAGAAACCCTTCTGAGCATTCTGAAGGCCATATTTTTGGCACAACCATCTTGAAACTTTGTCAGAGTGTTTGTCTCCATAAAGAGTGTCAAGTGGTGTCTTAAATTAGGTCAAGGGGTCAAATTTTAGTAACTTTAGTATGCACTGTATAGGCCACATTTTTGGAAAAACTTGTGAGAAATTTAGAGGCCACATTTTTAGCTCAGATGCATTGAAATGTAATTATAATGTTTTTCGTCATGATATCTTGTACTTAATTGAAATTTAGTCAAGCCAGTCATGTCAAATTAGTAGTTTTGGTGTTTTGCAAGCAATTTTAACGATTCCTCAGGTAAATGTGCTTCAGGGATAATGGTCCTTTTGTTATTTCGTTTGCCTTTCTTTGGTAAACTTCCTATCTTGAAAAGAGTATTCACAAGGTGACTTTGCTCCATGGTTTCAGACCATTTTAATCCTCTTATACTCTTTTGTAAAAAAAAGTTTTCAATAGGAAAATTGGCTAAAGTCAGCTATGGAACATCATTGTATATTTTTTGTAAGATTTACAAGCTAATGAAGAAAAGAATCTTTATAAATTCCAGGTTGTCCAACTGATGAGTTACACAGGGAAGTCACACAAAAACTTGGTAGTAATGAAAGTCTAGAGGATGAAGATGTTGTAGACCAATCTGCAGTAGAGCCCTTACAATCTGCTATTGAAACAAATGGTATGAGATATGAGATATGTCAGAACTAATTTCAAGTACACCATCACCTTGTGTAAAGTTGATGACTTGATGTCACTAAAGCCATAAGACATCAATGTTGTCAAATGAAAAATAGATTTACCAATCAAATCTTTATCTAGACACTGTCACTAGGTGATATCTATGGCAATGGATAGGAGGAAAATAGATGAACATCTAAGAAAAAGTTTGAAACTAAAATTGAGAAATTGTTAAAAAAAACCCTCCTACTCAATAATAAAGTGGAGAGGTTTGATGTTTGGCATGTGAGGTCACTCGATTTTCTCCTGCAAATATTGTTTGAATAATTATACCACCCAAAACTTTGACTGATTAAATATAGGGTACATATGGAGTCAGCTTGTTGGTCACTCAGTGGATCTGTCTTTAACTTTTTCTCGTCTGCTCTTTTTCACTGTAACTAATAGAAGAATTTGGTTCAAACACTTTCAAGTAGTGATATGCACTTTCATTCTGTCTACCCATGAAGTGGAGGGGGGGGGGTTTACTGCAATCACCATGGATGTCTGTTTGTCCGTCCATCAATCTGTTGATCTGTCTGTAGACACAACTTTGTTAGAAAGTTATCTCAGCCACAATTACAGCTATAGTATTCTGGAATGGCCATTAGAGTCCTGTCTGTTTGCACATGCTTCTGTGACTATAAAATCAGCCTCGAGAAAAAGATTCATAACTCTGATATTGAATTTAGTGGAAATAAAACCCTTTTCTGACTTAAAAATTCTTGGTTAAGTTTTACGTGCATCTGTTGTAAATATCTGGAACTTTTGAAAGTGTATATTGATATACTGGTACTTTCCAGCTCTATGAATAATCAATGCTTTAAACAGCGTGGCTAGTTTTCATGAATGGTAATGTGTGTCTTTTTGCAGAATCAAATTGATGAATATCAACCAAATTTCACTGGAATGATCCTTCAGTTCCTCTATATCATTCTACAAAAAATATTGTGATCAGATGAAGACTATGTCTTTACAGGACAGAGGTTATTTCTCCTTGTGTAATATACTGAAAACTTTGAAAACCATTTTCCAAGAACCTAATTGATGGATTGTTAAACAACTTTTACTGGAAAGATCCTTTGGTGATCCTTTAATAATCAGTCTATAAAAAATGATTGTGATAGGATTAAAATGAATGTATGTCTGCTATAGGCTGAAGTAATTTCTATTCAAGTTATATAGCATAAACTTTGAAAATCATCTTCTTAGAACCTAAATTATGGATATCAACCAAATTTCACTTAAGTGACCCTTTGGTGGCTCTTTTTTTATCAGTCTACAAAAACATAATTGTGATCAGATGGATAATATTTTGTCTTTTATGAGTGAGTCATCTCTCAAATTTTATATAGTGGAAAATGTAAAAACTGTTTTGTGAGAAGAGCTGTGTCCTGTGTCTGCTTTCGGGGCGTCCTTTTGTCTTTCAACATCTTGTGTGCACTCTAGGGCGTTCAGCGTCCCAAAAATTCCTAAAAAGTCCTATTTTTTCAGTTTTGCTAAGGTGCAATGAAGAGAACAAGGCAAAATCCTTAAAAAGCCCTTATTTTTCTTGCAATTCCTAATTTTCCTTGTCAGTTTTTCAAGGTCAATCGTCTATCTGAAAGAATGGGTGTTGATATGAAAGTTTCTCAATAATCCTTTCTGAATAATTTTTTACTGTGTTAAACATCTTAAATCTTGTATACTCTTTTTAACTCTGCATATCAACATTGTCATTGAGTTTGGTCATATTGAGGTTTACCTATTCATAAAGCACAATAAGCTGAAACCATTAGCATGGACTGGCAAGCATCCCCAGTGAATATAGTTACTTTCTTTTAATTGTAAAAACAAAAGTAGTATAATTGACCATTTCAATACATGTACACCTTTAGCTTTTTTCAAACTTAAAAAATATCATTAATATAACCCGGACGAATATATGCTATTTAACTTAGTATTTTGACAATTTTGACTAAAAGTCACAGGTGTGATTGAAGATTTCCTTTTAATCTCTCCACTAGGAAAAGTATTGGCTTAACCTTTCTCTGAATTAATGTAAATGGTTATGTCATAGTGATGACAGTTTCTGTGAACATATTGCATAAGCATTTGAAGTACCTCAGTGACTATATGTATTATGTTCTCACCCATTTTCAAGATCAAAATTTGGCTTAAATTCTCCAAATCTGCCTGAAAAATAATGCTTACATACATGCAAAGATAAATAGCCTCATTGACCAATGAATATGTCCATATGATGTTCAATCTAGCAAAAGGTGTTCTCAAGAATAATTTCCTTATTACCACTCTACACTAAAGACAATTTTGGCTCAGCCTTTCTCAAACCAGTTTGATAGTTGAATGAATTTGGTCAAGTCTACTGATTATGGTCGTAGTTTGTAAAATATAAATACGAGAGGGCTCCTTTAAGAAAAGTATTTCTTAAACATTCAAAGGGTCACAAATTTGACAAAATTTTTCACAATGCATGGCCTAGGCAACAAATTAGGTCTTATATAATGCTAATTTTTGTCTTTCATGTTAGGACAGTTTTATATCTTTCATGTTTTTTCTCTATAGACAATAATGTTTCCTGAATACTTCATGACACTGCTAGTGATATTTGAATCACTACATAAATAGTATTAGGTTATAAACGGTCTAAAACAAAATGATAATAGTGTCATTCAGTCAAAGTTATTATTTCCTGTTTTCCAACAGTTATCCATGATAATTTCCATTTGCCAACATTACTGTTTCCAAATCACCTTTTTTTGCCTGAATATTTAAAAACCCCTCTGAAATTTTATCTGTATGCATTTATAATGATCAGAGCTATGCTGTGTCTCTAAAGACATGTAGATGTGAAGTGATAAGAGATCTTAAATGCTATCATCATATTTTGCTTTGAATAAATGACACATTTTATGGGACATTTCAAATATTCTTGTCTGAGTTTTTGCCATAACTATTACTATGTAGAGAGCAGGGTGTGGGCCTAGATCAAACTGTTTGTACGTGCTGCTGTCAAATCTATTATGTCTGCCAAAGCCTTTGCTTACAAAAGGATATTTAGTGAACATTATGATCAGGGTTAACTTTTTTTAAAGTGAAACACAAAAGAACAGAAGAATGTCTATGTTTTAAGCTTGAGTTGTTGAGCTTGACCAGAATATACAGAATTTATATTTCCCATGTCATATCCAACAGAATAACTGAAGCAATGATACTGTTTGATTTTTTTATTGTAATAACATTATATCTCGTGAGTTTTCTCCTGTGAATCATGCAATATTAAGTTAATTTTGATGTTTGAAATTCCAATATTCATCATTGTTATTCCTAATTTTAGCCATAAATTGGCCCTAATTATTTCAATTTTTGTCCCTAAAATGAGGCCCAATTTTTTAGCTTGCTCGGGACGAAAGTCCCTCAGGTGTCAGCGTCAGTGTCGGCGTCCGCATTTGGTTAAAGTTATTTATATCTATCAATATTTACCATAGATGCTTAATATTTTACAGAAACACTTTATAGGGAATAGGCTTTCATTTGAGACAAGCACCCATGTCATAATGACCTTGAGTCAGTGACCTTGACCCTTTTAAACAAAACTTTCACCAAAAACTTTAACCGAAAAACTTTAACCAAAAACTTAAACTTTGCTTATATTTTCTGAATGTTTTACCTAGGGATATCATTACTTCATATACACTTCACTATGTGATAGGCTTTTACGAGAGACCATGGTCCTTGTCATTTTGACTTTGACCTTTTATGGACTTGAAAAAAAACTTTAACCAATATACTTTAACCTTCCTTATATTTTCTGAATGCCTTTACCTAGGAACATCATAACTTCAAACACACACTCACTAGGTGATAGGCTTTCAAATTTTCACCAATAACCAAGGTCCTTTACAATTTGACATTGACCATTTTAGTACTTTATCAAAAATTAACAAAAGAACCTTTAAACTTGCTTGAATACTGATTGTTAGTCAAGTGCTGTTTGTGACAAGCAGCAGTTTGGGTGAGGAAGGTTGTCTGCTGACAACTCTTTTTAGCTCACCTAAGCACATTATGCTCAAGATGAGCATTTGTGATCATTGACTGTCCCTCGTGTGGTGTGCGTTGTGCGTTGAGCGTCGAGCGTCATCATGCATCAACAATTTAAGTGTTTACACTCTAGAGGCCAAAAATATGTTCCAATCTTCATGAAACTTGGTCAGAATATTCGCAATCTCACAAGGATGAAGTCTATTGAAAATTGGAAGGATCCATGCCATATCACAGGAAAAGGGGCCTTAATGACAATTTTCTTGTTTATACTCTAGAGGCCACAAATATGGCCCAATCTTCATGAAACTTGGTCCGAATATTTGCCAGGTCACAAGGATGAACCCTATTGAAAATGGAAAGGATCCATGCAATATCAGGGGAAAGGGGCCTTAATGACAACTTTCTTGTTTTTACTCCAGAGGCTACAAATATGGCCGAATCTTCATGAAACTTGGTCAGAATATTCGCCAGGTCACAAAGATGAACCCTAATGTGAATTGGAAGGTTCCATTCCATATCACAATAAAAGGGGCCTTAATGACAATTTTCTTGTTTATACTCTAGAGGCCACAAATATGGCCCAATCTTCATGAAACTTGGTCAGAATGTTGGCCAGGTCTTAAGCATGAAGCCTATATAAAATTGGAAGGTTCCATGCCATATCGCAGGAAAAGGGGCCTTAATGACAATTTTCTTATTTATAGTGTGGAGGTCATGAATATGTCCAAACTTCTTGAAACTTGGTTAGAATGATGGTCAGGTCAAAAGGATGAACCCTATAAAAAATTGGAAGGATCCATGCCATATCACGGGAAAAGGGGCCTAAAAGACAATTTTCGTGTTTACTCACTAGAGGCCAGAAATATAGACAAATCATCATGAAACTTTGTCAGAATGTTTGTCAACTTGCAAGGATGAACCCTATTGAAAATGAGAAGGATCCATGACATATCACAGGAAAAGGGGCCTAAAAGACAATTTTCTTGTTTAAACTCAAAAGGCCACAAATATGGACCAATCATCATGAATTTTGGTCAGAATATTCTCCAGGTTACAGGGATGAAAATGGGAAGGATCCATGCCATATCATGGGAAAAGGGGCCTAAAAGACATTTTTCTTGTTTACGCGCTATAGGCCACAAATTTGGTTCGATTGTCATGAAAATAGGTGAGAATATATGTCAGGCTACAGGGATGAACTCTTTTAGAAAATAGGAAGGATGAACCCTATTGAAAATGGGAAGGATCCATGCCATATCATGGGAAAAGGGGCCTTTATCACAATTTTCTTGTTTACACTCTAACAAATCATGAATTATGACTTTTACTGGAAATTTGATAATTATCAATCATGACAAAAAAATGAAGGTGAGCGATTAAGGACCATCATGGTCCTCTTGTTTGCTCTCCTGAGCATGAAGTGTTCAAGATGAGCTATTGTTGGTAGGTGGATGTCCGTTCTGTGTCATGCATCGTGTGATGCCCATGGTTAACATTTACCTTGTATGCACACCAGAGGCCACATTTCTTGCCCAATCAATTAGAAATTAGGTCAGAATGATTGTCTTGAAAAAATCTTAGATGTGTTAGAAATTGGGTCAACTGGGGTCAAAAACTAGGTCAAAGGGGTAAAATCTTAGAAAAACCTTGTATTCACTTTTGAGGCCACATTTTTTGCCTGATCAACCAGAAATTGGGTGAGAATGATTGTCTTGATAAAATCTCGGATGTGTTAGAAATTGGATTAACTGGGGCAATAAACTAGGTCACGGGGTCAAATATTAGAAAAACCTTGTATGCACTGTAGAGGGCACATATTTTGCCAAGTCATCCCGGAAAATTTGGAAAACGGATTCTCTAGTTTTTGTAGATGCAACAGCATTGTTAAGCTTAGAAAAATTCATTCATCATGCTTTTTCTGAACCTTTTAACAGTTTTAGACAGTTCATTCAGGTGAGATATTTATGACCACTTTGGCCCTCTTGCTTACTCTAATGTCTTGAAACTTTGTCAGAATGTTTGTCTCAATGAAATCTCAGTCAAATCCAAAAATGGTTGAGTTTGGTCAAAAATGAGGTCAAATTTATGAAAACATTCTTAGCTCAAACAACCTGAAAATTGGTCAAATTTATTTATTTCATGAAATTCTGAAAGTTTAAAGTTGGGTTAGAAAATCCTAGTTAACACTCTTTATTCCACTGATTTCAGCTGATTGTCTTCGGACTTGCTAGGAATGATTAGGCCATCAGAAAGATCCTTCCTTTTGGAAATGGATCCTATCCTTCAAGGGTCATGATAGAAATTCTATTTTAAAATCCTTGTTAAAGTTGTAGATTCTGCAGTTTAAATCTGATTGTCTTCAACCATGCTCAGAATGTTTGGACCATCACTATTATTAGTCCTTTTGAAAATGGTGTCATAGGAAAAGGAACCTGATGGAAATTTGATTAAAATACCCTTGTTATTGCACAAGAGTCCATAGTTTTTACCTGATTTGCTTCAAACTTTCACAGAATGTTTGCACCAACAGAGGGATCTGTCTTTTTGAAAATGGGTCAGGTCTGTCAAGCATCAATGGAAAAGGGGCCTTATGGAAATTTGATGAAAATTTCTTTGTTAATAAGATAGAATAGTCCATTTTCATCCACCTTGCTTCAAACTTTCACAGATTAATTTTTCAGAATAGGTCAGGACTCTTTGGTTTCAATGGAAAAGAGGCCTTATAAAAATATGATACCATATTCCCTGTCAGAGATCTTTGACTGCCTTAGAGAGATGGCTTCCCTTTGGTACTTTCAAATAATATTTAATTATCTCATACAGACCTATCATATATTATAGGCTTTTCAAGAAAGTAAGTGGGCGTCAAGGCCCTCGTGGGCCTCTTCTTCCCATAGAATTGCCAAAAGGCCCCAGTAAAATTGAATAAAAAGTGAGGTCAAGGTATCGAACTTTCGAAAACCTGTGCACTCTAGAGGCCACACTTTTGGTCTTGCAAACCTGGTCAGAACGTCTGTCTTTATGGAATCTCAGTTAATTTCAAAAAAAGGTCAAAGAAGTAAAGGGGTCAAATTTAGAGGCCACATTTTTTGCTCAAAAGTCTCAAAACCTGGTCAGAATGTTCGTCTCCATGAAAACTCGGTCAAGTTTGAAAATGGGTCAAGTGAGGTCAATTTCTAGAAAAACTTTGTGCACTCTAGGCCTAATTTTTGCCCTAATATTTTGTTATGTGGTCAGCATGATTGTCTCAATGAAATCTCTGTCAAGTTGAAAATGGGTCAAGTAGGTGAAAAAAGAAGGTCAAGGGGTCAAATTTTAGATAAACCTTGTGCGCTTTCTAGAGGAAACAATTTTAGCTCCACTGGCCAAAGGCCACTGGGGCTATTGTCATGGCTTTGTGTCTGTCGTGCGTCCGTCCATCCATGCATCCAGTCGTAATCTTTTTAGCTCACCTGAGCACATCATGCTCAAGGTTAGCTTTTGTGATCATTGAATGTCCGTTGTCCAATGTGCGTCATCTGTCATGTGTCGTGTGTCGTCCGTCGTCAGACGTCAACAATTTAAGTGTTTACACTCCAGAGGCCACAAATATGATCCAATCTTCATGAAACTTGGTCAGAATGTTGGTCAGGTCACAAGGATGAACCCTATTGAAATAGGGAAGGATCCATGCCAAATCACGGGAAAAGGGACCTTATTGACAATTTTCTTGTTTACACTCTAGAGAACACAAATATTGCCCAATCTTCATGAAACTTGGTCTGAATGTTGGCCAGGTCACAAGGATGAACCCTATTGGAAAAGGGAAGGATCCATGCCAAACCACGGGAAAAGGAGACTTATTAACAATTTTCTTGTTTACACTTTAGAGGCCACAAATATGGACCAATCTTCATGAAACTTGGTCAGCATAGATAAACCCTAGTAAAATTGGATAGTATCCATGCCTTATCATGGGAAAAGGGACCTTTAAAATGACAATTTTCTTGTTAACACTCTTGAGGCCACAAATATGGACCAATCTTCATGATACTTTGTCATAATGTTTGTCAGGTCACAAGGATGGGCCCTATTGAAAATCAGAAGCATCCATGCCATATCACGGGAAAAGGGGTCTTAATGACAGTTTTTAGCTCCACTGGCTGAAAGCCACTGGGGCTATTGTCATGGCGTTGTGTCCGTCGTGTGGTCGTCTGTCCGTCTGTGCGTCCGGTCATAAACTTTTTCTTTAAAAATCTTCTCCTCAGAAACTACTGGATGAATTTCAACCAAACTTCACAGGAATGATCCTTGGGTGACCCTCTTTCAAAGTTGTTCAAGAAATTTTGATCCAATGAAAATCATGGATTTAATGGGCGTGCCTAATTTCAAAATATGGTAAAAAGTGAGTTTTCTCAGATTCTAATCTATAGAAACCAATTAAATTTTACATGATTGTTCCTTGGGTGACCCTTTATCAGTCTACCAAAAATTATTGTGATCGGATGAAAAATATGCATTTTATTGGGGGAGGTCATTTCTCAATATGTTATATAGTGGAAACTTTGCAAATCATTTTCTCAGAATGTAATTGATGGACATCAACCAAATTTCACTAAAGTGATCCTTGAGTGAACCTTTATCAGTCTACAAAAAAATTTTGTGATCGGATGAAAAATATGTATTTTATGGGCGGAGGTCATTTCTCTATATGTTATATAGTGGAAACTTTGAGAATCAATTTCTCAGAACGTAATTGATGAATATCAACGAAATTACACTGGAATGATCCTTGAGTGACCCTTTATCAGTCTACCAAATATTATTGTGATCAGATGGAAAATATGTATTTTATGAGCGGAGGTCATTTCTCTAAATGATATATAGTGGAAACTTTAAAAAACATTTTCTCACAATGTAATCGATGGATATCAACAAAATTTCACTGGAGTGAACTATTATCATGCAGTGAAAAATAAATGTCATTGGATGAAAAATATGTCTTTTATGGGCAGAGGTCATTTCTTTATTATGTTATATAATGGAAACTTTGAAATTCATTTCAACATCAGTAGAACCCAAAATATTTTAAAATCTAGGCAAACCTTAGATTTGCTATTTCAAGAATTTCAAGCCTGTGGAGGGACTTAAGCCATTCATGGCTTTCTAGTCTAGTTTACACTCTAGAAGCCACATATATGGCCCAATCTTCATGAAACTTGGTCAGAATATTGGTCAGATCACAAGGATGAACCCTATTGAAAATTTGAAGATCCATTCCATATAACAAGAAAAGGAGTCTTAATGATAATTTTCTTGTCATACCTCTAGAGGCTACAATTTCATCCAAAACTTCATGAAACAAATGGTTTTGTGTAGAAATTATCTCCTTTATGGCATCTGCCTATATAATTGATGTGATCTCCCAGGGCTCAAAGAGACTCAGTCGAACAATCTAGGACCATCTTGGTCCTCTTGTTCTTTAAAAATCTTCTCCTCAGTAACTACTGGATGAATTTCAACCTTCAAACTTCACAGGAATGATCCTTGGGTGACCCTCTTTCAAAGTTGTTCAAGAAATTTTGATCCAATGAAAATCATGGATTTAATGGGCGTGCCTAATTTCCAAATATGGTAAAAAATGACTTTCCTCAGATTCTAATCGATGGATACCAATTAAATTTTACATGAATGACCCTTTATCAGTCTTCGAAAAATTATTGTGATCGGATGGAAAATATGTATTTTATGGGCGGAGGTCATTTCTCTATATGTTATATAATGGAAACTTTGAAAATCATTTTTTCAGAATATAACTGATAGATATCAAACAAATTTTACATGAATGATTCTTGGGTGACCTTGTATCAGTCTACCAAAAATTATTGTGGTTGGATGAAAAACATGTATTTTATGGGCAGAGGTCAATTCTCTATATGTTATATAGTGGAAACTTTGAGAATCATTTTCTCAGAATGCAATTGATGGATATTAACCAAATTTCACTGGAATGATCCTTGATTGACCCTTCATCAGTCTATCAAATATTATTTTGGTCTAATGAAAAACATGTATTTCATGGGCGGAGGTCATTTCTCTTTATGTTATATTGTATAAAATTTGAAAATCCTTTTTTCTCAGAATGAAATAGATGGATATCAATCAAAGTTCATTGGTATGATCCTTGAAATCTTGGACAAATTTGAAAGTGGGGTAAAAAATTATGTCACCTGGCCATATCTTGATAAAACTGTTTGAGCACTTTAGGTGCAACATTCCCCCCCCCCCCCTCCCAAATGTTTTGAAATGTATTCAGTATGTTAATCTTCATATCATGGGCTTGATTGAAATTTGGTCAAGTCAGTCATGAATTTCATGTCACTAATTTTGTCATTTTGCAACCTCTGTCATCATTACCTCAGGAAAGGACTTAAAGGCAAATGGCTCTCTTGTTTTAAGAAGTGATTTATTTCATAATCTATATTTCCAGCTGCAAGACAAAATGCAGATGGGCAGAATAAAACACTGGAAGTTACAATTGCCAATATGACAAAAACCGGTTTGTTATTTTAATCATACATTGTCTTTATTCGTTTAGCCACATGTCCTTGAACAGTACGAAAGGCTATGTTTTTCATGAAACCTAAACAGTCACCTTGTAAATTTTAACCGTTTGATGCTATAAGGCAACATCATGCAAAAAGAGGTCTTAAGTAAATTCCCTTGATTACATAGTTCCTTCTTCATTTAAGGATACATTTTCATGAAACTTCCACAGAAAAGTCCTCATAATATGACTATACAGATACAAGGGTTTGATGATATACTACTCAATGTTTGCTAAGCACCAAACTTTTTTGCAGTCCTACTGGAGCTGATTTAAAAAAAAAAAAACATTTGTGTTCGTGTTTAAAATTATACAATAATGTATTGACAAGATATCTAATGTATACATTACAAAATTTGACACGCAATTTTCTCGCGAGACTTGTGCAAAATGAGGAACCTGGATTCTTACCTGTCCTTTCTCATTTTCTACATGTACAGGTTTGGTGTAGATGCTTTGTTTCTGTTTTTCAGTACTTTATTATTATTGACTTTTAAGTCGTTATGCATGGCTTATCCAAATGTCAGACAATTTTTATTTGTCGAACAATTATGGTGTGCTGCAGGTATGGTGGAGCAATGGGGTTGAGTCTAGGTATTGCCTGGACTACACTGATAGGCGGGATAGGGTGTGGAGAAGGCCGGGGGAATTGTTTCATGCAGCAAACATTGCTGAGCATGATTGTTGGGGGGGGGGGGTCCATCATGGTTTAGGTAGGCATCAGCTTGGATGGGGGGACTGATCTAGTTATTTTAGAAAGAGGTTCTCTGACAACTCATAGGTACATTGATGAATTCCTCAATACCCACGTAAGATTTCACGCTGGTGCTTTTGGGGATGGATTCATTTTAATGGATGATAATGTCCGTCCACACACGGTCCATATAGTCCAAGAGTATCGCCAAGAAGAGGGCATTGCACGTCTGGACTGGCCGGCTTGCTCACAGGACTTAAATCTGATAGATCATATGTGGAATGAGCTACAGGTCCGAGTTTTGGCTCGCCAGGTCCAGCCAAGGACACCCCAGGAGCTCAGCCAGATCCCTAGAGAGGAATTTTCTGTTATTCCCAAAAGAGTAATCCAGAACTTAATAAGGAGTATGCAGAGGCGCTGTCAGGCTGTTATTGACAGTGCCGGCTCACATACTCATTATTGAACGAAATGCAATTGAAAGAACGCTTTTTTTGGGCAAATTCAATTTTTTGAATTTTCAAAAAACAGACCAATTTCTAGAGTCTCCCTGTTTGGTGTACATTTAAAGTCTTCTTATTATTAAAAAGCTTTATTTTGGTGCTTAGCAAACTAGTAGTAAACTAGTAATATATTATAAGGGGCCTTAATCTTATTAGATCGCCTGAGCACAAAGTGCTCAAGGTGAGCTATTGTGATCGTACAATGTCCAGTGTCCGTCATAAGTTGTCAGTCATGCGTCGTCCACAATTTCTTTAAACATCTTCTCCTTCTTAACCAAAGGGCCAATCTTGATGAAACTTGGCAGGGATGTTCCTTGGGTCAAGCTCTAACAAAGTTGTTCAAATAAATAAAATCCACCCTTAACTCGCCCTTAATCCTCAACAAAAAGGAAAATCTTCAAAAATCTTTTTCTCTGAAACCAGAAAGCAGACAGCTTTCATATTTGGTATGTAGCATCATCTAGTGGACCTCTACCAAGTTTGTTCATATCAAGACTCTGGGGTCATATTTTGGCTTCGCCCAGGCACAACTCTTTTTACATAGATCAAAGAGTGAAAATCTTTAAAAATCTCCTCTGAAACCAGATGGCAGACAGCTGTCATATTTAGTATTTAGCATCATCTAGTGGACCTCCACCAAGTTTGTTCATATCAAGACCCTTGGGTCATATTGGGGCTCCGCCCGGGCTCATCCCTTTTAGCTTTTCTGAGCACAAAGGGTAAAAATGGGAAAATCTTCAAAACCAAAATGCACACAGCTTTCATATTTGGTATGTAGCATCATTTAGTGGACCTCTACCAATTTTGTTCATATCAAAAGGCTGGGGTCATATTTGGGCTTTGCCCAGGCACAACCCTTTTTACATAGAATCAAAGAGCGAAAAACTGAAAATCTTCTTCTCTAAAACCAGATAGCAGAGAGCTTTCATATTTAGTATGTAGCATCATCTAGTGGACCTCTACCAAGTTTGTTCATATCAAGACCCTGTGGTAATATTTTGGCTCCAACTTGTTGCATCCCTCAAGGTGAGCTATTGGGATCGTAGAATGTCCGTCTTCAGTCGTGCGTCGTCCGTTGTGCGTCGTCTGTCGTCCACAATTTCTTAAAACATCTTCTCCTCCTAAACCAGTGGACCAATCTTGATGAAACTTGGCAGGGATGTTCCTTGGGTCAAGCTCTACCAAAGTTTTTCAAATAAATGAAATCCACCCTTTACTTTCCCTTTACCCTTAACAAAAAGGGTGAAAATAGGAAAATCTTCAAAAATCTTCTTCTCTGATACCAGAAGGCAGACAGCTTTCATATTTGGTATGTAGCATCATCTAGTCGACCTCTACCAAGTTTGTTCATATCAAGACCCTAGGATCATATTTGGGCTCCACCTGGGCACAACTCTTTTTACATTGAATCATAGAGAGAACACCTTTAAAAATCTTCTTCTCTGAAACCAGATGGCAGACAGCTTTCACATTTGCATCTTCACGAGTCAAGGGGTATCGAATCGATAAGATCTTCTCGAATATCCCTTGACTGAATGAATAGGTATTTTCTGTACGAATTATTTTTAGCCGGCCAATCAAAAGGTCAAACACGATTTCTGTGACTGCCAATCAGAGAGCTTCTTACAAACGACATTGGTACCTTTTAATCCCTATGGCAACTTATTGCATTCCGACGACTGTGTAGATAACCCTTCATTCTTGGATGAAGAAAATGCTTTTTAGTACGATTTTATTCGGTGACAGATAGATTTATAAAATCAACAAAATATAAATCAGTTCCTTTTTATCAGAATGATAGGAATAATAAGCCGAAAGTTTCCTCATTGTCCACGGTGAATGTTTCGGAAGCCCTTAAATTACATAAAAAATGTGAGTTTGGAATTCATTCAGACATTATCTTTCACACATTTGTATTTTTTCCGACTAACAAAAATAACATGAAATGATTTTGAGTTAATCTATACCCCATATTGTTCCATAGAAGAACATTTTGGATAGCCTTCTCTCTTCCCCCCCCCCCCCCCCAAAAAAAAATGTATGAAATAAAATGAAATGAAATTAATGGCCAGTTTTTTTGTTTTTTTTGTTGTTTTTTTTTATTGAAAGCAAATATATTTCTATACTACATAGAATATAGTCAACGGGCGGCAAAACTACTTAATCATAACTTGAATAAGCTGTAGCCACGAGATTTTGGACTACCCCACATTAAAACACGTATATATCATATATATTAGAGATAAAAATCAAATAATCAATTTTTAATTACAAATACATGTGTAATTCGATTTGGATTGGACATTGCGCATGATTGCTTTGTTTTAAACGTCGTGAATAAGTTGTTTCATAGCAAATCTAAGTTTTAAAATCATCCGGTAACATTGTGACTACCTTCAATATGGGTAAAATTAATTCAAATAAATAAACAAATAAATAAATAATGAAGACAAATTATAACAATAATCAAATAAATTGATTAATTCTTCGGCTCCCACAATATTCTCACACGAGATTTATTTTACACAGGTAGAGGATTTTTACTAAAAATTGTTCTATTATTTTCTTTCTTTATTTATTTATTTTCATATTTTATTTTATTCTCTTTATTTCTCTTGTCATTTAATGTGTTTAAAGAAAAGTCTGCTGGAAAAGAAGGAGAAAAACTCTCGAATAAAAGAATTCATGTGAAAATTCAAGTAAATTATCATTTCTAAATTATTTCTATTTATAAGACGGCTTCATTATTGAATTTATTCCAAATTTTAAATTTCGTGTACTTCAATATATTGATGCATTCTACTATATTGGAGTATGCCATTGATAAGGTCTAAAACATTGAAAACTTAAACAGGTATTGATTGATTAAATAACTTGAAAATTCAAATAAACATCAAAAAATCATAATACACTGTCATCGAGGGTAGAAAAAGAAGAATTTGAGAACCTTTCAATGTACCATCAAATTATTAAAAAGATATGTTGTCATTTGAACAGATATAGGAATTTCGATCAGTTTTTGTGATTTGGTATTTCAGTCTTGCTAAGTGTCACAATTACCTAAAACTGAAGGGGTTAAGCGCAGTTCTAAGGGTTAATTTCACATCTGGAAAGTAGCCACGGGGTATATTGATCTATCATACCTCCCGCTGTCGGACCTTTTTGTAAGAAGGTTACTGATTGGTCCGCCTTGTTTTCCGTTCTGTGACGTCATGCTTACAGAAATTACCCATTCAATCAACCAAGGGTAAGATAAGTAAAACGTTCGTAACCCTTGGTTCGACAAGATGTCACATTTGGTATGTAGTATCATCCCGTAGCTCATCTGAGCACGATGGGAGAAAACAGGAAAATCTTCAAAAATCTTCTTCTCTGATACCAGAGGGCAGACAGCTTTCATTTTTATTGTAGCATCATCTTGTGGACCTCTACCAAGTTTGTTCATATCAAGACCCTTGGGTCACTTTTGGGCTTCACCTTGGTGCATCCTCTTTTACATTGAATCAAAGTGTGAAATGGCATATCTTTCTTGCTCTTGGCTGAAAACATTCCAGGGTATTGATCTAATGAAGAAATTATCTTCCTGTTGACATCTGTCTTTTTAGCTCGCCCGGGACGAAAGTCTCAGAAGAGCTATTGTCACACCCTCGGATGTCGGCGTCAGCGTCGGCGTCTGCGTCCGCATTAGGTTAAAGTTTTTTATTTTTATCAATATTTATCCTAGAGGCTTTATTTTTTACAGAAACACTCATTAGGGCATAGGCTTTCATTTGAGACCAACATCCATGTCAAAACGACCTTTAGACTGTGACCTTGACCCTTTCAAAAAAACTTTAACCAAAAACTTTAACAAAAAAAACTTTAACCTTGCTTATATTTTCTGTAAGCTTTAACCTAGAGACATCATTACTTCATATGCACACTCATTAGGTGATAGGCTTTCACCATAGACAAAGGTCCTTAACAATTTGACTTTGACCTTGACCCTTTGTGGACTTAGAAAAACTTTAACCAAAAACTTCAACCCAAAACTTTAACCTTGCATATATTTTTTTAATGCTCTAACCTAGAGATATCATAGCTTTATATATATATACTCACCAGGTGATAGGCTTTCACCAGAGACCAAGGTCCTTCACAATTTGACCTTGACCTTTACCATTTGTGGACTTAGAAAAACTTTAACCTTGCTTATATTTTCTGAATGCTTAAACCTAGGGACATCATTACTTCACATACATACTCATTAGGTGATAGGCTTTTCTGAGAGATCAAGGTCCTTGATAATTTGACCTTGACCTTTTATGAACTTAGAAATACTTTAACCAAAATTCATTTACCAAAAACTTTTACCTTGCTTATATTTTCTGAATGCTTTAATCTAGGGACATCATTACTTCATATACATAGTCACCAGATGAAGCTTTCACCAGAAACCAAGGGCCTTGACAATTTGACTTTGACCTTTTTTGGACTTGGAAAAACTTAAACTGAAAAACTTTTACCAAAAAATTAACCTTGCTTATATTTTCTGAATGCTTTGCTCAGGGACATTATTTCTTCATACACATACTCACTAGGTGATAGGCTTCTACAGAGACCAAGGTCCATCAGAATTAGACCTTGATCTTGACCTTTTGTGGACTTAGAAAAATTTTAAAGAAAAACTTCATGTTTGATACAAAGAAATTCCATTGGTAACCTCATCTGCTTGTAGGCTTTCACTTTACCCTAACCTTATACATGCCATTAAAACAAAAAAGTTTATATTCCTAATTACTACTCAGATATATATTAGATCATGGACTTTAACATTGAAAGAAACCACTTTGAACTTCGGTCTTCGGTCAAGCGCTGTTTGTGACAAGCAGCTGTTTGGGCGAGCTACGTTGTCCACAGACAACTCTTGTTAATTAATGTGATGTCACAGGGGTCAAAGAGACTCAGGTGAGCTATCTAGGACCATCATGATCCTCTTGTTTCAAGTTTGGTGAAGCTGCCACCAACGCGCAGTTGGTTAGGCATAAGACTTCCAATCTGGAAGTCGTGGGTTCGATCCCCGGTTGTGGCAATATCCTTTCAGATGTTTGTCTCTCACCAATGGGTAGATAATTGCAAACCTATGTGAGATAGCAGTCGGACGCTAAGAAAGGGTGTAATGGTAGTACAGGTGAAAGAAATACCAGGAATCCATTGTTAGGTGCTCCGGCTGCTGCGATTTAACTGCGAAATTGTTGAAAGCGGCGTAAAACCCATTCAAACAAACAATTCAAGTTTGGTGATGTTTTCTTCTTGTGTTGAGAGACATTGCTTTGAGATTAGAGGGATCAAACACCATTACGTCTGATATGAATCTCTTGTAGATGACTAAAGACCTAGTTAGTAGTCTTAACCTGACGGGTATTTCTTAATGAGGACCAGCTGTAAAAAGAGAATGTTTATAGGTCACTTAGTATATAGGATTCTCTCATTGATCTGTATCCTTGAAGGTCATCTGACAAGGTCAAATTTTCTATAACAAACTTCTGTTTTGGGGGCATTTGTATTTCACCAATATATCTTTGTTTTTTATTGCAAGGTTCTTATTATCAATCTTTCAAATAGTTTAGGCTTCTTGTTTAAATTTGTAGAAATCTTTTTGAAAATTATTTTACTGTATTGTTATTGTTGTGATAGGAATTAGGTGACAAAAGATTATTATTGAAAAATATTTATTATCATTGATCATAGAATAATTTTATTGGAAATTTTTATAAAGATTTATCAAATTCAATACTTATATTACAGGTACTTTCAACAAAGAACAATATGAAATTACAACTATTGTCAAGTATGTGACCACTGAAGTTTACCACAAGGACGTAGATTTAGCCTGTGACTTTGAAACCTACATGAAATGGAATTTTGTACTGAATAACCCTATTTTATTTCAAAATGGAGTAAAGCGGCTAAAAGGAAAAAAAATAGGGATACTGTATAAACAAAAAGAGAAAGAGCTTGTTATTGATATTGGCACTGTTCCACAAAGAATAGATAGAATGGGCATTAAACATCTTAAAGACACAGTTTCAAAAGAAATGTTGCTTGAATCAGATCAACTATTTGTCAATAGTTTCCTAGCTGGAGGATTAGACATTAATGAGGCATCTGATCTGCTGATGGAAAAATCAGAAACTCAAATGAATCATGAGCTATGGGTTTATGCTGATATTGACACAGAGTATATTCACTATATTTGCTCCAAGAGCAAAAACAGTGCTATAGAGGACATATTAAAGGAAATTAAAGATTTACTGGAACATTCTGAAAGAAAAATTGAGTATCTAATGGTCTTTGAGGAGATTTTTGAATGTCACAGTGTAAAAATGAAGTTTAACAAGAAATTTCAAACCAAGGTGACAATTGCTTTGGATTGTCTTGAATCTGAAAACAAATTAAGAGTAACCTTGAGTGGAACAAAATACAAGGTAGATGATGCTGAAAGGTGGCTATTTGAAAACTGTTTAAAAGAATATACAGCAAGTGAAATAAGTTTTAAAGATATAAAGAAGTGGCATCCAGGTCTCAACTTGGAACTCATACTTTTAGATATTCTGTCTGTGACAGACAAAGAAGAGATATTTCTTAAAGTAAATGAAAGCAAACAAAAAATTGGTATCTGTACCCAGGAAGGGATCTTAACTGATAAAATAGTTCATTGCATCAAAACAAGTTTGTATGAGATGACATTTCAGCTTGAAAATAAATCATCCTTAGAGGCATTGGTGCAATTACGTGAGGGTAGAGTGATATTGAAAAAGAACGGTAGTGAGTTGAAAGCAATAGGAACACATAAAGTTCTTAAAGAAATTGAATGTTCTTTAAGTATAGAGAATAATATTGACAAAGAGCAAAAGAACCAAACAGATGATACATATAGGATAGACAAAACTGGGCAATCTGCTGCAGACGATCTTGCTGATAGGGAAACAAAAACAATAAGTTTGACGACCTGCAGAGATGAGGAAAATAATTCCACAGATTTAGTACAAAGATTATATTTTCCCTTAGCAGATCCATCAATGTATGACAAGATTTGCAACTCAGCAAATTTGAAAACAATATTTGACAAACACAATGTTCAAATTTCTGGATCACAATATGGATTTTTCATCCAGGCTACACTATCTAATTGCCGCATAGTTAGGGAACTGCTTTCTAAGATCATTGTGGCATATTCTGAAGTTAAAGTATGGACTTTACCATGTGGACATCAACTTAGTGTACTGAAATCAAATTTCATCCCAGATAAAATGGATCTGTGTTTCCTTGTTAAAGAAGTGCAACCAGAAGAAGGTAAATATTTTAATTCAAATTTGTCTCTAGATTAGAAAACTGCTGTACATCTTACATTTTTATTTGAATATTTTGTTGTTGCCTTAATTTGCCCCTAATCACAAAGTGCTCCAGGTTGTCACCAGTATTTGCCTGGCCTTTGTCCCTTGTCTGCCTGACTGTCCACAATTTCTTTCTAGATCTTCTCCAAACCTGCTATCAGTCAATCTGGAACTTGCATGAAGCTCTTCTTAAATTGTTAAGAGATGTATTTTCCATAAAAATCTCTGGTTGCTATATAAATAAAAAGGCCTAAAAGTTTGATATTTTACATGTGACATTAGATGATTGTCCTTACAAGTAACTTTCTTTGTCCTGGTTTTTTACCTTTCTTTTATTCTATGTTGAAAGGGAGATAATAATTTAATAATTACCAATATTGAAGAATTTCTTGCTCACTTCCCTCGTTAGTTACACAAAAAGAAATGTCATCTTTACTCAATTTATGTATGTAAACAAAAAGTCTTTTGAAATCAAATCTTGTCATGCTGGATATAAAACATGGCAAACTTTTGTAATAATCAAAATGCTGAAAGCACTGGATACACTTATGCTGACTTGATATGAATATAATTTTTTAATAAGAGTGCCATAGTCACAATATGTACTGCCACTTTTGATGCTGTTTCACAAAAAAATGTTGTAGACACTAATTATTTTGACAGAACCAAATTCAAAACATTTGCGATTACCTTTTTAAATTGTCAAGTTAAAACCATTCATAATGATTGATTGATTGGATAGGGTTTAACACTCAAAAACCCGGAGACTAAGTGTCAAGGGGCATAACTCTTGCAAAAATCAATGAATCATAAAATCCTTGATCCATTTACACCTACAAATTATGGTGATGACATTGACCAAATTTCATTAAAATCAAGACAAAAAGTTACTAAGTTTTGAGGCGGCATAATTGGGAGAAAAATTAATGAACCATAAAATCCTAACCTCATGCTTATCTACCAATTTAGGTTATAACATCCACCGAGATTCTTTAAGATCAAGCCAGAAACTTAGGAGATGTTGCATTCACTAGGCTGCAATTTCGATAAGCCCCAGAGACAGTTTTAAGGGGGCATAATTGAGGCAAAAATCAATAAACCATAAAATTCTTACTTCATGCACATCTACCAATTAAGCTGATAATATTGACTAAGTTTCAAAAAGATCCTACCAGATAATTAAGAGAAGTTGTGCTCACAAGAAAAGTGGAAGTATGTATGTACTTACGGACGGACCGATGGAGAAGATGGCGCCAACATACCACTGCCTCCAGTGGTGTATAAAAAAAAAGATCTAGAAAATGAAACCTGTGTTGTGGGATCTGAATTTTACATCCTTAGAAAATAAAGCACTAAATCTTAAAAAAAAAACACCTTCTTCTCCTAAACCAAAAGTCTAAAACTTTTTATATTTGGTATGACATTATTAGTTATACGGTTTCTTGCCGGGGTATATGACGATTTATTCCCGGCTGGAAAATTAAGTCTCCTGAGCAGTAGGCCAGGGTTGACATCATTTTTAATGCCGGGAATAAATCGTCATATACCTAGGCAAGAAACCGTATTACGAATTTATTAAACTTCAAAGTTTTAGGGCTAAATATCTGTCTTTTGCCTAGTTCAGGCGTTGGTATAAACCGATTTCTTTTAAACCACCAATATCCCTTAATGTGCCCTTATGAAAAGTAAATATGTACAAAGTGACATCATATATAGTTGTGACGTCACACTACAACACTCTGGGCTGTTGTGATATGAAAGCATTTGTTGGCTGAACCTACGAGAAGCTTGGCACTTTAAATGGACAGATTTGTAAAAAATTAAGGTATTTATTGACATCTATATCATTTTTTATTTACACATTTTTAACTGACATGCTTTTCAACTGTATCCTAGTGTGTATATTCAGGTCGTGTTATCAGCGAAGCGAGAGAATCATGGCTGCCATTACCGTTTTGATTTTTTTGGTCTATGTTCACGGCGAGGCGCCTTAAGGAAACAATAGAAGTTATACCGGAGCGGCCCTAGATATCAATGGTTGTCAGGTCAGGGTTGACCAATGAAAATGCTAGAATTTTCTTGCAGTATAATAAATTTGTTTAAGACCCTTCATCATAAAGCTTTAAATAATTACTTGAATATTAGCCATTTGTTTTGGTATCCTGGATTTTACAAAGAAATAATTAAAAGAAAAACGCTTGAAAAATCTTTTACTACCAAACCATTTAGCTCAAAAACTACATGACTCATAATCTTAACCCTTGTCATGCTTATCCTGGAATATTCCTGCTTTGGCAGGAGGTAAGAACATACAGCAGTCTGATGTTAGTCTACACCACCTGTTTCTCACTTTCATACCAGAATTGTCAATAGACTTAGTTTTTCAAATAAAAATCGACCTACAGTTGGTACTTTCAGTGCTTTTTGCCCTTTAATTTTGATGCGAAATTTTTAGCCAAAATTTTATTCAGCATGACAAGGGTTAAGAACATTAAATGTGCCACCTTAAAAGTAAGTCAGTACACTGTTTTAAGGTATTTGATGCTGATAAAGAAGGAAGCACCAACAATCTTCTGTACATAAGATATCTTATGTACAGATATCAAGAAGGATACCATTTACTGCAAACTGTTGGGCCTTTTTTTCATTTCCTACTTCCAAAATGATTGTATTATATTATTGAAATTGAAATATCCCCTAATAGGGCTAAATTAACATAAGGGAGAATTCTGAAAGAGGTCTCAGTCTAGACCTTTAAACATACAGTTTTAAAATTTGTGGTATTGTTTAACATTGGTTTACTGAATAGATTCACAGTAACTTTCAATCTTATATTGGAAGACATAGCCCCAATGTCATTTGATCTAATACATATCATGGAGTGAGTCTTTTAAACTTGGAACTCACATACTCAGGTAAGCAATATAGGACCATCAATGTCCTCTTGTTTTATGTATTCCTGAATTTATTTATATTTTTACCCTCATACCATGTATGTATTCGTTAAACCCCAGCAAACCAAATATAACTGATGTTTTCCAAGCTGCATACTAGAATAAGAAGTCTGTCTGTCAGTCTGTCCATCCATCTGTGGATGTCATACTACCATTTTATATCACAAACTCCTTTAATTTTAGCTTAACATCTGGCACCTCTTATCTACTTCTATCTCTGAATATAGAAAGTAAAGCTATGTTCAGCGTGTATATAGTAACTGTCCACCCGTGTCTGAATTGTCTGTGCCATTTAAAGCAGCATGATTGGCTACAGGAACTTGAAGATGTTGACTCCTTGATTGTTTCTGATGCCTTTTTAGCTCACCTGAGCACAAAGCGCTCAAGGGGAGCTATTGTGACCGTCCAATGTCTGTCGTCAGTCATCCATCATGAATTGTGCCCTATGCATTGTCTACAATTTCTTTAAACATCTTCTCCTCCTAAACCAGTTGGCCAATCTTGATAAAACTTGGCAGGGATGTTCCTTGGGTCAAGCTCTACGAAAGTTGTTCAAATAAATGAAATCCACCTTTAACTTTTCTTTACCCTTAACAAAAAGGGTGAAAATAGGGGAATCTTCAAAAATCTTTTTTCTCTGCATCCAGGATGCAGACAGCTTTAATATTTGGTATGTAGCATCATCTAGTTGACCTCTACCAAGTTTGTTAATATCAAGACCCTGGGATCATATTTGGGTTCCACCTGGACACATCCCTTTTTGGCTCATCTGAGTAGGATGGATGAAAAAGGAAAATCTTCTTTTCTGAAATCAGAAGGCAGACAGCTTTCATATTTGGTTTGTAGCATCATCTAGTGGACATCTACCAAGTTTGTTCATATCAAGACTCTGGGATCATATTTAGGCTCCACTCGTGTGCATCCCTTTTAGCTCATCTAAGCATGATGGGTGAAATGGGAAAATCTTAAAAAATCTTCTTCTCTGAAACTAGAAGGCAGACAGCTTTCATATTTGGTATGTAGCATCATCTTCTTCGAAGTCTGTTCAAATCTAGACCTTGGGGTCACATAAGGGTTCCACCCTGGTGCATCACTTTCTACATAGAATCAAAGAAGAAAAGGCATAACCTTTTTGCTCTTGGCTGAAAATATTCCATGGTATCGATCTTAGGTAGAAATTATCTCCTTGTTGACATCTGTCTATTTAATTTGTGTGATGTCCCAGGGGTAAAAAAAACTTAGGTGAGTGATCTAGGGCAATCATGGTCCTCTTGTTTTGGTGTCTTACCTAGCCAAAAACAAAATTTTTAATCACATGTAATTTTAGCTCGGACATCAAGTGAAATGCAAGTTATGGCTTAATAGGATACCATTACCTAGTGTTGAATGGAAAGTTGCACAATAACAATATTCTACGAAAATTAAGCTATGACCACATTGGCACCATTTTTGGTTGCTTCTAAGTTTCTTTATACTGACAGGTAATTTCAAATGAAACCAGAAAAAGTTGTGCCTGGCAACATTACTTACATGGGTTGCTATGGTTACAGATATTTCACCTTGGAAACTTATTTCAACTCTTTTAAGTTTAGCAAAATATTCATGATAAGCACATATTTCTTTTATCCAAATATAAAGCAAAATACAATAGAAAATTAACAACAGTTTTCCACAAACTTCTCAAACTGTCCTCGTACTGGTCATTTTGTGTTGCAAACTCCTTAAATTTTGATTCAATAGTAATGAAACTTTATACAGAAATTGTTCACAGGTTGTACTTTTGTAAAATGCAAATTTTTACTCTTCCTGCGATTAAAAATTATCTCCCACTTAGACATTATTTGTCCCCTTTGTGCATTTTATAATACTAGTAATTTTGTGTAGTTTTGTCCTTTAGTTGTATTCTAAAGTAATGAAACTTATTGTAAACATTTATCACATGATTATGGTTTTTCCAAGGAACAGTTTAATACTCTCATCTCTCCCTGGTTCAAGAATTCTCTCCCTTTGAACTTCAATATTTTTTCCTATTTATACATGTGTACCAGTAAGTTTGAGTCGCGAAATCCTCTTTCAGCTTTTATTCAATAGAATTGAAACTTTATATAAACAATGACCTCACATTCAAATTTTGAAAGACATTATTTTGAAGTAACCAAGGTCCCAGTTTTAGAATTCTCTCCATTTGACTAGTTTCTTTCTTTGTACAAATATAGTATTAATTTTGTGTTGACTCCTGTTTCAGTTATCCTTCATTGATCATACATTTGAAATGCCAAGTTTCACCTAATCAGTTTTCTCTAACAAAATCAATCAAAGCACTGAAAGTACTGATGGTGAACGAATCTGTTGGCATTCTAAAGTGATATATTGAATTCGTTGAGAAAAGAGAAATTATAAATATAAAAAATAATCAAGGGAAAGTGTCTCGTCAAAATTCTAAATTCAAAGAATGAGAAAGAGAGGAAAAGAAAGGTAGAGAGAGTGACAGACAGAGACAGACCGATAGACAGAGAGCGATAAGCCTAGAGAAAAGAAAACAGGCAACTATAGTGTCTAGACTAATGATTCTTTTCTTAACTCAAAAAATAGCAGTTAGAAAGGTAATTCAATTTCCACATGCGGAACCCATATTTTAGCAGAGTAAACAGCAGTCTTTCTGCATTTTGACTTTTAAGCGTTATCCGCTATGGCTCTGGTACGACCTGAATGCCCCCCCCCCTCCTCCGAATTAAAAGACCGCTGTTTCGTAATTGTAATTACAGGGTTTTGGTCTCTTTCGGTAATATTCAGTCTCGTGAGAAGAAACGAAAAAAAAAAAAAAAAAAAACAAACACAGGAAATTGGATTTGGGTAATATGATACAAAAATACCCGTAACCGAAGATATTTACATTACACAAGTATGCAACAACAAGCTTTAAGATAACTAGAAAGCCATAAATGGCTTGTGTCGCTCCACAGGCTTGAATTTCTTGTAATAGCAAATCTAAGTTTTGACTAGATTTTTTATATATTTCGGGTTTTACTGATGTTGAAATGATTTTCAAAGTTTCCAGAATTATAACATATAGAGAAATGACTTCCGAATAATTTTTGGCTGCATGATAATGGATCACACAAGGATCATACTAATGAAGTTTGATTAGTATCTATCAGTTACATTCTTAGAAAATGATTTTCAAAGTTTCCACTATATAACATATAGTGGAAATGACCTCCGCCCATAAAATACAAATTTTTCATCCGATCACAATAATAACTGATAAAGGATCACCAAAGGATCATTCATGTAAAATTTGGTTGATATCTAACAGTTAGATTCTGAGAAAATGATTTTCAAAGTTTCCACTATTATAACATATAGAGAAATGACCTCCGCCCATAACATACATATTTTTCATCCGATCACAATAATTTTTCGTAGACTGAAAAAGGGTCACCAAAGGATCATTCATGTAAAATTTGGTTGATATCTGTCTGTTACATTCTGAGAAAATGATTTTTCAAAGTTTCCACTATATAACATATAGAGAAATGACCTCCGCCTATAAAATACATATTTTTCATCTGATCACAATAATTTTTTGTAGACTGATAAACAGTCACCCAAGGATCATTCATGTAAAATTTAATTGGTATCCATCAATTAGAACCTGAGAAAAGTCACTTTTTACCATATTTGGAAATTAGCCACGCCCATGAAATCCATGTTTTCATTGGATCAAAATTTCTTGAACAACTTTGAAAGAAGGTCACCCATGGATCATTCCTGTGAAGTTTGGTTGAAATCCATCCAGTAGTTGTTGAGGAGAAGATTTTTAAAGAAAAAGTTTACGACCACACACACGGACGCACAGACGGACGGACGCACGACGGACACAACGCCATGACAATAGCCCCAGTGGCTTTCAGCCAGTGGAGCTAAAAACGGGATTTAAGCAAGAGGTGTAAATTCGGTAGTTGAGAACATAAGTTGTCTGGTAATGGTTTAAATTTTATTTCATATCAAGGTTGGTCACGGTCAAGCTTGTTTATGTTTCAATGAGAATTTAGACGCGCCCTACCTAATAAACGCGCTCCCCCATAAATACGATTCCCAGGCCCTTGACTATACGATCAACAGCATCCAACCGTCCATGGTCCGTGGTGAAAAATCCGGTCTCGAATTTAAATTCAAAAGCTGCTACTCCACGACGTAATGTTCATTAGATTATGGGTTAACTATCTTAAATTCCTATCAGGATAAGGCTGGTTGCGTAATTAAAAGATCATTCAACATCTGAAAAACTAGCGCGTCCTAAATCGCGCAGTCTTCCGGAAGTGCGAAAGGTTAAAATTTATCACAAAATTAAAACTATTTCTCGTTATTCTTTATAAGTCACATGCGAACAAAATCCCCTTTCGTTGTTACGAAAATATTTCTGAAATCATTTCACCTTCTGCAAATATACAAAATATCCGAGTCAAATGATTAAATCCTAGTCACAATTCATACTGTTAAAATAGGAAAAAAAAACGTAAAATCTCGTGTGTGACTTATTTCAAAAGCGACGTCGCCGCTTGCAAGAATCTTGGGACTTCAAAGGGTGCCGACATGCGGTGACCCAGCAAGCTCCAGACGTTTTGTGTTTTCACTACGAAACACTTTCATTTCATGTACCGGGTGCATTTACACATCACGAAATTTTAGGGTTTAATACAGGATTATTTATTTCATACGTGAATAGGTAATGATTTATTAGACCGCTATGTCCATCGGTAGCGGAACATTGAATATTGCATCGTCTGGAACTTCCTACCTTGTACAAATAATAACAATAATAATAATCTCGGCTTCTGCTAACACAATCACTTGCTTTTGAAAGCTGCAATTAATGGTCGAGGGTGACCGTATTTCGATAGATGACTTAAAATGACAGAATTACAATTCATTAGCTAACATTTTATTTTATTTTTTAAATCTATAGCCTTAATAGATAAATAGAAAAACGTATTGGGTAGCGTACGTATTTCAATCGATAATTACGAACATGTTAACAGTTTGTTTCTCTTAGGAACCAAAATACGTTATTTTTTTTTAATTAAGTAAAAGAGTCTGAAATAATAGCGCCCCCACAACGTTTTGCATCGCGCTCGGGCGCGTTTAATAAGAGAAATACGGCAGGAACATTCCAACTTGACCTTTCGTAACTTATAAGCAAAGACTTCATTCATAAGAAGGCAGGTTAAATCGTAGTAGGTCATCACGTGGGGTGTGGCCAATCAGGGGTGTGTAGAAGTTCAAGAGTTCACGACCTCAATAAACACACGTTTCCGGCAAATTACTACAAGTTGCAATAGCGAAGGTTTAAATCAAAAACATAGTATCTGTCTATACAGTGTACAGA
The DNA here is from genome assembly GCA_948146395.1 of Fragum whitleyi. Lineage (NCBI taxonomy): Eukaryota > Metazoa > Mollusca > Bivalvia > Cardiida > Cardiidae > Fragum > Fragum whitleyi. The sequence continues at coordinate 6,554,301 of OX411555.1, read as the reverse complement.
CAAAACCTTTGTTTTTGCTATCAACTCTCGACAATCTTACGCCAATCAAAAATTCGCCCGTATAGACATTCCAAGATATTTTTGTGTTTTTAAAGGGTAATTTTCATTATCTTCACTTGATCAAGAATGCTAGAATCATGCATTTCACGATACAAACAGTGATTTTGTACAGAGAAGTATCTAGAGATACTAAATTGAATCTAAAGAGGTACTGCTTTATTTAAAACCTATTAAGATCCTACAGGATTTTCCATACACGGTATATAACACTGGTGAACGAAAATTTCGTTCACCAATAAAAATTGCCACAATCAACAAATATCTCATTTGTTGGGTATTGAGGCACATCCTGCAATGAGCTCTAGTTATACCCCTTAAAACTATGTTTTGGGTATATAGAGAAGTCAGCTTACCAGTCCAAATGTCTGTTAGTCTGTAGCTTTGTTCATGTCTTAATCAATTTCTAATGAAGGATTACATTTAACTTCACAGAAATAATGAGTATCAAGCAGAGATGTGCATGTGATGTTTTGGTTATGGTCCAATGACTTTTAACAGAGTCATGGCCCTTTGATTGAAAATCACATGTGGGACAGGATGGTATTAGTCTCCTTGGGACAGTCTAGTCTTGTCAAGTTTTGAGATGATTTCTCAGGTAAGCAATTTAGGACAATAATGATCCTCTTATTAGCTCACCTGAGTACAACATACTTGGGAGTAGCTTTTCGCGTCAACTTGAGTCCATCGTGCATTGTGTGTCGCACCTTATCCCTCTTGCATTGTCCCTCGTCTGTGGTCAACAATCTTTAAAACCTTTTCTTCGACTGACCTACAGAGTCTATTTTAATGAAACTTTGCCTGAATGTTCCTTTTGTTACTCTCTTTGAAAGTTGTTCACAAAATTCTGATTGGCAGATAAATATGGGTTTGGCAGGGAATGCCGTTTTTAGCTCCACTGGCCTAAGGCCAGCAAGCTATTGTCATGGCGGACTGTCTGTTGTGCATCTGTGCGGCTGTCCATCTGTGCGTAAACTTTTTCTTTAAACATCTTCTCCTCCCAAACCGATGGGCGTCGTCAACATTTGCCTTGTATGCACTCTAGAGGCCACATTTTTTGCCCGATCAACCTGAATTTTGGTCAGAATGATTGTCTTGATGAAATCTCGGACAAGTTCGAAATTGGGTCAACTGGGGTCAAAAACTAGGTCACAGGGTCAAATCTAAGAAAAACCTTGTATGCACTCTAGAGGCCACATTTTTTGCCTGATCAACCTGAATTTTGGTCAGAATGATGGTCTTTAAGAAATCTCGGATGAGTTCGAAATTGGGTCAACTGGGGTCAAAAACTAGGTCACGGGGTCAAATCTAAGAAAAACCTTGTATGCACTCTAGAGGGCACATTTTTTGCCCGTTCAACCTGAATTTTGGTCAGAATGATTGTCTTGATAAAATCTCTGCTGATTTTAATATTGGGTCAACTGTGGTCAAAAAGTAGGTCACAGGGTCAAATCTTAGAAAAACCTTGTAGGCACTCTAAAGGCCACGTTTTGTGCCCAATCAACCTTAAATTTGGTCAGAATGATTGTCTTGATAAAATCTCTGCTGATTTTAATATTGGGTCAACTGTGGTCAAAAAGTAGGTCACAGGGTCAAATCTTAGAAAAACCTTGTAGGCACTCTAAAGGCCACGTTTTGTGCCCAATCAACCTTAAATTTGGTCAGAAAGATTGTCTTGATGAAATCTCAGACAAGTTTAATCTTGGGTCAACTGGGGTCAAAAACTAGGTCACAGGGTCAAATCTAAGAAAAACCTTGTATGCACTTTAGAGGCCACATTTTTTGCTCGATCAACCTGAAATTTGGTCAGAATGATTGTCTTGATGAAATCTCGGACAAGTTTGAAATTAGGTAATCTGGGGTCAAAAACTAGGTCACAGGGTCAAATCTAATCTATAATTCTATTTCTCATACTTTCTCATACTTCATTTGAAAATATTAGACAGTTCATTAGCTCCACTGGCTGAAAGCCACTGGGGCTATTGTCATGGCGTTGTGTCCGTCGTGCGTCCGTCCGTGCGTCCGTGCGTCCGGTCGTAAACTTTTTCTTTAAAAATCTTCTCCTCAGAAACTACTGGATGGATTTCAACCAAACTTCACAGGAATGATCCTTGGGTGACCCTCTTTCAAAGTTGTTCAAGAAATTTTGATCCAATGAAAAACATGGATTTAATGGGCGTGGCTTATTTCCAAATATGGTAATAAGTGAGTTTTCTCAGATTCTAATTGATGGATAACAATGAAATTTTACATGAATGATCCTTGTGTGACCATTTATTGGTCTACAAGAAATTATTGTGATCGGATGAAAAATATGCATTTAATGGGCGGAGGTCATTTCTCTATATGTCACATATTGGAAACTTTGAAAATCATTTTCTCAGAATCTAATGGACAGATATCATCCAAATTTCACTTGAGTGATCCTTGAGTGACCCTTTATCAGTCTACCAAAAAGTATTGTGATTGGATGAAAAATGTGCATTTTATGGGCGGAGGTCATTTCTCTATATGTCATATAGTTGAAACTTTGAAAATCATTTTCTCAGAATCTAATTGACAGATATCATCCAAATTTCACTTGAGTGATCCTTGAATGATCCTTTATCAGTCTACCAAAAAGTATTGTGATTGGATGAAAAATATGTATTTTATGGGCGGAGGTCATTTCTCTATATGTCATTTAGTGGAAACTTTGAAAATCATTTTCTCAGAAGCTAATTGACAGATATTATCCAAATTTCACTTGAGTGATCCTTGAGTGACCCTTTATCAGTCTACCAAAAATTATTATGATTGGATGAAAAATATGTATTTTAAAGGCGGAGGTCATTTTTCAAAAAGTGATACAGTGGAAACTTTGAAAATCATTTTCTCAGATTGAAACTGATGGATATCAATCAAACATTTTTGGTATGATCTTTTGGTGACCCATTAACATGCAGCCAAAAAATATTTTGATTGGATAAAAAATATGGGCGGAGGTCATTTCTCTATATATGTTAAATAGTTAAAACTTTGAAAATCATTTTCAACATCAGTAGAACTCAAACTATTTAAAGATCTAGTCAAAACTTTGATTTGCTTTAATTTACAAGAATATCAAGCCTGTGGAGCGACTCAAGCCATTCATGGCTTTCTAGTTCAGGTGAGCGATTAAGGGCCACTATGGCCCTCTTGTTCTTCTCCACTCTGAACCTCAGTAGGCCACTTTACACCTCTTTGTGCTGAGTCACCCTTCTTTCAACTACACTGACAAATTCTAAGGGAGTATCTCAGGCTCCCTATTTCACCTAATGTTTCTACACAATTGGATTCTAGCGAAGCTTATGTTCCTTCTAACCTACAATCTTTACACCCATTAAATTATATGAGTCTAAAAAGATTCATCATTTACGTGATAAACTTTTTTTTCTCCTAAACCCCTGGACTGATTTCAATGAAATTTTGCCAGAATGTTCCCAGGGGGACCATCTTCAAAACTTGTCCACTAAATTCTTATTGGCCTATAAATATGGGCATGGCAGGGCAGGACTTATTTTGAGCCCAAATTTTTTGAATGATATCTCATCCTAAACCACTGGGCCAATTTCAATGAAACTTTACTAGTTTGGTTCTTGAGTGACCTTCTTCCAAAATTGTTTTGAAATTTTGATTGGCCTATGAATATGGACATGGCAGGGTGGCGCTTATTTTGAGCCCGAAATCTTCGGAAGACAAATCCTCCTGAACCACTGAGCAGATTTCAATGAAACTTTACCAGAATTTTACTTGGTCGACCCTTTCAAAAGATGTTTGCAAAATTTTGCCCATAATTATTAGTGTTGCAGGGTGGGGCTTATTTCGAGGCTGAAATCTTTGAAGGACATCTCCTCCTGAACCACTGGGCTGCTTTCAATGAAACTTTACTCGTTTGGTACATGGGTGACCCTTTTCCAAGATTTAAGATGAAATTTTGAGTTGCTGATAAATATGGGCGTGGCAGGGCCGGCTTACTTTGTGCCCAAAATCTTTAAATTAAAACTCCTCCTGACCTACTGGGTTGCTTTTAGTGAAACTTAACCAGAAAGTTCCTTGGGTGATGCTTTTGATTGGTCCATATGTATGGGTGTGGCAGGTTGGGTCTTATCTTGAGCCTGAAATCTTTGAATGACATCTCCTACTGAAGCACTGAGCTGATTTTAATGAAATCCTGGCTTGCTTTACAGCTTTAAGCCAAAGATTTAAAATTTTTACGCAGTCTTTTATAGGTTAATGTATTTATGTAACATAAGGTCATTATATAGGATCAACAAGTTTCAACCAAAAACATTGAATTCATTCAAAAGTCATGCATATTCCACTTGTTCATTCATTCCAAAATCATTCCTTTTGCCAATTTCACGATGTTTATAAGGGTTAACAGATGCTGTATTGACTCAGGAAGACAAATGCAAACTACCCGTAGGCTAAAATATGGTATAGTGCAGTGGATTATGGACAAAATACTTCAGTTTGTGATACAAGAATGAAATTTTCACCAAATATTCTTCAGAACTATAATAGATCAAAATTCAAAGTCTTGAATTTTTTCATTTTCAAGATGGCCGCCCAAAAACAAAATGGCCGCCAATCCACAAGTAGGCAAACAAGCAAATCAGCCAGTTCTTAATTCCAGAACAACACAGCATTATTATATCAGTACCAAATGAAAAATTAAAAATAAGTTTATAATCTGAGATACAGTTTGTTCATTTAAAGGTCGATCATTTTCAAGATGGCTGCCTAAAATCATAATGGCCGCCAATTATCAAGAAGTTTCATTAATGAAATAACAATATCTCTCTATTCAACCGCCGTAGAATTGCAAATAAGTACAAAATGAAGGTTAAATTATGTATCTTTGATTAAGTTGTATGTTTAGTCACTTGGATGTCGCATGATTCAAGCATTGCCAAAAAAAAACAAAAGGGCCATAGTGGCCCTTAATCGCTCACCTTAATGAACTGTCTAAAATTTTCGAATGAAGTATGAGAAATAGATTGATGAATGACTGAGCTAAACAAAGCTGTTGCTTCTATACAAATTGAGAATCCTTTTTTTTACAATTTTAAGGTTGATTTACAAGGATTTTTATAATTGATTTGGCAACCTAGTTATTGACCCCAGATGACCAAATTTTGAACTCGTCTGAGATTTCATCTAGACAATCAATTTGACCAAATTTCATTGGCCAAAAATTGTGGCCTCTAGAGTGCAAACAAGGTTTTTCTTAGATTTGACCCTGTGACCTAGTATTTGACCCCAGATGACCTAATTTTAAACTTGTCCGAGATTTCATCAAGACAATCATTCTGACCAAATTTCAGGTTGATCGAGCAAAAAATTTGGCCTCTAGAGTGCATACAAGGTTTTTCTTAGTTTTGACCCTGTGACCTAGTTTTTGACCCCAGATGACCCAATTTCGAACTTGTCCGAGATTTCATCAAGACAATCATTCTGACCAAATTTCAGGTTGAAGGGGCAAAAGATGTGGCCTCTAAAGTGCATACAAGGTTTTTCTAAGATTTGACCCTTTGACCTAGTTTTTGACCCCAGTTGACCCAATTTCGAACTTGTCCGAGATTTCATCAAGACAATCATTCTGACCAAAATTCAGGTTGATCGGGCAAAAAATGTGGCCTCTAGAGTGCATACAAGGCAAATGTTGACTACGGACGACGCACATCGCACGATGCACGACGGACGACGGACATCCACCTAACCACAATAGCTCACCTTGAGCACTTCGTGCTCAGGTGAGCTAAAAATATCCATAAAACACAATATGTTAGCCATTAAGTAAATATGCCATGTTTTACTTTTGAACAATTAGAGAGCCAACTAAAAAGTAGTAAGTTAAAGATTTATTATACCTCTTTAATTTAAGTAAAATTCTGGTCATTTCAACATCGGTTCATCTCAAGATGGCCACCCAAAAATCAAAATGGCAGCCAACTAGTATGTACATTTAGTATTATATCTATAGTTCAAAACGCCTCTATCCTTAAACAAGAGTAACATGATGGTCTTATTTCGCTCACCTGAATAAGTCAACTCATAACTTATCAACAATGTTATAAATACCAGAGATTGTTTGATGTATATATAGGGTGGTTTTGAAAGAAAAAGACATTAATTTTGCCCTTCTGCTATTTTTAGCTATCCTGAGCACAAAGTGCTAAAGGTGAGCTATTTTGATCTTACAATGTCCGTTGACTGTGGTGGGTCATCCGCAAGTTCTTAAAACATCTGCTAGTAAACGGAGGAATGTTCCTTGGGTCAAGCTCTACGAAAGTTGTTCAAATAAATGAAATCCACCCTTAACTTACCATTTACCCATAACAAAAAGGTTGAAAATAGGAAAATCTTCAAAATTCTTCTTCTGAAACCAGAAGGCAAACAGCTTTCTTATTTGGTATGTAGCATCATCTAGTGAACCTCTATCAAGTTTGTTCATATTAAGACCCTGGGGTCATATTTGGGCTCCACCAAGGCACAACCCTCTTTACATTAATCAAAAAGTGAAAATCTTTAAAAAAAAACTTCTTTTCTGAAACCAGATGGCAGACAGCTTTTATATTTGGTATTTAGCATCACCTAGTGGGCCTCTACTTAGATTGTTCATATCAAGACCCTGGGGTCATAATTGGGCTTTGTCCGGGCACATCCTTTTAAACTCCTCTGAGCACAAAGGGTAAAAAAGGAAAATCTTCAAAAATTTCTTCTCTGAAACCTTGAAGCAGACAGCTTTCATTTTTTGTATGTAGCATCATCTAGTGGACCTCTACCAAGTTTGTTCATATCAAGACCCTTGTGTCGCATTTGGGCTCCACCTGGGCACAACCCTTTTTACATAGAATCAAAAAGAGAAAATCTTTAAAGACTTCTTCTCAGAAACAAGATGGTAGACAGCTTTCATATTTGGTATGGAGCATCATTTAGTGGGCTCCTATCAAGTTTGTTCATAGCAAGACCATGGGGTCATATTTAACTTCCACCCCAGGCATATCACTTTTAGCTCATCTTAGCATGATGAGTGAAAATAGGAAAATCTTCAAAATGCTTCTTCTCTGAAACCAGAAAACAGACAGCTTTCATATATTGTATGAAGCATTGTGGTCCTCTTGTTTTTTTTAAATTTTCATAAATTTTAAACTTTTTTAATACCATGGCAACCAGAGTTATGGATGAAATTGAATTCTTTAACAACTTAAGTAGACCTACACCCTAAAAATCCCGCCAAGTTTCAGCTTGATTTGCCCTTTGGATTAGGAGAAGATAAGTCTTTTCTAAGATTTTAGGCAATCTTCACCTTATTTTCAGCTTTTCCATTACCATGGGAACCAGAGTTTTTGATGAAATTAAATTCTTTAACAACTTTTGAAGAGCTTTACCCAAGAAACATCCCTGTCAAGTTTCAGCTTGATTGGCTAAGTCTAGTGGTTTAGGGGGAGAAGAATTTTTCTAAGATTTTCTGCAATTATCTGCCATTTTTCAGCCTTACTGTTTCTATGGAAACCAGAGTTTTTGATGAAATTAAATTCTTTATCAACTTTTGAAGAGCTTCATCCAAGGAACATCCCTGCTAAGTTTCAGCTTGATTGGCTTTGTGGTTTTGAGGAGAAGAAATTTTTCTAAGATTTTTGGTAATCTCGGCCTTTCTCTTACCATTGCAACCAGAGTTTTTGATATAACTAAATTCTTTTAACAACTTTTAAAGAGCTTCACCTAAGGACATCCCTGCCAAGGTTCAGCTTGATTGGCCAAGTGGTTTTGGAGGAGTAGATGTTTAAAGAAATTGTTGACAGACCGATGGACAATGGACAGACGACAGACAGTGAGTGATCACAATTATAAGCTCACCTTGAGCACTTTGTGCTCAGAAGAGCCAAAAATCAAATCCGCCTTGTTAAGCACTTCTCACAAAATTTATCTTGAATACACCAATGTAATCTGCAAATGAATGACATAAATTATCTCATAAAGTTTAGTAATAAACTGAAAATTCATAAAAGCCCTATTGTCTTTTTCTCTCTCTGTCTCTCTCTTTATGTCATTTTTAGCTCTTCTATTTGTAGAATAGAGGGGCTATGTAGAATGAGTTTTGCAATAAAAACGAGTTTGGCAATAATAATTGCAAAACTCGTTACTACAGGGCTATTCTGGTCACCGAGGCGTCACCTTTTGCATTGACCTTGGCATTGGCGTAATTCTTTGGTTAAGTTTTGGTGTGCAAGTGTTAAAAATCTCTGTTTCTACTTGAAGCTATTGCTTTGAAACTTTACACATGTTTCTGTGACCATAATATCAGCCTCTAGACCAAGACTCATTATTCTGATATTGAATTTACAGGAATTTTAATCCTTTTCAGACTTAGAAATTCCTGGTGAAGTTTTTCAAATGTTTTATATTAGTTATTTCTCTATTTCTACATAAGCTATTGCTTTGAAACTTTGCACATGCTTCTGTTACCATAATATCAGCCTCTAGACAAAGATTCATTACCCTGATATTGAATTTATTGGAAATTTATTTCATTTCTGACTTAGAAATTCCTGGTTAAGTTTTTATTCGCAAATGTTGTATATTAGTAATATCTCTTTTTCTATCTAAGCTAATTCTTGGAAACATTGCACATTCAATTTCGACAATGATATCAGCCTTTAGACAAATTTTTCCATACTCTGATATTGAATTTCGTGAAATTTAAACCTTTTGGACTTGGAGATTTTGGTTAAGTTTTTATGTGCAACTGTTGTATATCAGTTATAATTTTTGGTGAACGAACGTCGTTTACCAGTGTTATACCATGTCAGGAAAATCCTGTTGGATGTTAATACATTTGAAATAAAGTAGCGCCTCTTAAAATTCAATTTAGTATCTTTCAATATTTTTCTCCGCAAAATCAGGGTTTGTTTCTTTAATGGTGTGTTGCTAGTATTCTTCATCAAGTGAAGATAATGAAAATTCGCCTTGAAAAACACAAAATGATCTTGCAATGTTTATCAAGGGAATTTTTGATCGGCATAAGCTTGTCGAGAGGTTAAAGCAAAAGCAAAGTTTGTGTCTAATAACCGTAGAGACAGATACTATGTTTTTGACCTAAGCCTTCGCTGGTGCAACTTGTAGTAATTAGCCGCTATATGTTATATAGGTCATGTCCTCTTGAACTTACATTCGGCAATACTTGGGCGATCTCTGACGGCTCCGAGTTAAAAGTAGGTTACAGGAATCGGCCGACTTGAGACGAATGACACATCAAGACACCTTGTGTCATTAGAAACGGTAACGCGGTTTTACATAACTTATCAACTAGCGACAGTCAGTCTCGAGACGGGTTTTAAGAATGATTCAACATGTGTTTTACATGTACAACCTTTCTTGTACCTTTTATTTGAATAGGGATGAACGCCGTTATTAAGATTTTTCTGTAAAATTGCGTAGCTGAAGTAGGGCTGTAAGGATACACTCGAATATTCGGTGAACTTATTCCCAGCGCAAACGTTTCGTATTTGTCTGTCTCAGAAGCGAATATTGCTGAATACCAAATGCGACAGGCATGGAAGATATTTCATTGGGCTAATTCTACTATGCATTTTTTCAATCTGTAAAACCATATCAATTCAAAATTCTATTTGAAAATTAAATAAATGATAGCTAAATATTCAACCCTAGATACCACTCCAATTGACGAGTAGATATTGCCGTGGTCAAGGGGGGACCAGATCCGTCATGCACTTGTTTACAATTCGACAGGTTAAGTTGTTTGTTAGTTGTTAAATTATTCTGGAAAAGTCATTGCGTTTTTTACAGAAATCATAAAAATCTTAATCGATGAATAAAAACTGGCTCCATCCTTCCCAAATACGTTTAGAATTGGTTAACTACAGTTTAAGCAAAAACTAGCTCCGAGAAGAAAAGTCTAATATCAGCCGCAATACTGTAATAAGATATTGATAGTGAGTGATTTTACAAGCATCCAAACTCTTGAAGGTAAACATTAGGTTCTCGTGCAAAAAATAAACCGACAATTTTAAGGATTACCAATTCTTATTGGAAGGAAAGTCGGGAGGAAAAAAACAGGGTACTACACTTAAACTATTTGTCAGACATAGTCATGCAATTATTACCTCCCTTTAAAAAAATAAACTTCTTAAATAAGATTCTTATTCACTTTTGACGTGGAAATTACGTTACAAAAATAATATTTATAAAGATTTTTAGTATGCAATTTACTATGAAGCAATATAAAAAGTTATACTTTAATTTCTAAACCTTAAACAGAAATTATCTATGAATTATACTAATAGGGCACTAGACCTCCTTTAATCCATGCGGGCTCGGTGGTCTAGTGGTAAAACACAAGACTACCAATCCTAAGGTCCGTGGTTCGAATCCCGAACACGGCAGGAATTTTTAAGGATACTTCCTATCCCCTGCCCAACTAGAAGTGAACTGGTAAGAAAACCAGAGGTAGCTTCGCGTGTATCGGTGCTTTACACTGGGCACAATAAAGAACCAAGGAGGTCTTTTCGTAGAAGATCTAGGGGCGTATGAACCCGGATCTCCTTGTACCCGCTTATTTCTCTCTCAATGTCCATACCATATATGCCTAGAGCATGGAGGGACCTAAATCCTACAAATACACACACACACACACTTTAAAATATGCGACCAGCCCGATTAGCTCAGATGATAGAGCACCGGACTTCAAAACCATTGAAGTTCGACAGCGTGGGTTCGTTTCCCGGGCTGGTACACTAACAAATACTAATTGTCTTTCGGATGAGACGTTAAACCGAGGCCCCGTGAGACTGTGCTTTACACGGAGCACGTTAAAGTACCATGGCGGATCTCAGCAGTAGTTTCGTCATGTATCCTTGCACTATCCCCCGTAACAACTAACCGTCTTCTGGGGGCGTCGCTCATATGGGCATATACTACTGTAGCGCTGATAAATAAACGGAAATACACACTTTAACCTATACCTAAATATTTCTCATCCTGCAGTGTTATAAAATTGAATAACGACATAAGTGTCAACCAAGGAAGTGGTTTTGGCTTCAGATATGATAAAAATGAATCTCTCAGGTTATGGTTCAAAATACTATTAATAAGTTAACAAATCATAACTTTAAACAATGAGTACAGTTCAGGACTGACTGATATTCATAGGTGTTTCTTTGGTTGGTACTCAAAGACCTTTTCATCCTCTAAGAAGAAACAAAGATAGATAAAAAAAAAGTTAAAACAAATACAACAAATTTACTTGAAATAAGCTTAAACATGATAACAATTACTTTTGTAAAAACAAACACCATTGAATATAGGTTGAAGACAGTTTTAGATTTAATCGTTTTCTCCATTTATGTTTAATTAATAAATGTACCTATTTCAAGTGTGTAAAAGAAATTTTCACAGAGTTACAACTCATATTCTAACAAATATTTTTCTAACAGGATTTTACCCATCTTTCCCTTTCTAATTTGCAGTGAAATTTCCGAATAACGGAAATTTTGTCAAGACAATTCCTCCCCCCCTTTTTTTATTATTTTTACATTCATAGTTTCTCTTTTCTAATTGAATTCAATATATCACTCTGGAATGCCATCAGGTTCGTTCAACACCAGTACTTTCAGTGCTTTGATATTTCTACTTAAGCTTTTGCTTGGAAACTTTGTACATGCTTTTGTGACCATAATATCAGCCCCTAGACAAAGATTATTTTCCTTGGCTTCCATTTAATGGAATTTTCCTATGTCCATATTGATTTTCTGTTACTACCCAGCTGTCCTCTTATAGCTCTTGTTAGCTCTACTTGACATAGTCCAGTGGAGCTATTGTCCGTGGGTGACCTTCTTTCAAAATTGTTAAGGGAATTTTGATCCAATGAAAACAGGGCTTATACAGGCGTGGCTAATTTCCATAATGATGTATTTACTGTAACTACCTATAAAATTGTTGATAGGCAGTTACAACTGCTTTGCACTGAGACATCTATATATGGCAATATGTGATTTTTTCTCAGAACCTAAGAAATGGATATTAACCAAATTTCACTGAGATGATCCTTTAGTGACCCTCTGTCAGTCTACAAAATTTATGATCAGATGAAAAATATGCTTTTTATTGGCAGAAGTCATTTCTCAAAATGTTAAAAATGTTACTAGTATATGGCTGAAACTTTGAAAATGGCTTTCTCAGAATCTAACAGATGCATATCAATAAATTTCACTGGAATGATTCTTTGTGACCCTTATTTATATCTACAAAAAATATTGTGATCAGATGAAAAATATGTCTTTTTACGGGCTGATCATTTCTCCATATGTTATATATTGGAAACTTGTAAAATCATTTTCTCAGAATTTAATTGATGGATACAAACCAAATTTTATGGTAACCATTAATCAGAAAAGTTATTGTGATTGAATGAAATTATAGCAGAGGTCAATTTTCTTCATGTTTTTAGCTCCACTGGCTGAAAGCCACTGGGGCTATTGTCATGGCGTTGTGTCCGTCGTGCGTCCGTCCGTCCGTGCGGTCGTAAACTTTTCTTTAAAAATCTTCTCCTCAGAAACTACTGGATGGATTTCAACCAAACTTCACAGGAATGATCCTTGGGTGACCCTCTTTCAAAGTTGTTCAAGAAATTTTGATCCAATGAAAAACATGGATTTAAGGGGCATGGCTTATTTCCAAATATGGTAAAAAGTGAGTTTTCTCAGATTCTAATCAATGGATATCAATTGAATTTTACATGAATGATCCTTGGGTGACCCTTTTTCAGTCTACAAGAAATCATTGTGATCGGATGGAAAATATGCATTTTTTGGGCGGAGGTCATTTCTCTATATGTTGTATAGTGGAAACTTTGAAAATCATTTTCTCAGAATGTAACTGATGGATATCAACCAAATTTCATTAGAATGATCCTTGAGTGACCCTTTATCAGTTTACTAAACACCATTGAGATCGGATGGAAAATATGCATTTTATGGGCGGAGGTCATTTCTCCATATGTTGTATAGTGGAAACTTTGAAAATCATTTTCTCAAAATGTAAGTGATGGATATCAACCAAATTTCATTGGAATGATCCTTGAGTGACCCTTTATCAGTTTACAAAAAATCATTGTGATTGGATGGAAAATATGCATTTTATGGGTGGAGGTCATTTCTCTATATGTTATATAGTGGAAACTTTAAAAATCATTTTTCTCCGAATGTAATGGATGGATATCAATCAAAATTTTTTGGTATGATCTTCGGGTGACCATTATCATGCAGCTGAAAATCATTTTGATTTGATGAAAAATATGCCTTTTAAGAGTGGAGGTCAATTCTCTTTCTGTTATATAGTTCAAACTTTGAAAATCATTTTCAATATCAGTAGAACCCCAAATATCTAATAATCAAGTCAAAACATTTATTTGCTTTTACAAGAATTTCAAGCCTGTGGAGCAACTCAAGCCATTCATGGCTTTCTAGTTTTTATCTTTCATGAATTTTTCTTTGGAGAAATGTTTGAGCATGTAATTCATTATTCATTCAGAAATAATTAGGGAGAAAATTCCTTAAAAACACTTTAATTCTTGTGTAATCATGTAGATCCAGGCCTGTTGAGCAAATCAGCTCAAGAGGCTCTTTAAGTTTTTATATTATCACTTTCATGCTTTTTGAAATTAAAATATTGAAATTTTTGGAAAAAGTTAATGATTGTTCTTGTTTCAAGTTTGTTCATATTGAAAGATGAGTAAAAAGACATGGTTCACAAAATGTTGATTTTGGCCTTGTAAAATCAACTTTTTCTGATTGCAAAATGATCTCAATGAAACCAAGTTTTCATAGTTACCATTATTTCCTCCTCTCTCAAATTAAACAAAGAATATTTTATAACTTTGTCTTTTTTTTTAAAAAAGCCTTGAAAGTTGCCCTAAAACTGTAAATTTTTTCATTTTTCAACAAATTTTGAAATTTATGGAGCTAAAAAAAATGTGAACCCCCAATTTGGACACAACAATATTACAGAAAAAACTTCTAGAAGTCATACCAATTACTTGATATAAATTTGAAGGTCTGGAAAGATGGCGGCTTATTGTAAGGAAACTATGTCGTTTTGGAAAATATTCTAAACATTATTTGAAAGACTGTGTACAGGTGTATAGTTAAAAGTAGGTTTAATTTTGTAAATCAGGAATTTGAAAAATGCTGATTTTACAGGGCCAATTTCTTATGTTCATGAACCTTGACCTTTGTGTTGTTTTAGAAGATTTTTATGCTGGCCAAAGGGAGAGCATATAGCTGCCGCTTTGTCTGTCCGTCTGTCCATCCCCAGCGGTTTCTCCATAACCCTTGGGCCAAATCAAAAGAACTTACTATGTGATTTTCCTATGATATAGTGTTAATGCATCTGTGATGGTGTTTGGATTTTAGGCCTCATCACAGGAAAAGGGGACTTTGGGTAAAATTCAGTTTTTCTCAAATTTCTCCTAGTCTAATGGTCAGAATGAAATTTCATATTTGAGTAGCAAATCAGATGCCCTTTACTATAAACAATTTGAAATTAACGTAAAAAAAAAATATATATATCATCGAAAAAGGGGGCTTAATGTTTGTTACCATTACCTTAGCTTGTAAAATACAGTTATTCTTTCATTTCTCCTGGTCTTATGTTCAGAATTTGATGAAATTTCACATTAGTGAAGCAAATCAGATGCCCTTTGCCATAAACTATTTGATATTTGTGTCTAAAAATATGTCATGCAAAAAGGGGATTTAATGTTTGTTGCCTTTATGTAAGCTTTATAAGATAACACCTTATTTGAGTCCTTGCAATCTGACCAGGGAGCATAATTCCTAAAGTATAATAGCTATCAACTTGAAACTTTATGGGTGGATAGATCGCATGGAGAAGACGTGCAGTGCACAAGAACTTCAACTCTTACTTTATGTATGGGTAGATCTCATGGAGGAGAAGTGCAGTGCACAAGAACTTCAACTCTTACTTGCATAATTTTGGAGTTATTGCCCTTTGTTATTTTTGATACTAAGATATTGTTTGGAGCACATCTCCTAGAGTATAATAGCTATCAACTTGAAACTTTATGTATTGGTAGATCTCATGGAGGAGAAGTGCAGTGCACAAGAACTACAAATCTTGCTTGCATTATTTTGGAGTTAGTGCCCTTTGTTATTTTAAATACTTAGATTATGTCTGGAGCATATCTCCTAAGGTGTAATAGCTATAAACTTGAAACTCTATGGGTGGATAGATCTCATGGAGGAGAAGTGCAGTGCTTAAGAACTACAAATCTTGCTTGCATAATTTTAGAGTTATTGCCCTTTGTTATTTTTGATACTAAGATATTTTTTGGAGCACATCTCCTAGAGTATAATAGCTATCAACTTGAAACTTTATGTATTGGTAGATCTCATGGAGGAGAAGTGCAGTGTTTAAGAACTACAAATCTTGCTTGCATTATTTTGGAGTTATTGCCCTTTGTTATTTTTAATACTTAGATTTTATAGGAGGTAAATCTCTTGCAGTACAAAAGAATCCTTAATCTATAAGGCTTCAGTTTACTATCAAGCTTTCGCGGCCGGGGATGGCCATGTCCAACATGGCTCTTGTTTTTGTGACAATGCCTTACTCAGCATTAGTCAGCTTCTAATTTGATTGTCTTATGATTTCTTCAGCAAGATTAGAAGAAGGTGTGGTCAATTTACCAAGTTGGAAAGACGGTGAAAAGAAAGAAAAGGACAAGATTCAGGAGTGTATACGGGAGCTTTTATCTCATTGCTTTTCAAAAGATGCCTTTACTGTGAAATTAGAAATACCCAATCTCAGCACAAAGATTTCAAAACTTTTTACCCTAACTCTTTTTGAGTCACTGTCAGAGAGAGGTACTGACATGTTTAAGTTGTTTTTGTGCACAGATGATAGTTCAGTACATGATCAGTTATTAGAACATTGTTCAAAATCTGAGAAGACCATACAGAAGCCTGCGACTGACAGTTTAAGGTTAAAGAAGAAACGTGAGTATAACCCTTTTTATCAAATTAAATGTTCGCTTTTAGGTCTTTATAGGCATATTGGTCAGAATGATTTTCTGGATGAAATCTGGGACACAATTGTTTTTGGGTCAAGTGTGGTTAAAAATGAGGTCAAATCTTAGAAAAAACATGAATACACTCTACAGGTCATATTTTTTGCTCTATCAACCCCATTGTTGAGACCCCATTCAAACAAACAAACATCTATTAAATTGGTCAGCATGATTGTTTTCATGAAATATGGGATGAGTTGGAAATTGGGTGAGATAGGTATGATATGCAACATGCGATCAAATCTCAGAAAAATTATATAGATACTCCATGTATTTTTAGCTCACCTGAGCACGAAGTGCTCAAGGTGAGCTATTGTGATTGTACAATGTCCAGCGTTGTCTTCTGTCGTCAGACGTCCACAATTTCTTTAAGCATCTTCTCCTCCTCTATTTAGGTATATTTCTTGGGTCAAGCTCTACAAAAGTTGTTCAAATAAATGAAATCCATCCTTAACCTTCCCTTAACCCTTAACAAAAAGGATGAAAAAAGGATTATCTTCTTCTCTGAAACCAGGAGGCATGCAGTTTTCATATTTGGTATGTTGCATCATCTATTTGGCCTCTACCAAGTTTGATCATATCAAGACCCTGGGGTTATATTTTGGCTTTGTCCAGACACATTCCTTTTAGCTCACCTGAGCACAAAGGGTAAAAATAGGAAAATCTTCAAAAATATTCTTCTCTGAAACCAGAAAGCAGATAGCTTTCATATTTAGTATGTAGTATCATCTAGTGGACCTCTACTGAATTTGTACATATCATTTAGCTCACCTGAGCACAAAGGGTAAAAATAGGAAAATCTTCAAAAATATTCTTCTCTGAAACCAGAAAGCAGATAGCTTTCATATTTAGTATGTAGTATCATCTAGTGGACCTCTACTGAATTTGTTCATATCAAGATCCGGGGAATATATTTGGGCTTCATCTCGGGGCAACCTTTTTTAGCTCACCTGAGCACAACTTGCTCAAGGGGAGCTTTTAAGGTGGTGCTGAGTCCGTCATCTGTCCTCAACAATCTTAAAATCTTCTTCTTCTCCTGAACCACTAGGCCAATTTCAATGAATCTTTGCCAATTGGCCAAAATCTTTGAACGACATCTCCTCCTGATTCCTGAACCACTGGGCCAATTTCAATGAAACTTTACCGGAATGTTCCTTGGGTGACCCTTTTCTAAAATTGTTTGCAAAATTTTGATTGGTCCATTAGTATGGGCGTGGCAGGGTGGGGCTTTATTTAAGCCCAAACTGTATGAACGACATGAGACTCCTCCTGAACCACTGGCCAATTTCAATGAAACTTTACCAAAATGTTCCTTAGGTGACCCTTTTCTAAAATTGTTTGCAAAAATTTGATTGGCCCATAAATATGGGCGTGACGGGGCAGAGCTTCATTTTAACCCAAAATCTTTGAATGACATCTCCTCCTGAACCACTGGGCCAATTTCAATGAAACTTTACCAGAATGTACTTTTGGAGACTCTTTTCAAAAATTGTTCATGAAATTTTGATTTGCCCATAGATATGGGCATGGTAGGGGGGGCTTATTTTGAGTGGCCTCAGTAAAAAATGGGTGGACAGGGTCACTTTAAATTCTTGGAATAACATCTCCTCATCATCAAATGTGAATGAAACTTCGTCAGAAAATTACTTGGATGGGTCCACTGGACCAGTAAAATTTAGGTTAGCAGTTTAAGGCCATTCTGGCCCTCTTATTAGCTCACCTGAGCACATCGTGCTCAAGGTGAGCTTTTGTGATCAGTGAATGTATGTCGTTCGTCGTGCGTCGTCTGTTGTCTGGCATCAACAATCTTAATGTTTATACTCTTGAGGCCACAAATATTACACAATCTTTATGAAACTTGGTCAGATTGTTTGCCAGGTCACAAGGATGAACCCTATTGAAAATGGGAAGGATCCATGCCATATCAAGGGAAAAAGGGGCCTTAATGCCAAATTTCTTGTTACGTCACAAGGATGAACCCTATTGAAAATGGAAAGGATCCATGCCATATCAAGGGAAAAGGGGCCTTAAAGACAATTTTCTTGTTTACACTCTAGAGGCCACAAATATGGCCCAATCTTCATGAAACTTGGTCAGATTGTTGGCCAGGTCACAAGGATGAACCCTATTGAAAATGGGAAGGATCCATGCCATATCAAGGGAAAAGGGGCCTTAATGCCAATTTATTTGTTTACACTCTAGAGGCCACAATTATTGTCCAATCTTCATGAAACTTGGTCAGATTGTTGGCCAGGTCACAAGGATGAACCCTATTGAAAATGACAAGGATCCATGCCATATCAAGGGAAAAGGGGCCTTAATGCCAATTTATTTGTTTACACTCTAGAGGCCACAATTATTGCCCAATTTTCATGAAACTTGGTCAGAATGTTTGTCAGGTCAAAAGGATGAACCCTATTGAAAATGGGAAGGATCTGTGCTATGTCACTGGAAAAGGGGCCTTAATGACAAATTTCTGTTTTCACTCTTGAGGCTACAAATATGGTCCATTCTTCATGGAACTTGGTCAGAATGTTTGTCAAGTCACAATGATGAACCCTATTGAAAATGGAAAGGATCAGTGCCATATCACAGAAAAAAAATATGACCTTTGCTTGAAATTTGCTTATTAAATGAGACAAAGATACGAAGGTGAGCGATAAAGGACCATCATGGTCCTCTTGTTTTTATATAGAATCAAAGAGGGAAAATCTTTTAAATTCTTCATTTCTGAAACCAGAAGGCAGACAGCTTTCATATTTGGTATGAAGCATCATCTAGTGGGCCCCTTCCAAGTCTGTTCATATCAAGATCCTGGGGTCATATTTGGGCTCCACCTGGGCACATCCCTTTTAGCTTATCCTAGCATGATGGGTGAAAATAGGAAATTCTTTAAAAATCTTCTTCTCTGAAACCAGAAGACAGACAGCTTTCATATTTAGTATGTAGCATCATCTAGTGGACCTCTACCAAGTTTGATCATGTCAAGACCGTGGGGTCACATTTGGGCTCAACCCGGGTGCATCCCTTTTTACATAGAATCAAAGAGCAAAAAGACATATCTTCATTGCTCATGGCTTAAAATATTCCATGGTATTGATCTTATGTAGAAATTATCTCCTTGTTGACATCTGCCTATTTAATTAATATGATGTCCCAGGGGTCAAAGAGACTTAGGTGAGTGATCTAGGACCATCATGGTCTTCTTGTTTCTCAATTAACCTGAATATTGGTCAGATTACTTTGCTTGAAAAAATCATGGTTAAGTTTGAACTTTGATCAAGTGGGGTAAAAAATCAGGTCACAAGGTCAAATCTTAGGAAAAACATGTTGACACTCAAGAGGCCATATGTTTTGTCCTTTCAACCTGATAATCTGGCAGAATGATTGTCTTGAAAATATTCTGAATGATTTTGAAATTGGTGTCAAAAACTAGGTCATTGGGTTAAATCAAAGAAAAAACTTGTAGACACTCTAGAGGCCACTTATTTGCTAAATAATTTTTTTAGGCAATCAACCTGAAATTTGTAGGAATGATTGTCTTGATGAAATCTCTGTCTAGTTTGAAATTGGGCGAAGTGTTATTTAAAATGAGGTCAAATCTCAGATAACCTTGTAGACACTTTAGAGGTCTTTTTGGTGAACGAACTTCGTTCACCAGTGTTATATACCATGTAAGGAAAATCCGGTCGGATCTTAATACATTTGAAATAAAGTAGCGCCTCTTAAGATTCAATTTAGTATCTTTCAAACTTCTTTCCGCAAAACCACTGTTTATTTCAGTAATGGCATGAAACTAGTATTTTTCATCAAGTGAAGCTAATGAAAATTCTCCTTAAAGAACACTAATTGACCTTGGAATGATTAACCAAAGGAATTGATGACCTGCGTAAGCTTGGCGAGAGTTAAGAGCAAAAACAAAGTTTGTGTCTAAACAGCGTAGAGACAGATACTATATTTTTGACCCAAGCCTTCGCTGGTGCACCTTGTAAAAATTTGCCGGAAATATGTGTTTATTTTGATTGTGACCTCTTGAACTTGTTTACAGTACACATCTGCATTCAGCATTACACGGGCGATCTCCGACGGCTCCGATTTAAATGTAGATTACGGAACTGGCCGAGTTGAGACGAAAGACACATGAAGACACCTTGTATCATTAGAAACGGTTTTACATCTGTGGTTTATTCAATCGGGTTTTACACATCTTTTCAACACCTGACAGTCAGTCTCGAGACGGGTTTTAAGAATTATTCGACACGTGTTTTAGGGTAGAAAGTGCGTAATGAAGGTTATTAACATCGGGCAATGTCGGTGAATTCTGGTCGTTATATCAACTCCGTAATATAATCGCAGTATCTCGGTTTGAATATATTTTTTCTACTGCAAATTATTTTACAAAAATATGGTATAAAAATAAGTAATAAAAAGATATTGGCTCGCATATGTGTTATTTTTTGAAAAAGGACAACAATTGAATAATATATTTGAATCAAAAACGGAAAAATCCCGCATGACGTCATTTTTGGAAAAACCCAATTGTCTACATTTTGGCGATTTAACATTGACATACTGAGTGCTGATCGAGATAAAACAAGTGTTTTTCGACGTGTAAATCAAAAGTCAATCAAAAGAATACAGTAATTGTACTTAAATCAACCGAATTGAAATGACTACTTTAGCTCAGACTGCGAAATGACGAGATGTTCTTGGGACTGGTAGAAAGGAAACGGTATTCGGATGGAAGGTAGGTCGGATATTATCCCGTTGTCTCTTATATATGTGTGAGTGACAATATTTCCACGAATCACTAATTTGGGTTACTTACTGTCATTTGAGAAATGATTTCATTCTATTCTGATAAAAAGTCTAGAATAATGAATATCTAAGACAGAAAATATATTTTAGTTGCCTTATATCACATGAAATTGGTAAAATCCTCAAAAATTCCTTATTGTTTTAGTTTGTAAACCGTGAATCTAAAAGCTAAGATCCCTAGGACCTGTCATTGTCATACAAAGATGAGAAATGATAATGTGACTTATGATAAGAATTTTGAGTCAATATGAAAAAAAGCATGATAGGACACAGACCAAAAATTATTTTTCTTTTATTATTCAAAGAAATGTGACGTAATTTGGTGTAATTCTGATTTCCGGTAGAATTTGTAATTTCAATGCACTGTTTACTGCTACCCTCTTCAATATCATAATCATATTTTTTTAATGAACTTTGAAGTTTATGGTCTTGTCAAGCTACATAAACCACCTTCTGTGGGAGTCAAACTTACAAAGACCCCATTACAAGATAAGGAGTTTCCCCACTTGTTGGAATATATTATTTTTCAATTCAGAATACTCTTTCCCTCAATTATACTCAAACATATATAATTGAGTCTACTTATTTCATTTTCATGGGGAAAGTTAATCAAAACTTTATAATACTAGGAAAATGAAGCCCCTTATTTGTATGTTTGAATGTATATTGTATAGTATAAGTTTTCAGAAATTTGGGACTCACCACATCTTATTCCCAGCGAAAACGTATCGTAATCCTCTGTCTCAAAAGCGAATATTGGTGAATATTGAATGCGACAGGCACAGAAGATATTTCATTGAGGCTATTCTATTTTGTATTTTTAGCTCACCTGAGCACGAAGTGCTCAAGGGAGCTATTGTGATCTACCAATGTCCGGCGTCCGTCTGTCCGTCTCTGCATCAACAATTTCTTTAAACGACATCTCCTCCTAAACTTCTAAGTCAAAATCAACCAAACTTGGCAGAAATATTCCTTGGGTGGTCCCTTGTTAAAATTGCTAAAATGGAAGGATCAATTCCATATAACGGGAAAAGGGGCCTTAATGACAATTTTCTTATTTACACTCTAGAAGCCACAAATATGGTCCAATCTTCATGAGCCTTGGTCATAATGTTTGCCAGGTCACAAGGATTAATCCTATGGTAAATGGGAAGGATTTATGCCTTATCATGGGAAAAGGGGCCTTAATAACAATTTTCTTTTTTACACTCTAGTAGCCAGAAATATTGCCCAAACTTCATGAAACTTGGTCAGAATATAGGCAAGGATTAGCCCCATTGAAAATGGGAAGGATCTATGCCATATCACAGGTAAAAGGGCCTTAACGACAATTATCTTGTTAAAGCTCTTGAAACCACAATTATTGTCCAATCTTCATGAAACTTGGTCAGAATAATAATAATAATAATAATAATAAATTCTTTATTTATAGAAGGTAACTCATTAAGTTGACATCATTAAGCATGATTTGACATAAATAATGAAACACTTATTTACAATGAGGCCTTCTTAACAGACGAAAAATGACAAGATGATGTTTATGATGATCAGTAATCAGTAACGAGATGATAAAAAGATGATTGTGACCCTAAAGTGACCAATGATAAATGATGATAAAATGAAAACATCTCAATTATAAAAATGATGATAATGAGTAAAATATGACTAGGAGTGTTGTCAAAATTAAATTATCAACTATATCACTTATCACTCAGTTTAGGATAAGGGATAATATTAAGTGATAAACCAAATATAAAAACACAATAAAAACACAAAAAAATGAGTAATTCACACATGAATGGCGGAAATAAGACATATGCAACAAGGTATTATAAGTCATTACTTAGCATTAAATATTTTTGAGTGAGCGCTTGAACGTAGATATATTTGAGATACTTCGCAATTGAATTGGAACAGCATTCCAGTACTCCATGCCAGTGAAAGAGAATGTCCTTTTTAAGATATCTGTTTTAGGTGCACATTTGTGAGATATCTGATTTCTAGTATTTGATCTTAAAAAGTGCGCATGCGTCGTGCTATTAACAGCTGTTTTTTCTCTTCCTGTTTCAGATCGCGAAAAATCGAAATTAAACCTATTTTTTGGCTTCAGGGATAGTACTAACTGATACAAGAAGATACTCTAACCGTTTTTGGGTGATGTTCCATTGATCAACGTAGATTATTTACACAGATAACGTTTTTCAAGTAATTTTCTTTTTCTAGATCCGGTGACCTTGACCCTTGTACCACGAAAACTCGTGACACAAAGTTTGTTTTGAAAATGTTTACAGGTTTGTTAGCCCCGATTCTCGTTGCAGCTTTCTGGCTCAGTATCCAGATAGGACCAGACCCAACAATAGAAGATCAACCCTTAGCTTTTACTAACCCAAATGTACTAAAACCAAGTAATTCACATGTCTGTGCCTGTTTGCTGAAATCAACTCGGTGGTCCGTTCCGGTCATGAAATACACAAGAAAATCTTCCCTAACTTATTTATGTCTTCTCTTATTGTCTTTATCTGCAGATGTAGAAACAAACCCTGGCCCTGATTTTCCATGTGGATCTTGTCAATATGAGGTTTACGACAATGACAATGCTGTTGAATGTGACACCTGCCAGAGATGGTTCCACATCAAATGTCAAAATATTTCAAATGAATCTTATTTCGATCTTGTAGCTCGAGACCAGTCATTCTCCTGGATCTGCTCAATCTGTGAAGCACAGAATTTCTCTAAACATTCAAACCTTTCATTGTCTTCTTTTTCATCGCAGAATAGCTACAGCGCATTGAGTGAGCAGTCTGACTCTTATCATCGAAGTACCACCACAGGAAATCCATCCCAGAGACAGAAATTTAAACAAAATAATAATCCTTTTCAGCTTAAAGTAATTTCAGTTAACTGTCAGTCCATTGTCAACAAAAAAGCAGAATTTCTTTGCATGATAGATCAACATAACCCTGATATAGTTGTAGGTACAGAATCCTGGTTAAATAATCAACATGCAGATTGTGAATTTTTTCCGAAATCCTTAGGATATACACCTTTTAGATTAGACAGGTCAACCAAAGGCGGAGGAGTATTCATCCTGGTTAAGGATACTTTCCTTGCAACAGAGCAGAAACAACTAAAGACTGATTGTGAAATAATTTGGATTAAATTACAGGTCAAAACATGTAAACCTCTTTATATCGCAGCATATTACAGACCAAAAGAGTCCGATGTCCATAGCTTTAATGAATTTAAAAAATCTCTTGATCTGACAAGAAACCTCAAAGGATCTTTTTGGGTACTAGGTGATTTCAACTTCCCAAAGTTCTCATGGAGTAGTGACCATAGACCAGTCATAAAGTCAGGATGCAGTCATACCAACCTGTATGAAGAATTTAGTGATTTGCTTTCAGATTTCAACCTCACACAGATGGTAACAGAAAGCACCAGAGGAGAAAATATACTTGACCTCTTCTTAACCTCAAATCACACCTTAATAAAAAATGTAAAATGTCTCCCAGGTATATCAGACCATAGTATTGTCTCTATTCTTGCAGATACAAAGCCACAGGTAACCAAACAACAGCCGAGACAGTTTCATCTCTACAAAAAAGCTGACTGGAGTAGTTTCAAAATCTATATGGACCAAATTAAGCATGAAATATTAAAAGATCATCAATCTAAATCTGTTGAAGAAATTTGGCTAAGTTTTTCAGATGCAATCTCCACAGGTATCAAGAAATTTGTTCCAACTAAAAGACTAGGGAATAAGAGATCACTTCCTTGGATTACACAGCCTATAAAACGTCTAATTAGAAAAAGGGATCAAGTTTATTTTAGATTAAAGAAAGATGGAAACAACAAGATGAAAACTGCATTCCTGGCTCTGAAAAGAAACATCAAGAAACAAATAAAAGTCTCTTACAATAACTATATTGAATATATTTTAGGCCTTGATGGAAACACTGAAAACAAGGAAAAAGCCACAAGATTTAATAATAAGAAACTTTTCAGTCTGATAAAAAATGCCAAGCAAGACGCAGCAGGAGTAGCTCCCCTTCTCGATAAAATTTCAGGTACCATCAAATCAGACAACACAGAAAAAGCAGATATATTAAATCGACAGTTTCAATCAGTCTTTACTCCAATGACACCAATTTCTCTGGCTCAGTCCTGCCTTTCATCCATTAGACAAAATATGTTTTCCTCCTCTTTCAGTAAATATCCAGTCATGCCAGACATTACCATCTGCACTGGTGGAGTACAAAAGCTAATATCCAACCTGAAACCAGACAAAGCAGCAGGACCTGACAACATCAAACCTTTAGTACTTAAAAACTTATGTTATCAAATTTCTCCTATTTTGCAAATTCTCTTTCAGAAATCCCTAGATACAGGCACCCTCCCCCAGGTATGGACGAAGGCAAACGTGACACCACTCTTTAAGAAAGGAAACAAAGAAGATCCTGCAAATTACAGGCCTATATCCTTAACATGTATATTGTGTAAAGTTCTTGAACATATTGTAGCATCAAATCTAACTAAACATTTTGACAACAATAATATTCTTTATGATTTACAACATGGCTTCAGAGAACGGCGCTCATGTGAAACACAACTACTGCAACTGACCGACCATCTTGCCAGAAACCTTACTGAAGGAAAACAAACTGATCTAGTTTTGTTAGACTTCAGCAAGGCTTTTGATAAAGTTAGCCACCTTAAACTTTTGTATAAATTGCAGGAACATGGAGTTAACAATGCTACCCTTTTGTGGATTAAATCTTTTCTTATAGGCAGAACACAGAAAGTAGTCTTAGAAGGTGGATGCTCATCTGAAGTACCAGTCACGTCAGGAGTACCTCAGGGATCGGTGCTTGGCCCTCTTCTGTTTCTCTTATATATTAATGACCTTCCTAACACTATCACCTCCCAAGTTCGTTTGTTTGCAGATGACACCGCCGTTTACTTAGCTATAGATAACAAGCAAGACTGTATCACCCTGCAAGAAGATCTAGACAAGCTAATGCAGTGGGAGAAAAAATGGGAAATGGAGTTTAACCCTAGCAAATGCATTGTCCTAAATATTACTAAAAAGAAGAAAAAGATTTCTTTTGATTACAGGCTACACGGACAAGTGCTAGAGACTGTGGACAATGCCAAATACCTAGGTGTTACTATATCTGAAGATCTTTCCTGGAACAAGCATATTGACAATATAACATCTAATGCAAATAAAACTTTAGGTTTTCTCCGCAGAAACATCCAGACCAAAAATAAGAAGATCAGAGAAACAGCATACAAAACACTGGTTAGACCCCAGGTAGAATATGCATCAACTGTTTGGAGCCCTTACAAAACATCCGAGATCAACAAAGTAGAAAAAGTACAACGTAGAGCAGCAAGATGAGTTCAAAATAATTTTTCTCATTATGACAGTGTCACCTGCATGCAGAAGGATCTTGGCTGGCAAACTCTTCAACATAGACGAGACATCACCAGAGTCACCATGTTTTATAAAATTGTGAATTGTTTTGTTGCAGTACCCATACCAACTTATCTTGAAAGACCAGTTAGGATCACCCGACATATGCACACAAAATCTTTTAGACAGATCCACACAAATGCTTCCTACTTTAAATATTCTTTTTTTCCTTATACAGTGATACTTTGGAACAGCCTACCAGAAACAATCATACAGCAACCCGATATTGCCGCATTCAAGAAGAGTCTTGATTCTTTTCAGATAATGAGCCGTCCCTGAATAACCAAAATTGTTTTACCAGATCTTTTAATCTAACACTCACAATACTTTTAAAATTTGGCACCCTAACAAATGACTAACAGTTCTTATTCCAGCACAGACGCGCACCTGCCAGTAATACCCGAAAGGGGAGTCAGGCAGTATATATAGATAGATAGATAGATAGATAGATAGATCTTAGCTCATAGAAATGGTTCATACTGACTGAAAGTTTGACATATATGATGGAGTCAGACCATGAATAGTTTTGAAAACTATAAGAATAGTAAAGTACTTGCAACGATTTTTGAAAGATAACCAATTTAAAGATTTAAAGTTACTTCTGGAGCATGAACCTTTTGGCTGACATAGTATTACTCTTGCAGCTCGCTTTTGAATTTTAGTAATCCTGTTAATTAGTGAAGATTTACAATGACTCCATGTAGTGCAACCATAGTCAAAATGTGGAGCTATATAGGAGTTGTAAAATAATTGTTTCGTATCAACACTAAGATAACTGTTTATTCTTCGAAGTAAATAAAGCTGAGACGATAATTTTGAGCATACCTTTTCAACGTGAACCTTCCATGACATTTTTTCATCAATATGTACCCCCAATATTTTTTTTGATGTTACTTTCTCCACATTTTCTTGTAAAAGTTTTAAGTTCAAACCTGTGCATTTTTTAATTCTATGTTTTGAACCTATCAACATACATGTTGTTTTAGAAGGATTTAAAACCATATTGTTATGCCTACTCCATTCTTTGACTTTTAATAGGTCAGAATTTAAAGTTTCATTTATCATTGATACTGAGGAACATGACTTATGTAGCGTTGCATCGACAGCATACATGTCAATATTAGCTGATAGTTTGAGAGGAAGGTCATTTACATAAATCAAAAATAATATAGGCCCTAGTATTGATCCCTGGGGAACTCCAGATTTAATTTCTGTCATGTCAGATAAGACATTATCAACTTTTACAACTTGTTGTCTTTCATTTAGATATGATTGAAAAAGATTGCATGTGTTTTTAGTAAAATGGTGCAGTTTTAACTTAGATATCGTGATCTACAAGATCGAAAGCCTTCTTTAAATCTAGAAATACAGTTCCAACTAAGTTTCCCTGGTCCAAATCCATTAACCATGAATCGACAAATCGAATTAGAGCAGTTTGACATGAGTGATTTTCTATAAAACCAGACTGGTGAGTAAAGAGAATGTCCGTTCGTTTCAAAAAATATTTCAGTTGATTAGCAATGTGCCTTTCAAACACTTTTGACAAAGTTGGCAATATTGATATGGGTCGATAATTATTAGGGTCATCATTATCGCCACCTTAAAATATGGGTATCACACAGGCTTTCTTGAACTCTGATGGAAAAATTCCCTTTGAAATACAATTATTAATAATAGATGAAATTGGTTTAGATATGAAATCTCTGCACATTTTCAAAATTTTTGGACCAATTCCGTCAGTTCCGGTCGATATGCTGCTATCTAATTTATCAATAATATTTTTAACTTCCAGCGCTGTAATAATAGTTATTTCAAAATAACAGTTTGGTAACTTGCTTTCTAGATGTAACTTTAATTCTTCGAGATATTTCGGATTTACAGGTATCTTGTTTATTATTAAACAAATGTTGACAAAATGGCTATTTAATGCATTAACAATATTTTGAGTACCTTCCTCTTCAGAATTATTGATGATCATTTTGTTTGGAATACATTGTTCTTTCTTATCGTTTGCAGTTATATTTCGTAAATTCTTCCATAATAATTTAGTATCTGATTTGTCCTCTATTGCTTTGTTGAAATAGTTATACCCCCGCAAAACGAATGTTTTCGGGGGTATACTGGAATCAGCCTGTCTGTCTGTCTGTCCGTCCGTCCGTCCTTGCGTCTGTCCGTCCGTCTGTGGACACAAATAGTAGTAAATTTGTGTCGCGAACTCCTCCTTCAGTTTTCCTTCAAAAGCCTTGAAACTTTATAGAAACATTCATCACATGTTGAAGTTTTGCAAGACGCAATTTTCAGGTCCCAACTTCCCCTGGGTCATGAATTATCTCCCCTTGAACTTAGACATTTTTTCCTATTTGTTACCATGTACTTATCATTTTGTGTCGCGAACTCCTCCTTCAGTTTTCCTTTAAAAGCCTTGAAATTTTATAGAAACATTCATCACATGTTGAAGTTTTGCAAGACGCAATTTTCAGGTCCCAACTTCCCCTGGTTCATGAATTATCTCCCCTTGAACTTAGACATTTTTTTCCTATTTGTTACCATGTACTTATCATCTTGTGTCGCAAACTCCTACTTCAATTTTCATTCAATAGTTATGAAATATTATACAAACATATATTACATCACATAATGAAGTTTTGCAAGACGCAAATTTCAAGTGTTAACTCTCCCAGGTTCACTAATTATCTCCCCTTGAACTTAAGACATTTTTTTCTATTTGTTACCATTTACTTATAATTTTGTGTCGCAAACTCCTCCTTCAATTTTCATTCAATAGTTATGAAATATTATACAAACATTCATCACAAGTTGAAGTTTTGCAAGACGCAAATTGCAAGTCTCAATTCCCCCTGGTTCATGAATTATTTCCCCTTGAACTTAGACATTTTTATCTATTTGTTACCATGTACTTATCATTTTGTGTCGCAAACTCCTACTTCAATTTTCATTCAATTGTAATGAAACATTATGCAAATATTGATCACAAGTTGAAGTTTTGCAAGAGGCTAATTTCAAGTGTCAACTCCACCAGGTTCATGAATAATGTCCCCTTGATCTTAAGACATTTTTTTTCTATTTGTTACAATGTACTTATAATTTTGTGACGCAAACTCCTCCTGTAATTTTCATTCAATAGTTATGAAACATTATACAAACAATTATCACATGTTGAAGTTTTGCAAGACACAAATTTCAAGTGTCAACTCCCCCAGGTTCATGTGTTATCTAGCCTTGAACTTTGACATTTTTTCCTATTTGTTACCATGTACTTATAATTTTGTGTCGCAAACTCCTCCTGCAATTTCCATTCAATAGTAATGAAACAGTATACAGACATTTATCACATGTTGAAGTTTTGCAAGACACAAATTTCAAGTGTAAACTCCCACAGGTTTATGAATTATCTCCCCTTGAACTTAAGACAATTTTTCTTTTTGAACACATATACTTGTAATTTTGTTTCCCAAACTCCTCCTTCAGTTTTCCTTCAATAGCTTGTAAACATTTATCACATGTGTCAGTTTAGAGGTCTCAAATCCAAGTGTTATCCTTATATTTGAAGCATTTTTTGCTTCTTCTGTCAAAGTATCTCATTCTCTGAAAGCACTTGCGGGGGTATTAAGTCACATTCAGTGACAAGCTCTAGTTTTTCTTATTCTTGCGAATAATTGATGTCACTATATTCCTCCATTTTTTGTACATGAGCCAATTACCTGCGTGATGAAATTTATTTCTCGTCAAAATAGCATCTTTTATCTCGTTGTTGTACCAGTCAGGCTGTTTAAGCCTTTTAACACGCTTTTCTTTGAATGGTAAATGTTTTTCTAAAATACCATTGAGAATAGCATAGAAATATTCTAAAGCTACATTAGGATTAGATATTGTCTCTATTATATCAAAGTCAGTTTTGGCTAAATCAAACAAGAAATTTTCGATATTTATTTCTGAAAAAGAACGGTAATGAATTGTCTTATATTTTTTGTCTTGACAATGTTTCTTGTGACTATGGTAGGTAAAAGCTATAGGGTAATGATCACTTACGGCAATTTTTGGCTCTAAGACTTCAGAGATTGCTTGTTTTTGAGTGCAATAGATATGGTCAATTATACTTGAAGACTTGTTTGTAATCCTAGTGGGAGTTTCAATTAGTTGATTAAGTCCATAATCTTGTATCACTTTAGCCCATTTTGAATTATTGCAAGTCGATGCTAAAGTAAATTGAATATTAAAATCGCCCAGTAAATAGTAGTCTAAATTGGTAGATTCGGCATGGCTTAATTGTTTTTCATATTAATCAATCCAACTCTGTGTACTATTAGGTTGCCTATACACAAAATTTAAGAGAATTGGTTTATTATTAGGGAAAAATATTTGAAACCAGATACTCCGAGATCTTCTTTTTCTAAGTCATATCGTCGTTTAAAGTTAATATTGTCCGCAATGTATACCAATAGCCCACCGCCGACGTTATATAGACGATCTTTCCTTTCAAATACAAATCCGTTAATGTTGAGATCAGAGTCATTAATATTTTCTCTAAGAAATGTTTCAGAAATTCCAAAAATATCGGGACAACATTTCATATTAAGAAGTATGCGAATTTCATCCAATTTCGGAAGTATTTAGTGTTGTATATTTAGCGAAGCAATGTGTAACCCTTTTTCTACAAAATTGAATGCGTATGACAAATTATCGTGTAAGACATTTTTAGTTTGTTGACAAGTATTTTGATCAATGGAAGAATTAGTAATGCACGTACTATCAAATTTTGATTCGCAAGATATATGTCCATCAGAATGGCGTTCAACATAATTACACAGACATGATGATATTAATTGTGAACAAGAATTACATAATTTTGTTAGAACTTCAAACCTATTGTTACATTCGACCGAGTTGCATATGTCTACTTTTTCCTAGCACTTAAGAAATCTGCACTCAGATACGACGTGGTTTAAAAGACCACAGTTCCAACACCGCTTTGGCCCGTTTTTATACCCATTATTCCTATATGGTCTATTTTGCGGGGGATGTCCATGAAAACCCTGAAACTCTCTTCTTCTACCAAATTGTCTTTGATTACCTGGAAAGTTTCTATTCTGATGATATCTTATACTTCTGCTTTCCTGACAATGATTTTCTCTAGTAATCCTTTTTCCTCTGGTAATGGGGATATGTTTATTCGTTGCGGGGACTAAAGCACTAGCTCCTTTCTCGTTCAAGTGAATAAGATCGCAACTATACAGAGGACGGGCCATCTCTCCATCTGCGTAAATAAAAGATTGGTAACACTCAATTTTTACAGCGCTCGTTTCCATACACACATGATTTATGAGATCATTTAATTGTTCAACATCAGCATCTTTTCTTGGACATATTGTACACAAATACACATGACAATCTAACTCCGAGACGATCGATCTAAGGGATGTTTCAACCGCCGAAGTTCTTCCTTCTGCGGCGTCATTACCACCAACGTAAATAATGACGTTTTGGTACAACGTCAAATCCATTTCTTGTAATTTCAAATGGATATCATTTGTTTTTCTTCCAGGTAAAGTCCTGATGTCAACATTCGTTTCTAAACCGCGCTTACTGATGCCTTTTAGAATTGAGTCACCGATGATGAGTGTGCGAGATTTTGATTCTAGTGACACTTTTGATTCATTTGAAGAAGTTTCATTTTGGATAGGTACTCTTTCTGTATTAGTCGACAGCTTTTGGATATTACTGCTATCGTTACCGACTCTATCCGGAAGACATGTGGCTTTTATTTTGTTTTCATCAGCGTTTTTCATTTGGTTTTTAGTAGTGTTCAAAGATCTCTGGTCAGCTATATTTTGTTTTGGGGCTTTAAACGTGTCGGCAACGGATTGTATTTTTTGCATTAATCCCTCGTTAGTAGACTTAACGTGAGTCTCTAGAGACTTTGTACTATGATTGACTGTTTCCACTTCGTTATGTAAATCTTGGGTATAAACTTTGTACTGCTTATTCAGACTTGTTATAGCATCTTTTAGCTCACCGTATCGTAAGGTGGATTCTGTGATGTGCTCTTCTACTTGAGCACAAAGTTTTCGAACTGTTTCCACCAGGGAATCGACTTTTTCACTGATCATTTTGTTACAATCACACCTCGGGTCGGGTTCATTTTGCTGGGTTATTTTAACCTCCTCTCAAATGTCAGTGTTACAGTCTGGATTACGATCACAGTTTATTTCGGACTTTGAACTTATATCTTTAGTTTTAGCCTGTCTCGTCTCTCGGACATTTTGTACAACTGATGCGAGTGTTTTCACTTCTGTTTCATGATCAAAATATGAGATCTGTGGTAAGATCTCCCGACTTCCCGATTCAAAGGAGGAGCATGATAAGATGATCTTTTGTAATCTAAGATTTAATTCATCTACTGTAGTATCATTCTGCTGCAAGTTGAGCTCCACTAATTGTATAATTTTAGGAAAATCGTCACCGAAGAAATTGCCTGGATTGTTTTCCATTGACAAGGCATGAACTTTTTGTGAGGTACATGTTCAGAGTATAGATATCTTTTTTCCCCGATTTCATTTTAAACTTTGTTTCAACAACATTTCCTTGTTTATCGGTTACAGGAATCTTTTTACAGTCTTTCGTACTATAGAATTCATCAGCCGAAGATTTAATTAACTCGTACATACCGGTGTTGAGGATTATTCTCAGTCCACCGCCTGTCTGAAATATCTGTACATCATCTCTCTGTGTTGCATCTAGCTTCTTTTGTAATGATTTTTCTCGGTTCAATTCATAATCTCTTTGCTCACCGCTGACTTTCTCTGTTTCCGCACCATTATTTTCAAAATCCACCCGAAGCGAAACAGTTCCGTCATTCATTTTAACTTCGATACCACTCATTTATAAATAAATTATATACCAAAATGTTCGCCTTACTGCAGAAACGTATATTTTAAGTATCCCAATGTAATTGAACGTCACATAAAGAAGTTATCTAACAAAAACGTTATTTCTAACGTATGCCATTTTGAAAGTTGCTGGTCAAGTCACAAAAATGAACCCTTTTGAAAATGAAAGGATCCATGCCATATTACAGGAAAAGGGGCCTTAATGATAATTTTCTTGTTAAAACTCAAGAGGCTACAATGTCAGAATGTTTGTCAGGTCTTCAGGATGAACCCTATTGAAAATGGAAAGGATCTGTGCCATATCACGGGAAAAGAGGCCTTAATGACAATTTTTTGTTAACACTCAAGAAGCCACAAATATGGTCCAAACATCATGAAACTTGGTCAGAATATTTGTTAGGTCATGAGGATGAACTCTTTTAGAAAATGGGAAGGATCCGTGCCATATCACGAGAAAAGGGACCTAAATTTTCTTGTAAGAGCTCAAGACGCCACAAATATGGTCCAATCTTTATGATACTTGGTCAAAATGTTTGCCGGGTCACAAGAATGAACGGATGGAAGAAAAACCTTGTATGCACTCTAGGGGCCACATTTTTTGCCCAATCAACCTGAATTTTGGTCAGAATGATTGTCTTGATCAAATCTGGGACAAGTTCGAAATTGGGTCAAATGAGGTTGAAAACTAGGTCACAGAGTCAAATCTTAGAAAAACCTTGTATGCACGCTATAGGCCACATTTTTTGCCCAATCAACCAAAATTTTGGTCAGAATGATTGTCTTGATAAAATCTCGGA
Source organism: Fragum whitleyi (assembly GCA_948146395.1). Classification (NCBI taxonomy): domain Eukaryota; kingdom Metazoa; phylum Mollusca; class Bivalvia; order Cardiida; family Cardiidae; genus Fragum; species Fragum whitleyi. The sequence continues at coordinate 6,520,116 of OX411555.1, read as the reverse complement.
CAAGTTCGTAATTGGGTCAACTTTGGTCAAAAACTAGGCCATGGGGTCAAATCAAAGTAAACCTTGTATGCACTCTAGAAGCAACATTTTTTGCCCAATCAACCTGAATTTTTGTCAGAATGATTGTCTTGATGAAATCTCGGACAAGTTCGAAATTGGGTCAACTGGGGTCAAAAACTAGGTCACAGGGTCAAATCCTATAAAAACCTTGTATGCACTCTAGAGGCCACAATTTTCGCCAAATCAACCTGAATTTTGGTCATAATGAATGTCGTGAAGAAATCTCGGACAAGTTCGAAATTGGGTCAACTGGGGTCAAAAACTAGGTCACAGGATCAAATCTTAGAAAAATTGTGTATGCACTCTAGAGGCCACATTTTTTACCCAATCAACCTGAATTTTGGTTGGAATGATTGTCTTAATGAAATCTGGGACGTGTTCAAAATTGGGTCAACTGGGATCAAAAACTAGGTCACAGGGTCAAATCATAGAAAAACCTGGTATGCACACTAGAGGCTACATTTTTTGCCCAATCAACCTGAATTTTGGTCAGAATAATGGTCTTGCTCAAATAATGAATGAGTTCGAAATTGGGTCAACTTGGGTCAAAAACTAGGTCACAGGGTCAAATAATAGAAAAACCTTGTATACACTCTAGAGGCCACATATTTTGCCTTATAAACCTGAATTTTGGTCAGAATGATTGTCTTGATGAAATCTCCGACAAGTTTGAAATTGGGTCAACTGGGGTCAAAAACTAGGTCACAGGGTCAAATCTAAGAAAAACCTTGTATGCTCTCTAGAGGCCACATTTTTTGCCAAATAAACCTGAATTTTGGTTAGAATGATTGATTTGATGTAATCATGGACGTGTTCGAAATTGGGTCAACTGGGGTCAAAAACTAGGTCACATGGTCATATCATAGAAAAACCTTGTATGCACTCTAGAGGCCACATTTTTTGCCCAATCAACCTTAATTTTGGTCAGAATGATGATCTTGATGCAATTCTTGATGAGTATTCAATTGGGTCAACAGGGGTCAAAAACTAGGTCACATGGTCAAATCTTAGAAAAACCTTGTTTGCACTCTAGAGGCCACATTTTTTGCTGGATCAACCTGAAATTGGATCAGAATGATTGGCTTGATGAAATCTCAGAGGAGTTCAAAATCGGGCCAACTGGGGTCAAAAACTAGGTCACAGGGTCAAATCTATAAAACCTAGTATGCACTCTAGAGGCAACATTTTTTGCCCAATCAACCTGAGTTTTGGTCAGAATGATTGTCTTGATGAAATCTCGGACGATTTCAAAATTGGGTCAACTAGGGTCATAAACTAGGTCACATAGTCAAATCTAAGAATAACCTTGTACGCACTCTAGAGGCCACATTTTTTGCCGGATCAACCTGAAAATTTGATCAGAATGATTGTCTTGATGAAATCTCGGACAAGTTCGAAATTGTGTCAACTGGGGTCAAAAACTAGGTCACAGGGTCAAATCTTAGAAAAACCTTGTATGCACTCTAGAGGCAACATTTTTTGTTCAATCAACATGAAATTTCGTCAGATTGATTGAATTGATGCAATTTTTGATGAGTATGAGATTGGGTCAACTGGGGTCAAAAACTAGGTCACAGAGTCAAATAAAAATCCTTGTAAGTCAATTGTAAGTCAACCTGAACATTGTAAAAAAGGTATTATCAAGTTGTACAGAGGCAGAAGAATATTGAAAAAAATTAGACAGTTCATTCAGGTGAGCGATTAAGGGCCACTATGGCCCTCTTGTTGTTTTATTAATCTGAAAATTGTTCTGAATGATTGTCTTCATGATGAGTTAGAAATTGGGTGAAGATGGCGGTCAAATCTCAGAAAAATTATATAGATACCCCATATATTTTTAGCTCAACTGAGCACATCGTGCTCAAGGTGAGCTCTTGTGATCTTTGAATGTCTGTCATGCGTCGTCTGTAGTCCGTCGTCCGGCGTCAACAATCTTAGTGTTTACACTCTAGAGGCCACAAATATGGCCCAATCTTCATGAAACTTGGTCAGAATGTTGGCCAGGTCACAAGGATGAACCCTATCGAAAATGGGAAGGATCCAAGCCAAATCACGGGAAAAGGGGCCTTAAAGAAAATTTTCTTGTTTACATCCTAGAGGCCACAAATATGGCCCAATCTTCATGAAACTTGGTCAGAATGTTGACCTGGTCACAAGGATTAAGCCTATTGAAAATGGGGAGGATCTATGCCAAATCCAGGAAAAGGGGCCTTAATCACACTTGTTTACACTCTATAGAGCACAAATATGGCCCAATCTTCATGAAACTTGGTCAGAATGTTGGCCAGGTCACAAGGATGAACCCTTTAGAAAATGGGAAGGATTCATGCCATATCACAGGAAAAGGGGCCTTATTGACATTTTCTTGTTTACATCCTAGAGAGCACAAATATGGCCTAATCTTCATGAAACTTGGTCAGAATGTTGGCCTGGTCACAAGGATTTACCATCTTGAAAAGTGGGAGGATCCATGCCAAATCACAGGAAAAGGGGCCTTATTGACAATTTTCTTGTTTACATCCTAGAGAGCACAAATATGGCCTAATCTTCATGAAACTTGGTCAGAATGTTTGCCTTGTCACAAGGATTTACCCACTTGAAAAGTGGGAGGATCTATGCCAAATCACAGGAAAAGGGGCCTTAATGACAATTATCTTGTTAAAGCTCTTGAAACCACAATTATGGTCCAATCTTCATGAAACTTGGTCAGAATTATGGCCAGGTCACGAGGATGAACCCTATTGAAAATGGGAAGGATCCATGCCTTATCACAGGAAAAGGGGCCTTAATGACAATTTTCTTGTTAAAGCTCTACAAGCCAAAATTATGGCCCAATCTTCATGAAACTTGGTCAGAATATTGGCCAGGTCACAAGGATTAGCCCCATTGAAAATGGGAAGGATCAGTGCCATATCACAGGAAAAGGGGCCATAACGACCATTATCTTGTTTAAGCCCTAGAGAGTACAAATATGGCCCAATCTTCATGAAACTTGGTCAGAATGTTGGCCAAATCACAAGGATGAAGCCTATTGAAAATGGGAAGGATCCATGCCATATCATGGGAAAAGGGGCCTTAATGATAATTTTCTTGTTTACATCCTAGAGGCCACAAATATGGCCCAATCTTCATGAAACTTGGTCAGAATATAGGCCAGGTCACAAGAATTAGCCCCATTGAAAATGGGAAGGATCCATGCCATATCACAGGTAAAAGGGCCTTAACGACAATTATCTTGTTAAAGCTCTTGAAACCACAATTATGGTCCAATCTTCATGAAACTTGGTCAGAATGCTGGTCAAGTCACAAAAATGAACCCTTTTGAAAATAAAAGGATCCATGTCATATCACAGGAAAAGGGGCCTTAATGATAATTTTCTTGTTATAACTCAAGAGGCCACAATTTTGCCCAATCTTCTTGAAACTTGGTTTAGTGTAGAAATAGTCTCCTTTATGACATCTGCCTATTTAAATGATGTGATGTCCCAGGGGTCAAAGAGACTCAGGTGAGCGATCTAGGACCATCATGGTCCTCTTGTTTCTCAATTAACCTGAATATTGGTCAGATTACTTTGCTTGAAAAATGGTCAGATTGATTTGCTTGATAAAATCAAGGTTACATTTGGATTTTCATCAAGTGGGTTCAAAAATTAGGTAACAAGGTCAAATCTTAAAAAAAACATGTAGACACTCAAGAGGCCATAATTTTTAGCTCCATTGGCTGAAAGCTACTGGGGCTATTGTCATGGCGTTGTGTGTCGTCTGTCCCTCCGTGCGTCTTGTCGTAAACTTTTTCTTTAAAAATCTTCTCCTCAGAAACTACTGGATGAATTTCATCCAAACTTCACAGGAATGATCCTTCGGTGACCCTCTTTCGAAGTTGTTTAAGAAATTTTTATCCAATGAAAAACATGAATTAAATGGGTGTGGCTAATTTCTTAATATGGTTAAAAGTGAGTTTTCTCAGATTCTAATCAATGGATACCAATTAAATTTAACATGAATGATCCTTAAGTGACCCTTTATCAGTCTACAAAAAATCATTGTGATCAGATGGAAAATATACATTTTATGGGCAAAGGTCATTTCTCTATATGTTATATAGTGGAAACTTTGAAAATCATTTTCTCAGAATGTAACTGATGGATATCAACCAAATTTCACTGGGATGATCCTTGAGTGACCCTTTATCAGTCTACAATAAATCATTGTGATCAGATGGAAAATATGCATTTTATGGGCGGAGGTCATTTCTCTAAATGTTATATAGTAGAAACTTTGAAAATCATTTTCTCAGATGGATATCAACCAAATTTCACTTGAATGATCCTTGAGTGATCCCTTATCAGTCTACCGAAAATCATTGTGATCAAATGGAAAATATGCATTTTATGGGCGGAGGTCATTTCTTTATATGTTATATAGTGGAAACTTAGAGTATCATTTTCTCAGAATATATTTTTTGGATATCAACCAAATTTCACTTGAATGATCCTTGAGTGACCCTCTATCAGTCTACCAAAAATTATAGTTATCGGATGGATATATGTATTTTATGGGCGGAGGTCATTTCTCAATATGTTATATAGTTGAAACTTTGAAAATCATTTTCATCATCAGAAGAACCCAAAATATGTAAAAATCTAGTCAAAACTTTTATTGCTTTTACAAGAATTTCAAGCCTGTGGAGCGACTCAAGCCATTAATGGCTTTCTAGTTAATGATCCTCTTCATGAGGTTAATTTATCCTCAGATTTGATACTGGTTCTGTGGTTGCTGGTGTTAAACATTCCTTATCATTTAAAGGTGTACATTTATTGTTACGCAATGACTTAGCTGGAGATTATGTTGTTGTTAATCCTCTTGTAACTGATACACCTTGTGTAGGTCAAACAGATGATCCTATTTTGCAGGATATACCTGATTTGTACCCTTCATGTGCAGTAGCTCGGGGTATGGCTAAAAAAGCTTCCTTGACAAATACAAATGATATTGACTTAACAGATACTTTTATTGGTCAATATTTCAATGACGAGATTAAAAAGTCTTTTAATCTTAGTCTGCCTGATACTCAGACAGATTAGTCAAAATTTTGTCAGTCATCTCCAAGGTCAAATTACCAAGGTGATGAAATGCATTCAAAGTCACGGCTAATCCAGGAACAGCAAAATGATCCTCAAATTTCAAAGTTAATTGATAGGGTATTACCCGAAAAAGAAATGTCTCAGAATCCTGTTTGTTACTATAAAAAGAATGGTATTCTGATGAGAAAATGGCGACCATTTGATGTACCAGCTGATGATGATTGGGCTGTTCATCACCAAATTGTTGTTCCAAAGTCATATAGCCATGAAATACTAAGTATAGCCCATGAAAGTCCAATGTCTGGTCATTTTTGTGTAAACAAGACTAATCACAAGATTATGACTTTTTTGGGGGGGCCTCGACTTAAATCGGACTTTTCCAAATATTGTAAAAGTTGCCACACTTGTCAAATGGTAGGGAAACCTAACCAAGTTATTCCAAAAGCAAGGTTACAACCCATTCCAGATTTTGATGAACCTTTCAGTCAGATAATAATAGACTGCGTTGGCCCTTTAAGGAAAACTAAGTCAGGTTCTGAATATTTGTTGACAATTATGTGTGCTTCTACTCGCTTCCCAGAAGCAATTCCTTTTAGAAACATTAAGGCAAAGTCAATTATTAAGGCTCTTGTCAAATTCTTTACTTTTGTTGGCTTTCCAAAATCAGTTCAGTCTGATCAAGGATCAAACTTCATGTCAGGCATATGTAACAATGCTATAAAATGTGAAATCTTGTGTTGCACCATTTGGCACAATATTGCACTATTTGTCACAATATTTTAAAGTCTATAAAATTTGTCACCAGAAGCAATTTCTTCATAAAGTTTGATCATAATCATTTGGCTTAATGGATAAGACCTTATCTAAACACATTGCCTGCTTTAGCATTCTATTCATAAAAGATGTTAGATCATTATCATATGGTTTCATGGATTAGAATTTTATCTATTAACACATTGTACACTGCATGCTGAGCTATCAGCCAATCTTATTAGAATGATAACTATTTGATCTCTGGAATTATTATCAATGCAAATTTATGTTAATCTTGATAAGTTTTGAAGGCTGGTCCCTCCAAGATTAATTAAGATCATCCTATGATGTTCTTGATGTAGATTGGATAATCATGTCTAAATTTTCATTGGTCAACATTTATCATCTTTATATCTTACAATTTCATTGGTTGTGTTTAGAATAATCTTTTAGGTTTAAATAATAAGAATGTTGGCTTTCTAGTGGAAGTTTTTAGTTGAGTTTAAGTTTGGAGTTGAGTTTTTGAGTTTTGAGTTAGGTTAAGAATAAGAACTTTGAATTAAGAAATTGTCAGTATAAATTATCAGTGCTTGTCTAACTGTAATAACATATGCAAAAACTTAGTGTCTACTTGAATAAAAGAAATACAGAACGAAATTAGACTTTATCGAATTATTGTGTTGAACAAAATACTCACGCCAAGCGAGTTATGAAACAATGCGATAAAAGGACAAATTCCCCAACCCAAAAACACCACAAAGTGTGATCGGGGAAACGACCCTCGGTCACAGCTTTATTGTGGTGGCAGAATCCGCGGGTAGATGAACCGGAACTTTGTGAATATGAATCAGTGCATTAAGTGACATATTATGGAACAAAAACAGAAGAAACTGTAGTGCCTTTTGGTAAAATTTAAAAGGAACTTGATCGAGAAATAAGAAGCAGTTATTTCTGTTTGAACCTGTGGTGACCAAATGAACAAACATTGTGAGAGAAGTGCCTGTTTATGTTGTTAACAGTTGTGAGAATTGCGAATCAAACCAATTGAGATAATAAATTATAGTAATTTTGACAGTACTATATCTTGCCGAGACCATTTATGATCTGAAGTGCTACTAGCGACTACAAACGAAGCAATTCGAAATACCTGAAGAGACCAATACCAGTGTGTGCCAGATGAGATGATCCATACCAGGAGTCAAAGAGAAAATGTTATACAAATTTTGTGATTGAAATTCAGACTTTTAGTTATAATTAAGTTTTAGTTGTGACCATCAACAGTAAATTAAAGTGCTACTTTATGACATAGTAAGGGGTAAGTGAAATTTCAACATTTTAGTGCTATATTGTTTCTCGTTTGTATTGGAACAGTTGTTATATTTATTTTTCCTTGTTATTCTTTTACTCAGAGCATTTAAATTATTTTACAAGTAACATCCTTATTGATTATCCCTTAAGTTCAACACATATGTTTAAAATATAAAATTTTTGAAAATTCAGATTTTAAACCAAGCTATTTGTTGTTATATTCACTTACCAGTCTGAAATATAAATTACAGATTTCTACATTTGTTTTAATTTTACATAAAATTTTGTTCTTCTTAGAAGATTTTATTTAAATCAAAATGGCAAATCAATCTAAGGCTTCCTGGCAATGTTCAAAACAAACTTGTGCTAAAATAAATGATACTTGTAATGTTACACCCACCATTTCGTTGGTAACTTCACTTGACAAAACATGCAAAGCATACATTCAGATAGAATCAAAGCAATTTTCTGCACTTTTCGACTCAGGAGCAAGCATTTCATGTATAAGCAAACATGTTGTACAGAACTTAGTTAACAAACCACAATATCAAAGTGCTAAAATTACTCATGTATATGGTGTATGTGGTGAGATCCACTCTGTGATAGGAACTGTAACACTCTCTTTCTTACTAGATGGCTACCCTTTTGAGCACACATTTCATGTCTTTTCTAATCTGCACCAGCCTGTAATCTTAGGTCGAGATTTCATGGCAAAAGAAGGAATACAGCTCAATTTTCACACTAATACTATTTCTCTATCTAAACCAAACTCTGAAACAGTTAATCTTTGTCAAATTTCACATGAATATTCTAAAACTGACTTTGGCAAAACTTTCAGCTCACATGTAATCCCTCCCCACTCTGAATACATTCTTCCTCTGAAAACTAACAAGTTCTTTGAAGGTGATATTGTATTGTGTGAACCGCCTCAATCACTTGTAAAGGATGAACTTGTTGGAGGCAAGTGTCTTTCAAGAGTAACTGATGGCAAAATACTCTATCGCCTGATGAACCCTACAGCATTACCTATCTTTCTGAAATCTAAAACTAGAGTCTCTATACTTACTGAAGCTAATAGTGCTGAAATAACACAGATTTCTGATCTCGATAATCTAATGCATGAAAATTCTGTAACTTTGAACTCTGTGGAAACTAATACACTAACAGATGACGAGTATATAACTATAGCTGAGGATCTTGGAATTAACCTTACTGACTCTGATCTCACCAATACCCAGAAACGCAATCTAATGATATTCATTGGTAAAAATAGGCAAGCATTTGCAAAAGATTTTTCTGAATTAGGTCTCACTAACTTATTTTCGCACAAAATAGAAACAGGTAATGCAAAACCAATCAAAAAGGCACCATATAGGCAAAATCCTGAAATGCGACGGGAAACCGAGCGTCAGGTTAAGGAAATGTTAGAGAATGGCTTTATAACTGAGTCTGACTCCCCTTGGAATAGTCCAATTTGTCTTACCAAGAAAAAGTCTGGAGAGTACCGATTTTGTGTAGACTACCGGGAACTTAATAAGGTTACGGAACCAATGTCCTTCCCTATTCCCCACATAGCAGATGTGTTTGACACAATTGCGGATGCAAAGGCAGAAGTTTTTACAGTTCTCGACCTCAAATCAGGTTTTTGGCAAGTTCCTCTTGACCCTGAAACAGCACACAAAGCTGCATTTGTCACACATCAATCTGTTTATTCTTGGACAAGGCTACCCTTTGGATTAATGAATTCGCCAATCACCTTTCAAAATCTAATGAGCAAAGTACTCAAAAATCTAAACTGGAAAATTGCCCTTGTTTATATTGACGACATATTGGTTTTCAGTAGAAACTTTGATGACCACCTAGACCATCTTGCCCAGGTCTTTGCAAATCTGAGAACTGCAAATTTGACTTTGCAGCCTTCAAAATGTAAATTTGCAACAAGAGAGATTGAGTACTTGGGTCATATAATTTCGAAAAATGGCATTAAGGTCAATCCCGCCAAAACAAAAGCAATTGATGAGTACCCACAACCTAAAACATCCAAACAAGTAAAGTCATTTCTCGGCATGACCTCATATTATAGAAAATTTATTAAATCATATGCTAAGATAGCTAACCCATGAAATGCACTTTTAAAGAAAGACACAAAATTCAAGTGGACACATGAATGTGAAAATGCATTTCAAACATTGAAAAAAACACTTGCTTCTCCGCCCATATTAGCATTTCCCAACTTTGATCGCCCTTTTATGTTAGCAACAGACAGTTCTGACTATTCAATGGGCTATGTTTTATCACAGTGTGATGAACAGGGATTGGAACATCCAATTGCGTATGGCGGTAGAACTTTGCATGGCCATGAATTAAAATGGCATATTACAGACAAAGAAGGTTTGGCATTGGTAGAAGCTGTAAATCATTTCAGACCCTACCTTGCTAACAACTTCTTCACAGTGTTTACAGATAATGTTTCTGTAAAGTGGCTAAAGCACATTAAGAATTGCCAAGGTCGTCTCGGAAGATGGGCTCTAACCTTACAAGGTTACAATTTTGAGATTGTCCATAAGGCTTCTAGTGCCAATGGCAATGCTGATGGACTCTCACGACGTGTTTACCAACAGGTTGACAGTGAGAAATGTGATCTAGGTGCAGATGAGTCTGCACAAGTCTGTCAGATCTCAGACAGCAAGTCTAAGCATCTGACAGCCGTGACTTTAATCTATAGTCACGAACAGGATCACAATCCATCTGTGGCCGCAGCCACTACCAGCACTGAGATAGCACTGATACTGAATGACAATGAAAATACTGACAGACATGACAATGAAAATACTGACCAGCAAGATGACGAAAATACTGACAATAATGAAAATATTCCTGTTAAACCGGACATGGACTTGATATTCTTGCAAAGAGACGATCAATTTTACAAAGACATAATTAAATACAAGCTTCAGAATGAATTACCAGATGACCTAAGACAGTCAAAATTAATTGTGGCAGAATCAGACCAATATGAGTTATCTGAGCATGGCATACTTTTACACATATACACACCCAGAACTAAAGGCATTCCCAAAGAACAGAAAATAATAACCCAAATTTGTGTCCCTTCAATACTGCGTGATGATGTCTTGAAGTCATATCATGACAGTCTAGCAGGCGGCATGCACCAAGGCTTTGAACGCACTTATGCAGCTATCAGACAAAAGTACTACTGGCCATCAATGTTTCGTGATTGCGAATCATATGTCAAATCATGTGACCAATGTCAAAGGGTGAAGCGTGACGTGCATGGTAAGCCACCTCCACTTCAACCTTTACCAGTAGTAGATGTCTTCCAAAGATGGCATATTGACATCTTAGGAGGTTTACCGACAACTAAAGACAAATACAAATATGTACTTCTTGTTGTAGACAGTTATTCAAAATGGTGCGAAGCTTTTCCTCTTCGAACACAAGAAGCTACAGAAGTAGCAGCTGTGCTATTCAAGGAAGTCATTTGTCGGTATGGAGCCCCTAATGTACTTGTTTCTGACAGAGGACAACAATTTCTATCTCAGCTAGTCAAAGCTCTTTGTGAACTCTTTCAGATAACACGGTTCTATACAAGTTCTTACAGGCCATTACTGAATGGAGCTGTAGAGCGTATGAACAGTGTTATCCTTCAAGCTTTGCGTCTTTACTGTAAAGGACAGCAGGATGATTGGCCAGATCTTCTTCCCTCTATCATGATGGCCTATCGAATGACCCCTGCAACTCAGTCCACTTTGCATTCTCCATTTTTCTTACTCTTTGGACGAGAAATGAGACTGCCGATTGACACTTCTCTGACTCCTAAATCTACTTTATCTGCAAACTTTAAAACTCATCTTTCAAATGTCCTCAAAAACCTTGAAACTGCAAGAAAGATAGCTGCTGATAATATCAAAAGTGCACAAGAAAAATACAAAGAACAATATGACAAACGGACAGAGAACCCTAAATATCGACCTGCAGACCGTGTTTGGCTATATTGTACAAAAGTTCCAGTAGGAATGGCCCCTAAATTGCATAGAAAATGGGTTGGACCATATTATATTGTTTATCTCGGACCCCATAATACATACAAATTGAGAAGATGTGGTGACAACAAAGAGGTTAAGGTCCTTGTCAATGCAACTAGGTTAAAACCTTATTTTGATCCTAATGAGAGGCCAACAAATCCACCACCTGGTTATGAACATTTAACCCAACAACTGAATGCCGAACACATACAAGATGATCAACCACAAGCACAAAACACACCAGATCAAAACACTCAAACAAGGCAGGCAAACCAAAATAAAAATACTCCAGCCCAGACCCAACCACATAATAAAGGCAAACATCCAAAGAATCCAAAATACAAAGGAAGAGTCAAAAGGTCAAAAACACAAAACCAAGATACTGCAAACAATGATAACAATCAAAATGAAATACCACAAAATCAAGAAAATGATAATATTCAAAATAATTCACAGCCAAATCAATCAGAAATTCCAAAGCACAGTTCACAAACGCAAGAAGGACAAAACACTCAAAATCAAAAATCAACACCTAAACAAGACAAATTTGCAGAAGAACACATAGAGAAAATAATAGAATCAAAACGCAGCAATAACATACTTTATTATAAGATTAAATGGAAACAAAACAAAAAACCTAATACATGGGAATACGCAAGCACCATACCAGAAATCTTCATTAGGGAATATCATGTTCACAGAACAATGAGTGGCAGGAAAAGAAGAAAGCCACTCAATCCTAGTCACAAGTTTTTCAACAGCAACACTGAAAATGCAAGCACTCAAAACAGCAACACTCAAGAGCAAACACCCAGTACATCAAATGTCCAAAATTTGCACTGCTTACAAAATCCAAACATACACACAAATTGTGTAACTACAGCAAATGTTGAATCATGTAATAATTTACATGTCAAAGAAAACTTAGTCGGATTAAAATTCTTTGGTGAAACAGCATTTGTAATAACGCAATTTGGACAAAACCCTATTCAATTTAAATCTTTCACAGCAGGTCATGAGCATGTACAATATCTTATTTTGCACCTTCAAGAAAAATTTAATGATATGAAGAGACAAATGAAAATTGATGCAATGAATAATAAAAACCCAAAATTGCCCAACAAAATAGAGACTGAAACAGTTGTTATAGCTAACTCCATCCATGAACTTAGCATTGATCACTACGGCAACATTAAGTTTTTAATGGATTATGAAAATCCCTTGCTTTCTCCAGAATGGAATGAATTTGATGATACACCACCTGGTTTGATAAACTCACTAATACACAAACTTACTGTGCAATTTTCAAAATTTGTAAGCAGAAAAAACTTTAATCAAAGGAAATCAAAGTTCAGTTAATTACATAATTGTTAAAGAAATCAGTACAATAAATTAAACAATGAAGAATAAAAAGATATTTTGTAGTGACCTTTTCAGTAATTTAATTGTGCAAACTTTTGAGAATTTTTATTCCATACTTTAGTTCATTTTGTGCTCTGACAAAAAGGAAGGGAAAATTTAGATGATAATGTTTGTATTTTATACTGTTTCAATGCAAATGATGGAACAATGTACCACGAAAAGTGTTGAAAATTTCAACTTACAATTAAGAAGAAGAAATTGAAGAAAATTGATTAGTGATTTAAAGTAATTTGTTATACTAAATGTGTTTTATTTGAAAATAACTATTCACTATAGTAGAATTAAGAATTTCTATTTGTTGCAATTATTGAAAATGAATAAAAAACTGAAATATTGTTGAAAATGAGTTAAAAGCAGACTGTATGATTGTTGAATTATACTTTGTAGCACATAGGTTGGTGTAACAATGTAATATTTGGTAAAGGAAATTGTCGATTAGGAAAAATGATGAAAACAAGAAAATATGATTAAGAATTTATCAATTATTGTAGCTATAAATATCTAGTTATTTAGATACTATGAATCAATGTAAGGAGTAAATGATGAAGTGATGAAATGAATGGTTGCTCAAAAAGCATATTTAAAAATTGTATATCGCTCAAAGGAGCACATGAATAAATATAACTGTTCATAGGAACTTGAAATTCTATTGCTCAAGGAGCATGTTGGATGTAAATGCTCATAGGAGCATGTTAAATGCAAATTGCTCAAGGTAGCATGTCAGAATGATTATCGCCAAAAGTGGCATATTGTTGGTAGACTATTAACTTATTCCTAACATTGCTATTTATGTTTGTGAATTATTGATTGTCTACTAACTGAATAATATGTTTTATGAGGATATCAATTCAGTGAAATTGATAATTGCATCTTTCTTTCTTATTGCATTTTAATGTTGTATAGCCATACAACTGCAATGTTTCTTTATATTTTTTGAACTAACTATCAACCAGATATAAGTCAATTTATAAGAAACTGAAAGTCAGTGTTTTTCCTCATGTGCATATCTAACTATTGTTTGTTGAAATAATTGTATGTGTGTATTGTATGATCTAGCCATGGCAACGAAGAATGAAATTACTGTGTGAAAGAAATAATTGTGTGAATGGATCTATTTGAATTTTTGCATATTTCATGTGTTGTTATTTTGTATTTTCTTTTAATTAGAGTATGATTGAGGACAATCATTTTTCAAGGCAGTGGAAAGTGTAACAATGCTATAAAATGTGAAATCTTGTGTTGCACCATTTGGCACAATATTGCACTATTTGTCACAATATTTTAAAGTCTATAAAATTTGTCACCAGAAGCAATTTCTTCATAAAGTTTGATCATAATCATTTGGCTTAATGGATAAGACCTTATCTAAACACATTGCCTGCTTTAGCATTCTATTCATAAAAGATGTTAGATCATTATCATATGGTTTCATGGATTAGAATTTTATCTATTAACACATTGTACACTGCATGCTGAGCTATCAGCCAATCTTATTAGAATGATAACTATTTGATCTCTGGAATTATTATCAATGCAAATTTATGTTAATCTTGATAAGTTTTGAAGGCTGGTCCCTCCAAGATTAATTAAGATCATCCTATGATGTTCTTGATGTAGATTGGATAATCATGTCTAAATTTTCATTGGTCAACATTTATCATCTTTATATCTTACAATTTCATTGGTTGTGTTTAGAATAATCTTTTAGGTTTAAATAATAAGAATGTTGGCTTTCTAGTGGAAGTTTTTAGTTGAGTTTAAGTTTGGAGTTGAGTTTTTGAGTTTTGAGTTAGGTTAAGAATAAGAACTTTGAATTAAGAAATTGTCAGTATAAATTATCAGTGCTTGTCTAACTGTAATAACATATGCAAAAACTTAGTGTCTACTTGAATAAAAGAAATACAGAACGAAATTAGACTTTATCGAATTATTGTGTTGAACAAAATACTCACGCCAAGCGAGTTATGAAACAATGCGATAAAAGGACAAATTCCCCAACCCAAATTTCCCAAAGCGTGATCGGGGAAACGACCCCCGGTCACACATATTCCAACAGGTTATGCATGAATTAGGTATCAAGCAATATCGGTCATCTGCTTAACACCCTGAAAGTCAAGGTGCTTTGGAAAGATTTCATCAAGCTCTAAAGAATATGATGAGGTCATATTGTTTTGATACAGAGAAAAAATTGGGATGAAGGTATTCATTTGCTATTATTTGCATTCAGAGAATCTGTTCAAGAATCTCTTGGCTTTAGTCCCTTTGAGTTAGTTTTTGGTCATTCTGTTTGTGGACCATTAACACTCTTAAAAGAGAAATTTCTTATAAAAATATAAAATACTATGGCCTAAATATGTACATGCATATTTAGATATCTGATATCGTTATCAATAATAACCCTGTGTCTGTTACGTTTCTGCGGTACGTTATTGTTCACCGCGGGAGGGGTGGGGGGGAATCGGCGGGGAGGGGGGGTGCGGTGGGGAGGGGGGAGAGTGGTTACAGTGTTATAGAAGATACATACACTTCTTCCGCTGTTTTAATTCTTGGACCCTGACCACAGCTTTTAATGAAGTTGCAGTGTATATGCTTAAGATAAAGAAAAAGAAAGATTTACTTCATAAAGCTTTCTTTTTTTTCAAGGGGGAAAGTGTTATGTATAAATGTATAATCAAATGTGTCCTCATGGTTTTTCCGTGTCTATTTTTAGAATTAGTCTGGAAATTTCTGATCCCTTGACTATTAGGTTAACATGTATGTAGAATATTTAAGATCTTTCTAGAAAGTCACTGGGTGGGAACTTACCCCACATATTGCGTCTAAAAACGGCTGTGGTGACGTAACGATGTTAAACAAGTGAAACTATTTTCTAATTTTCTATAAATGAGTTATATAATCAGACCAGGTAAGCCAAGCATAAATGACATATTGTGTCTACAATTTAGATTACTTACACAGTGCACCCCTTACTCAAAGGTTAAGGATAAACCACGTACCTTCCGAGAAAATTCATACCCCTCATCTATTTATTCAATCACAAGACAATAAATAAAATGTTACTAGGAAAACTGAAGCGAGCAATCTTTTTAGAAGTTATCACCCTTAAAATATGAGCTGTGTTCATTTAGATTTGACCAACTTATTGTCAGTTGACGGTGATCTGTGTCGAATTATTAGGAAACTAGGGATTGGTTTCTCATCCTTTTTAAGTGGACTGGGAATTGCAGAAAATTGATATGAGTATTGTACTGTAAATGATCTTGTTTTCTCTAAATATTTGCATGCTTGAGAATGGGTATTAACTGTATGTCTTAAACAAAGCCACTACATTTTAAAAATACATATATCATGAAATCTTGAAATATGGAGATTTGGCATGGATTTGGTAGATTTTCCAATATGTAGATTTTCTAGCTGCCCAAGAGAGTAATCAAGGATAAACATTTGTTAAATACTGTTTTAGACAATTTGGAATTAATTGTGATTAATCTTTTATTTCAGTCAGTAATTTGAGAAATTAAAATCGATAGAAAGATGCACAGTAAGTCTAGTTTTAGAGAGAAATACTAAATGTTTCACAGGGGTAAACATGAATCTGTTTAATTTTCCCTTGGCCAAATTGGCCTGATATGTCATATCTGAGGACATAATTGCGGATCCTGGTTAAGTAAATATTCATTTAAAATTTCAGCAGGCTATCTATCCACAAAGTCTTTTATTTTCAAAATATAAGAAGTTAAAAGATTTCTTTTAGTATCAGTAAACCAAGCTAACTTTTGAAATAAGCAGAGACCGAGACTGACATATAGAAATTATCAATTTCATAGTTCTTCTCAATTATAAAAAGAATAACATGAATGTGTTAGGCAAGATTCCTTATTTTGCGATAAAACATTATTTCGGAAAATAGTGTGTATACACTAGCCTATTATGAAACATCTTTTTTGTATGTTACATAACTAAGATCTTTTTCTCTATTCATTAGATATTTCTATGTCATTCAGCAAAAGATTGTATCAAAGAAGTACCGTATTTATTCTGATAATTGCCCATATTCTAATAATCGCCCATCACCCAAAACATGGCCCAAAATCAGCTATTTGAAGACCGATTTTCCGAAAAACGTGATAACTCTAATAATCGCCCATCCCCTAATTTGCAATAAATACTGAGATAATTTGAATGTAATCTTCCCAATTTTTTCAACAAATAGTTTAACAATGGATGCAACACCATTGACAAATACCAAAAATTACGATGGTTTGGTGATTTAGTTGAACTGGGATTCATTTACAAGATTCAATGAAGATCGGGAAACGCGAGTATCCTTTTATGCTAGCGATGATGGTGACTGCCTAATTTACTCAGAATTTAATAACTTTGCATCTTTATTTAATCTTTAACATTGATTAATAAAAGTAATTTCTGAATCGGATGTCAAGAAAGAACGCGCATATGATTTCAGGTCAGTTGTCACTACCATGTTTTCAGCTTCCATTGACGGAAAATGAACATTTTTTTCCGAAACATGGTTGCTATCTTTAAATTAAATTATCAAAAACTACGATATTCTTAAGAATCAATTGAATTGAAAGAATTTACCAATTTTCAATGTTTTTATTCAATTATCCGATATTAAATCCAAGTAGCAATCTGGTCATTAAAGGCATAATAAATAAATGGTGTTGTCTCCATGAGGTAAAGGACGCAGAGGGTGAACAGATGATCAAAGACACCGACGGCTATTTTTGGAAGTGTTTTCAGAGCTTGCACACGCCTATAATTTGTCCCTGGCGATGTCAAACCCTTTTAAAATTATTATCTAGCTGTCTCCTTTTGGCTTTGTTATGGATATTGAATTGAGGAAAACGGGAGTCTTAATTCTATTTTCGCTGCAGGTAGGTAATACAATTGTGCATAATTCTACGGCTTAATTTAATTCTTGTTGATTCGCGAAAAAAAAAAAATACGAGAAGCAAACAACCGAATAGAATTAAAATGCGAAATGTATATTAAACAGCTATGATCGGATTTAATTACGATCTTTTGCAGTCATGACAGCGATATGTCATATTTTTAATCTACGAAAACGAAGAATGATACAATTTTCTGAAACTTGAAAATCGTTTATTGAACAGTACAAACAAGAATTATCTAGTAATATCAATCTCCTTCGCCTGAAATCTATGTTAGGCAGTCTGAAAAAAAACTTTGGATGAGTAAACTCATCGACATTTAAATACGATCTTCTGACATAACTTTCTTGCTTTATTGCATTACATTCCAAATACAAAACAGAAACTTGAGGTCGTCGACGTAAAGCAGCGCATCACTCTATGTAATAGGGAAAAAAGCAGCATTGAATGAGAATGATAAACCGGCGAGGTCAAAATTTTACCTGATACATATCATATTGTCACTTTTAAGGTAAATTAAAGGTCCGTACATAGGAAGTTTGAAATTCCCCAACAAAGTAGCACCCCCAACTGCGTCAATCATGAATATTCTAATAAACGCCCGGCGATTATTAGAATAAAAACGGTATTTGAATCTAATAGCTATCCTAGGCAATGATTTCTGTGATTAATATGGAAAGGAATTTTGATCAAATAGAAAAATTTTAAGGAATTAGGGAAGTATTTCAAAGGTAGGATTTGGAATCAGAATATAAGAAAATATAGGATTCGGATGACAGCCAGAATTTGACAAATTAGTTTGACACATTTCCATTGTTTCACACCAATGAGCACATGATTCACGTGGGGTGATGCCCATAATCGGAGCCACCGGCTCCGCTTTCAAATTCATGTGTGGAACTTCCGCTCCACGTGTGGCTCCGATTATGTAGATGTAAACATTTCATGTTTTGAGTGAAAAATGGGCTAAGGAGTTGGGATTTCCTCATTCATATCATATTTCATTCCTTGTTCATTAAAAAGTCAAATGCTATTTGACCCTTCTACCATTTATACATTTTGCCACGTACATGTACTCAAGAAATGTAAGAATGCTCGTTGATTTTTAGCTCATCTGAGCACGAAGTGCTCAAGGTGAGCTTTTGGGGTCACTTGATGTCCGTGGTCCGTTGTGCGTCGTGCGTCGTCAACATTATAAGTTCGAAATTGGGTCAAGTAGGGTCAAAAACTAGGTCACTGGGTCAAATCTTAGAAAGACCTTGTGGACACTCTAGAGGCCATATTTTAAGCCAAATCAACCTAAAAATTGGTCAGAACAATAATCTTGATCAAATTCGGACAAGTTCAAAATTGGGTAAAGTGGGGTCAAAATCTAGGTCACTGGGTCAAATCTTAGAAAAACCTTGTGGACACTCTAGAGGTAATAATTTTAGCCCACTCAACCTGAAAATTGGTCAGAATGCTTATCTTGATGAAATCTCGGACAAGTTCGAAATTGGGTCAAGTGGGGTCAAAAACTAGGTCACAGGGTTAAATCTTAGAAAATCCTTGTGGACACTCTAGGGGCCATATTTTTAGCTGAATCAACCTGAAAATTGGACAGAATGAATAATTTGACGAGAACTTTGACAAATTTGAAATAGGGTCAAGTTCGGTCAAAACTAAATCACTGGGTCAAATCTTGGAAAAACTGTTTTAGATTGTTAATTCAGGTGAGCGATTAAGGGCCACTATGGCCCTCTTGTTGTTAAAAATGATTTCTCCTGGGAGCAGTCTTGAGCCAGGGATGTCAAAACACATGGTTTTTACCTCCAAAATGCAATATTCTAAACAGAATTAAGAATGCAGACCATTGTTTTCAGTGTACACGAGTAAAACAAAACAACCACAATACTCTTACCCAATGTACTTTAATGCAATAAGATATAGATCAAAGAAAATTGTTTGGTTCCGATTATGTGGATGGCTCCGATTATGTTCCCTGGCTCTGAAGTTGTGGAGTGTCCTCATCTTCTTGCATATGCCTTCAATATGAAGTTTTTGCTAGTTCCATGGGGCGCTGTTTTCTCATAATTCCATGGCGCACGTTGTCTATTTTACGTCTCACCTTACTTGTTTACTTTTATTACCTCCAAAATGCAATATTCTGAACAGTTTGTCTGATGCAGACTATTGTTTTCAGTGTGTACGAATTCAAGGAAACAACCACAATATTCTAGAAAGTTGTTCTTTACTGAAATTTTAGATAGTTGAAAGAAAATTATTGTCTCCAATTATATACCAATCCTCCAAAGTCATGGAGTGCCTAGCCTTTAGGGACCGAAACTCATAATCACTTGCCTAAAAACTGCAATCATCTATTTAGTTATTCATTTTTAGCTCACCTGAGCACGAAGTGCTCAAGGTGAGCTATTGGGATCGTAGAATGTCCGTCGTCCGTCGTCAGTCGTGCGTCGTGCGTCGTCCGTCGTCCGTCGTGCGTCGTCCACAATTTCTTTAAACATCTTCTCCTCCTAAACCAGTGGGCCAATCTTGATGAAACTTGGCAGGGATGTTCCTTGGGTCAAGCTCTACCAAAGTTGTTCAAATAAATGAAATCCACCCTTAACTTTCCCTTTACCCTTAACAAAAAGGGTGAAAATATGAAAAACTTTAAAAATCTTCTTCTCTGAAATCAGAAGGCAGACAGCTTTCATATTTGGTATGTAGCATCATCTAGTGGACCTCTACCAAGTTTGTTCATATCAAGACCCTGGGGTCATATTTGGGCTTAGCCCGGGCCCAACCTTTTTTACATAGAATCAAAAAGCGAAAATCTTTAAAAATCTTCTTCTCTGTAACCAGATGGCAGACAGCTTTAATATTTGGTGTGTAGCATCACCTAGTGGGCCTCTACCAAGTTTGTTCATAACAAGACCCTTGGGTCATATTTGTGCTTTGCACGGGTGCATCCCTTTATCTCTTATGAGCACGAAGGGTAAAAAAATGAAAACTTTCAAAAATCTTCTTCTCTGAAACCAGAAGGCAGACAGCTTTCATATTTGGTATGTAGCATCATCTAGTTGACCTCTACCAAGTTTCTTCAAATCAAGACCCTAGGATCATATTTGGGCTTCACCCAGGCGCAACCCTTTTTACATAGAATCAAAGAGCGAAAATCTTTTAAAATCTTCTTTAATCGAAACCAGAGGGCACACTGCTTTAATTTTTGGTATGTAATATCATCTTGTGGGCCCCTACCAAGTTTGTTCATATCAAGACCCTTGGGTCATATTTGGGCTCCACCTGGGCGCATCCCTTTCAGCTCATCTGAGCACGATGGGTGAAAATGGGAAAACCTTCAAAAATCTTCTTCTCTGAAACCAGAAGGCAGACAGCTTTCATATTTAGAATGTAGCATCATCTTATAGACTTCTTCCAAGTTTGTTCATATCAAGACCCTGGGGTCACTTTTGGGGTCCACCCGGGTGCATCCCTTTTTACATAGAATCAAAGAGCTAAAAGGCATATCTGTCTTGCTCTTCGCTGAAAACGTTCCATGGTATTGATCTTAGGCAATTATCTTCTTTTTGACATCTGCCTATCTAATTAATGTGATGTCCCAGGGGTCATAGAGACTCAGGTGAGCGATCTAGGACCATCTTGGTCCTCTTGTTTGTATTTATTTATTTATTTATTTATTAATTTAGTTAGTTAGTTAGTTAGTGAGAAAAGGAATGACACCGTAGTCATACGCATTGTAAGAGTTGTAAGCGAGTGAAGGCGACTTTCCCCAAAATCAAAATTACAGTCAGTTTTCATTGCTCAGTAAAAGTCAAAGGCGCATGAGTTCATGTGCAATAATGCTCTCTAAGGATGTCTGATAAGTTGATTTACTAAGAGCAAATCCCAACATGGCTATGCATTTGATCTTCATTGTGCCTCGATCTCACTCAAAATCTTGGGTTTTCACGTTCTTTTTTTTACTCTCATTGGAAACCTTTTTCGATTAGCTCGAGTTTCAAATGAGTCCGGTGGGTGAAAGAATAGGCATTGGTCTAACTTTAAGGAGGTGTCCACGAATTAAATCCACAATGGCATGATATGAACAGACCATAACATTGACTTACTTACAGGAATTCACCCTATGGCTATTGCTTTGGAAGGAGTCAACAAACGACCCAGATACCTCATCTTTGTGGTTCACTGTCACCATGAGTCCAAGATAACCTTAAAAAATGTGACATGGAGAGTAAAAAGTTTCCTGTCATAACACAAATTGTAGTACAATCTGTCCTCCCCATCCAGTCAGCACCGAAGTGTGGCATCGGTAGTTGTTATAATCGGCTTTTTAACCTGGCAATGGTCGAGTTATGACCCCTCAGTGTCCTTGATTTTAATTTCGTAAATGTATCAGTTTAATATGTCTATGCGCAATGACATTCCGAAATTCATTTTTTCGTTACCACCAAACTCGAAAACTTGGCTCTATCTGATGAATGTTTTCACGGCTTGTCGTTTTCACCTTTATAAGTTGTGTTACTCGACAAACTTGAGTTTCGTACGATGCATTCGATCTGCTGCATGAGAAAAAAATGTTTATTACGAAAACCTTCTTTTAGTTATACCGATGCCTTCTCTTTCACTGATCAGACTTATCTCAAACTGAAGCATATCAGAAACGAGCTTGCAATGAGAATCCACAAAAGAGCGCAAAATCGCAAGGTTTTGAGTCAAATTAAGGCAGCATAAAAAGCAATTGGATAGCCATGTTTGGATTTGATCTAGGTAAAATTCAGAAATCTACATGTCGAACATTATTTGAGAGCAATATTGCACATGAACACATGCGCTTTTGAATTTTACAGAGCAATGAAAACTGACTTTAATTTCAAATTTTGATTTTTTGGGTAGTCACCTATAACTCTCAACTGTGTATGTCTTCGGTGTAATCCTTTTTGTCACATATAAATAATTAGTTTACTATTATTTTGGTATATCCATTTTTCCAAACTCTAGATTATGGAAAAAGTTATATCTAAAAATCTAAGTGATGCGTTATTTTTGTTATTCAGTGTATATAAAACGATTTTTCGCCCTTGTATATTGATTTGTTTTGCTACATGTCAAATTTTATATACTTCTGTTTAATTTTCAACATCACCCTTATAAAACGGTACCCCTATACCAGAAAGCGCTCGGTACATTTTCAGTATTTGATTTTCATAGTCTTAAATAAGTTTTAATTTTATTAAATCTAGTTTAATTCCTTTCCAATTGAAAAGTTGACAAATATCAAATACGGAGATGAAGTAATGAATTCTGATATTAATCGGAATTTATATAAATATGCTCAAAACTTTGCGAAAATCGGAACTAAATGTTACGGGGGGCTTAAAAACAAGGGACCATTGGCCCTTAAGTGCTAACCTGAGGCATTTACAAGTATTTGACAAGGTGGCAAAGTGTCAAAACTACTTATTTGAAATTCATGACTAGCTCAACAAAAATCCAAGATATCAAAAAGACAATCATTCAGATTACATTTCAAAATAGCCGAGTCAAATATGTTGCCTCTAAAGTACTGAAGGATTTTCAAAGATTTGAAGAGGTGTCCTAGTTTTTGACCCTCTTTCCAACGCGTCTAAGATTTCAAGACAAAGATCCTGACAATATGTTAAAACAAATAAATATCCTCTAGATTTTTCTTAATTTGACCTATCGAGCTAATTTTTGGTCCCACTTAACCAATTTTTGAACTTAATGAGATTTCATAGAGACAAACATTCTGACAAAGTTTCAAGACATTTGAGTAGAGTTCACACAAGGTTTTTCCAAGATTTGACCCATTAACCTCATTTTTTACTTCACTTGATTCAGTTAAGGACTTGACCAATATTAGATTTGATGGGGACCAACATTCTGACCAAGTTTCA
This sequence comes from Fragum whitleyi, assembly GCA_948146395.1. Classification (NCBI taxonomy): domain Eukaryota; kingdom Metazoa; phylum Mollusca; class Bivalvia; order Cardiida; family Cardiidae; genus Fragum; species Fragum whitleyi. Next base: position 6,496,612 of record OX411555.1, on the reverse strand, counting down.
GGACATTTGAGTCAAGAATGTGGCTTCTAAAGTGAACAGAAGGTTCTTCTAAGATATGACCCTTTGACCTCATATTTGACTCCGATTGACCCAATTTCAAACTTTGATACAGACAAACATTCTGATGACGATTAAAGATATTTGGGCCAAAAAAGTGGCCTCTGAAGTGCACACAAGACTTTTGCTAAATTTTTATCCCTTTCTTTTACAAGATTCCATTTTTGACCCTGATTGACCAAATCTCGACTGAACCAAGATTTGATGAAGACAGACATTCTGACCAAGTTCAAGACATTTGGACCAAAAATGTGGACTCGAGAGTGCACACAAATTGGTGAAGGACAACGGACAAAGGACGCCAGACACAGTTTGATCACAATAGCTCACCACGAGCACTTCCAGCTCAGATGTGCTAGAAATCGAACAAAAAGGGAGTTTTAAGAATCATTGCGTCCTTTTTTAGTAAGATATATTCATCGTATTTCTTGAAATACGTTTCAGATGAACACGAATTTAGTAACGTCTTATTTGATACCACTCACTAAATATATCTGATAAAATTTCATGGAATTGTCAACGTTGAAAGAAGCTTAGCGTGCGAAGTATAATAAGCAAGAAAAACCATTGACAAGCTCTGAAGAAATCTTTATATCTCTTCAAATTTAATCCTGGATTATAGTCATACAATTCTCTTGCACGTACATGTACTAAGTAATTTTAATGAAGTTTACTGTCTAGTAACCAGAATATTGTAATAAAAGTAATCATGAAGAAGTGAAACGTAACATACGTAATTTGCATCGTAGAATGATGATAAAAAAGCGCCCCATGAAACTATTAGAAATTTCATATTGAAGATGTTATATGGAAGAAGAAGAAGACACTCCACAACTTCAGAGCCAGGGTACATAATCGGAGCCAATCCACATAATCAATCTAAACTATTTTCTTTGATCTTTATCATATTGGAGAAAGGTACATTGGGTAAGAGTATTGTGGTTGTTTTGTTAAACTCGTGTACACTGAAAACAATGGTCTGCGTTATTAATTCTGTTCAGAATATTGCATTTTGGGGGTAAAAACCACGTGTTTTGACATTCCTGACTCAAGACTGCTCCCAGAAGAAATCATTTTTAACAAAATACAACAAGCTTTCTTACATTTTTTGAGTAAACGTTGCAAAATGTATAACTGGTCGAATAGCATTCGACTTTTTTATGATTAATTAATAAGATATTATTTAAATGGGGAAATCCCGACTCCCTACCCCATTTTTCATTCAAAATATGAAATGTTTACATCTACATAATCGGAGCCACACATGGAATGGAAGTTTTGAAAGCGGAGCCTGTGGCTCCGATTATGGACATCACCCCCGTGTGATTGATAATATCCTGGCTTCAGAAGAGTTTTTTTTTGAATGGGGTGTGATGCGCTTTCGACAAATTTCTGTCATATAGCTGCAGTTTGAGCATCTAAATATGGACTCCTGTATTTCTCGCACTAGTGATACCACTATATCTTTTCCTAGCCTCCGGCTGCTACTCCACACTAGTCTATTATTATCCTTCCCTTGGCAGGTGGCTTCTATAGAAGATAGAAGCTGGTCGCTCAATTGGGATATTGTGCTTGGTGAGACTTATTTAAAGGAAGCCAAGGACAGTGATGCCTACCTAGCTGCAAACTATCTAGATTGTTGTTGATATTTGCATGCCAACTTACCACAGATACTCTTCGTTCTGTGGATGAGTGTATCTGCCAGTCTTACCAACTAAGCACAGGCCATAAACCTATGTTAATGAATGGATTTCAATCGATTTCATACTATTCACAGATGTTACATTTGATACAATGTTCTGATAGAGTCAAGGTAAAAGTATTTGTCTATACATTGTATAGACACATATCATGTTTTTGCACTAAGACCTTGATATATATATAAAAGAAGGTATTTTCACCAACATAAAATAGAAATCAAAATAAAAAGTCGCTTTCACTAACCAGATGAGTTTTTTTTTTACTTTCTTACATATAAATAAAATTATAGAAACAAAACAATGTTATATTTAAATATAAATTCAGGCAGCTGTTCAAAATGAATAGAATAGATGTACTACATGTATTTAATATAAGACGAGACATTAAGGATACTTATGATGCCATGATAAAGTAATTTTATCGTTTGGTATGAGGTATTTACTAATTCAGCCTTATAAAAGGCTACAAAATAAGTTAGAAGTTTCAGAATGATTATCAACACCCAGTACACAAATTGCTGACGAAATGCAATCCACAGTACCCCTTTTTCAATCCCTTCATTACGAGACCACCTATTTCTGTTTATATCTCAGTCAGTTTTGAAAGTAGGGGGCTGAAATTTTCAGGACATCAAATTGGATCACATTTCTTCAAAATGTTCACTTCAGATTTTCTAAAGATTCTCATATTTTTAGCTCCACTGGCTGAAAGCCACTGGGGCTATTGTCATGGCGTTGTGTCCGTCATGCGTCCGTCAGTCCTTCTGTCCGTATGTGGGTCCGTGCGTCCTGTCGTGAACATTTTCTTTACTAAAAAGTGAGTTTTCTCAGAATCTAACAGATGGATATCAACCAAATTTTACAAGAATGATCCTTTGGTGACCCTTTATCAGTCTACAAAAAATCATTGTGATCGAATGGAAAATATGCATTTTAAGGCGGAGGTCATTTCTCTATATGTTATAGAGTGTAAACTTTCAAAATCATTTTCTCAGAATTTAACTGATTGGTATCAATCAAACTTAATTGGTATGATCCTTGAGTAACCCTTTATCAGTCTACAAAAAATCATTATGATCAGATGGAAAATATGCATTTTGTGGGCAGAGGTCATTTCTCTATATGTCATACAGTGGAAACTTTGAAAATCATTTCCTCAGAATGCAATTTCTGGATATCAACCAAATTTCACTGGATTGATCCTTGAGTGATCCTTTATCAGTCTACCAAAAATTATTGCGTTTGGATGAAAAATATGATTTTTATTGGCAGAGGTCATTTCTCAATATGTTATATAGTGAAAACTATGAAAATTCATTCATTTCTCAGAATATAACTGATCAGTGCTCCAGATAATTTCAAAGGCCATCAGTACGTACTGATTGAAATATTTTTGGTGAACGATTTTCGTTCACCAGTGTTATGTACCGCGTATGGAAAATCCTGTAGGATCTTAATAGGTTTTAAATAAAGCAGTACCTCTTTATATTCAATTTACTATCTCTAGATACTTCTCTCTACAAAATCACTATTTATTTCTTTAAATGCATGATACTTGCATTCTTCATCAATTGAAGATAATGAAAATTACCCTTTAAAAACACAAAATTATCTTGGAATGTCTATACGAGCGAATTTTTGATTGGCGTAAGATTCTGGAGACTTGAGAGCAAAAACAAAGTTTGTGTCTGTACACTTTATAGACAGATACTATGTTTTGGATTTAAACCTTCGCTATTGCAACTTGTAGTAATTTGCTGGAAATGTGTGTTTATTGAGGTCGTGAACTCTTGAACTTCTACACACGTGATTTGCCATACCACACGTGATGACCTACTACAATTTTACCTGCCTTCTTATGAATGAAGTCTTTGCTAATAAGTCACGAAAGGTCAAGTTTACAAACGAATGGAATGTTCCTTCCGTATTTCTCCTATTGAACACGCCCGAGCGCGATGCAAAACGTCGTGGAGGCGCTATTATTTCCTACTCTTTTACTTAATTAAAAAAAAACAACGTACTTTGGTACCTAAGAGAAGCAAACTGTTAACATGTTCGTAATTATCGGGCCGCCGTCATAGCGCAGTTGGTAGCGCGTCGGACTGTCAAACTAGAGGTCACGGGTTCAATCCCCAACGGCGGCACTCATTCTTTCCGACTATTTGTTTCTCACCAATGGGTCGATAATCGTAGATCTATGTGAGATAGTAGCTGGAGGCTAGGAAAGGATGTAATGGTAGTACTGGCGTGAGAAATACCAGGAATCCATTGTTAGGTGCTCAAGCCGCCGCGATTTAACTGAAATAATGTTGAAGCGGCGTAAAACCCCATTCAATCAATCAATCAATCGTAATTATCGGCCGCCACCATAGCGCAGTTGGTTAGGCATAAGACTTCCAATCTGGAAGTCGTGGGTTCGATCCCCGGTGGCGGCAAATATCCTTTCCGATGTTTGTCTTTCACCAATGGCTAGATAATCGTAAACCTATGTGAGATAGCAGTCGGAGGCTAGGAAAGGGTGTAATGGTAGTACTGGTGAAAGAAATATCAGGAATCCATTGTTAGGTGCTCCGACCGCCGGGATATAACTGCGAAATTGTTGAAAGCGGCGTAAAACCCATTCAAACAAACAAATCGTAATTATCGATTGAAATACGTACGCTACCCAATACGCTTTTCTATCTATTAAGGCTATAGAATTAAAAAATGAAATAAAATGTTAGCTAATGAATTGTACTTCTGTCATTTAAAGTCATTTATCGAAATACGGTCACCCTCGACCATTAATTGCAGCTTTCAAAAGCAAGTGATTGTGTTAGCAGAAGCCGAGATTATTATTATTGTTATTATTTGTACAAGATAGGAAGCTCCAGACGATGCAATATTCAATGTTCCGCTACCGATGGACAAAGCGGTCTAATCATGAAATCATTACCTATTCACGTATGAAATAAATAATCCTGAATTAAATTCTAAAATTTCGTGATGTGTAAATGCAAGTGTTTTGTAGTGAATACACAACACGTCTGGAGCTAGCTGGGTCACAGCATGTCGGCACCCTTTGAAGTCCCCAGATTCTTGCAAGCGGCGACGTAGCTTTTGAAATAAGTCACACACGAGATTTTACGGGGTTTTCCTATTTTATCAGTATGAATTGTGACTAGGATTTAATCATTTGACTCGGATATTTTGTATATTTGCAGAAGGTGAAATGATTTCAGAAATAGTTTCTTAACAACGAAAGGGGATTTTTTTTCACATGTGACTTATGAAGAATTACGAGAAACAGTTTTAATTTTGTGTTAAATTTTAACCTTTGGTGCTTCCAGAAGACTGCGCTATTTAGGACGCGCTAGTTTTTCAGATGTTGAATGATCTTTTAATGACACAACCAGCCTTATCCTGATAGGAATTTAAGATAGTTAACCCACAATCTATTGAACATTACGTCGTGGAGTAGCAGCTATTTAAATTAAATTCGAGACCGGATTTTTCACCACGGACCGTGAACGGTTGGATGTTGTTGATCGTATAGTCAAGGGCCTGGGAATCGTATTTATGGGGGACGCGTTTATTAGGGAATGCGCCTCTAAAAGGTGAATACTGTATAAGATAAGATAAGATAAGATAAGAAATTGTTTTATTATAGTGACATGTGTGAATTAAACATACAAATACAAAAGTATACAAATTCTAAAATAGCACACCCGGCCCTTTGGGCCTATAAGTCACCTATTTATAACAATAGTCTATTTGTACGATAGTAGTTAGTCACGAATAATATTCTTATTCTCAACCTGAGCGAAAGTTTTATCGTTCTATATCAATTTACATGAAATGACCAGCGAAGATCAGCGTGCACAATTGTGCGTGCCGATCCTCGCTAACAGTCCATGAAAGTAAGTATTATTTAAGTTAAGTTTTTATACAATATTACATCTCGATCGAATTGCACTTTTAATGTTTCATTTTGTATAGTTGAAAATGGCTAAAGCAGAAGTATATATTGAATGATTTTCAAGAAAAAATATATAAAAGGGAGGTAATTATTAAAAGACATTAATTGAGAATACATTGAGAATATTGTCTACCATTATAATTTATCTATACACTGATTTCCTTCTGAGTTCATAGGCTTTAGCTGTAAACTTAGCAACACGTCTTGGATAATTGCTAATCAAATAAACAAATTTTTCTACGTTGCATAATTGTGTTATATTTTCATCGTGTAAAAATTTCCGTCTTAAATTGCTATACAATCGACAACTTGTGAGAAAATGACATTCATCCTCAATAAGTCCTGAGTCACAAAAATTACATAGCCGTTCTTCTAACTTTTCACCTAAATAGCGTCCCTATTCTAAGCGGTAGAATCCCGCATCTCAACTGTGCCAGCATTGAGCGCTCATATTTCCGAAGATTAAAATAAACATAATCCTCGGATTTAAACTCGCTTTTAAAACGTAAATATGTCCTAAGCTTAGGAACATTGCCAACTTTTTCACGCCAAATTGTATTATAGTAATGACGAATTCGTTCTTTGGCAGTATTTATGTCAATGACTAGTTTCTGTTCATAATTAGACTGAAAGCCCGATGCTGATGTAATTTCATTTAATTCACTACACCAGTTTTTTACTTTTGAGTTATAGTCTTTGGTAAATACTCGTTTTGTGATTCTGTTGTCGTCAAAGGACACAACTCGGTTCCAATACCTTATCATATTAATCCATCGTCTATAGTTGCTAGGGAGCCAACCAATATCACCATTTATTGCAGTTATCGGAGCGAATCTGTGCACACCAAGAAAATATCTTACAGCCCTATGTTGTGTATTATCAACGGACGGGTACTTCTTAAAGCCCCACACACCAGAGCAATAGTCTAAGATAGGTACAACTCCTGTTTCATATAGTTTTTCATAAACACTTAAACCAGCGTCTTTCAAATGGTGGATCTTAGAAATAATGTTTCCTAGCGCGCGGCTTCCACTTTTAGCCAAAGCCTGTGCGTTTAAAGAGAAATTGCCTTTACTTTGAAATGTCACGCCAAGATATTTATAGGATTCAACCTTTTCTAATATAATATCGCCTATATATAAAGATGTGATTAGTCTGAACCCTATTGCCTTTTCTAAAGTGCATTCACTTCGATTTATCTGTATTAATCAAAACGCGCCATCGTTTACACCACTTATGCAGTATGTTTAACATCGTTTGTAAATCTGTGTCTGTTTTTGCTAATAGCACAATGTCATCGGCATATAGCAAAATTGAAAGATTATAACCGTCAATATCAAACCCAAGATTTAGGGCTTTAATCTCCTCTACAAGATCGTTTATGAAAACAGAAAAGACTGTTGGCGATAGATTATCACCCTGCTTCACGCCTGTTTTACACTCGAACCAGTCCGTGAATTTATCATTAACTTTTACGCATGAGATTGTTTCTCTATATATACTTTTAATGGATCTGTACATCTTGCCATTGATGTTATTCAAGAGAAGTTTATACAGCATCATGTCTCTGTCTATGAAGTCAAAGCATTTTCGAAGATCAATAAATGCGGAGAACACAGAAGGATTATTACGCACTATACTGTTTAAGACAAAAATATGGTCTTCACATGATCTATTTTTGCGAAACCTGTTTTGTTCGTCTGCTAAAATCCCGTTTTCTTCTAAATAATGTGTTAATCGTTTATCAATAAAAGCGCTATATAATTTACTTATACACGATAACAGACTGACACCTCTGTAATTCATTGGAAGACGTTTGTCTGATGAATGGTCTTTTAAAATCGGCTATATTATTGACTTCCTCCATAATGAAGGTATAACACCAGTATCGAATAGTAATTGAAACAGTTTGTGTAGAGTAGCAATAATTGGTGGGTTTTTCAGTACGGCGTATGGGATTTCATCATAACCGATCGGTTCTTAGCCTTCATAACTACACTCGTAATTTCATCAATGCTTATATTAGAATTCAAGTCTATATTCTCATCAAACAACGGGTCTTCCATTCTATTCTCCATCAATATCTTATGCGTCTTTGATTGTCTATAATGATTATTATCAAACTCATCACTTTCTACACCGTTGTATAAGTTGTAAAAGTCTTGTCGCCATCGGCCTAATACCTCTTTTTCATCCGTGACACAGTTTCCGCTATTGTCTATAACTTCCATTGGGATACGTTTTTCTTTTCTTGGACCAAGGTTACGCACCTTATTCCAAAATTCTTGAGGGTTATTAGTTGATAAGCTTTCAATTTCTATAACTTGACTGCGTCTATATTCGCGCTCTTTTTGGCGTAACTTTTTATCGAAATTATTTCTTGAAATAATATATTCACTATGCAAAGTATTTTTTACACTTTTTTAGCTCACCTGAGCACAAAGTGCTCAAGGTGAGCTATTGGGATCGTAGAATGTCCGTCGTCCGTCGTCAGTCGTCCGTCGTGCGTCGTGCATCGTGCGTCGTCCACAATTTCTTTAAACATCTTCTCCTCCTAAACCAGTGGGCCAATCTTGATGAAACTTGGCAGGGATGTTCCTTGGGTCAAGCTCTACCAAAGTTGTTCAAATAAATGAAATCCACCCTTTACTTTCCCTTTACCCTTAACAAAAAGGGTGAAAATATGAAAATCTTTAAAAATCTTCTTCTCTGAAACCAGAAGGCAGACAGCTTTCATATTTGGTATGTAGCATCATCTAGTGGACCTCTACCAAGTTTGTTCATATCAAGACCCTGGGGTCATATTTGGGCTTTGCCCGGGCCCAACCCTTTTTACATAGAATCAAAGAGCGAAAATCTTTAAAAATCTTCTTCTCTGTAACCAGATGGCAGACAGCTTAAATATTTGGTGTGTAGCATCACCTAGTGGGCCCCTACCAAGTTTGTTCATAACAAGACCCTTGGGTCATATTTGGGCTTTGCACGGGTGCATCCCTTTATCTCTTATGAGCACGAAGGGTAAAAAAAAAGAAAATCTTAAAAAATCTTCTTCTATGAAACCAGAAGGCAGACAACTTTCAAATTTGGTATGTAGCATCATCTAGTGGACCTCTACGAAGTTTGTTCATATCAAGACCCTGGGGTCATGTTTGGGCTTTGCCTGGGCCCAACCCTTTTTACATAGAATCAAAGAGCGAAAATCTTTTAAAATCTTCTTTAATTGAAACCAGAGGGCACACTGCTTTCATTTTTGGTATGTAGCATCATCTTGTGGGCCCCTACCAAGTTTGCTCATATCAAGCCCATTGGGTCATATTTGGGCTCCACCCGGGTGCATCCCTTTCAGCTCATATGAGCATGATGGGTGAAAATGGGAAAACCTTCAAAAATCTTCTTCTCTGAAACCAGAAGGCAGACAGCTTTCATATTTAGAATGTTGCATCATCTTATGGACCTCTTCCAAGTTTGTACATATCAAGACCCTGGGGTCACTTTTTGGGTCCAGCCGGGTTATCCCTTTTTACATAGAATCAAAGAGCAAAAAGGCATATCTGTCTTGCTCTTCGCTGAAAATGTTCCATGGTATTGATCTTAGGCAATTATCTTCTTTTTGACATCTTCCTATCTAACTAATGTGATGTCCAAGGGGTCATAGAGACTCAGGTGAGCGATCTAGGACCATCTTGGTCCTCTTGTTTAGCTTTACATTTTATAAAGGCTCGCTCTTTTGTGCTCATTACATCCCACAATGTGGTAAGCTCTTCATCCCAGAAAGGCTTTTTAACTTTGAAACGTTTTGAAGTTTTTGGCGATGCATTATATTTCGGCACACTTCTGTGCATCTTACCTGTAATTTCACTACATATTTTTTCGTAGATTTTGTCTATGTTATATTGTGATTCTCGACCTATTTCTATTTGAGTTATAATTTCAACCAATGCGCGCCTTGCAGTATCACTTTCCATGAAACCGTTTGGTATACTATTCAGCTTAAAACGTGTGTGTCGGTCATCTCTTAGGTAGTCCATTTGTGCTTCTTTGTTGATAATATAACTAGATTTTTTAAATTCGGTGATGATGGCGGAATGGTCAGGTATACGCGATCTCTCACCAATTAAGCCGTGTAAATTATTATTGTCTATAATCGATTGAATTGGTATCACATAGAACGATTTACATTTCCCAAATATGTCGTGGGGTATGCACATATAATCAACTACAGCTCTACCTTTTTTGGAAATAGAAGTGTAACTATCATTATCAAATCTTCCATTCAAAACACAAAATCTTGCTTCATTCAAGAAGTCTATCAGCTCATGACCGTGTTGATTGATAGTTTTATCTATATTATTCCTGGTCGGTAATGAAACACTATCTACATCATTGATTATGTCAGATAGACCTCCGATTCTCGCATTAAAGTCACCGACTATAAAGAGATCGTCACAGTCATTATGTAAATACACCTGGCTTAACAAATGAGCATAAAAACCTTGAGCATCGCGACCTCGGGTAGAATGTTCTGGTGGGAGGTAACAAGAATAGACTATAAACACTTCTTCGCTAGTCTTCTGTTCAAATCGAAGCCCCAGAATTCCATCAAATGATTGGTCTATTATTGTTATGTTATATATATCTATAATATTGTTTTTTACTAAGATTCCTACCCCACCAGAAGGTTTTGGTGCATTTTTATGTAGGTATTGTATATTTAGTCCAAATTCTCACGGAAACATAAACACGCACCACTTGACCGTGACCAACCTTGATATGAAGTATGAATTAATCCATTGCATACTTGTGTAATGTAAATATCTTCGGTTACGGGTATTTTTGTATCATATTACCCAAATTCCATTCCCTGTTATATATCTCAGACTTTGAAACTATGAATAAACAACATTTTTAGATCAAATTACAAAAGTATTCATTTCTTTCAAACTTAACATTAAAAGATTGATCCGCAAATGAGTGTAAATATATATCTCTAGTTATAAACAATGAGTCAGCATTGCCTTGTAAACAACATGCAACAAAATTGGAAAAATGAGATGAAATATTAACAAATGGAATTCAAAGCCTAGCTGACTTATTGTTTACCTGCCAGACATCTTCATGCTACAAAATTATCTCATGTAATAAATTTAATATACCACAAGAGAACTTAAAATCCTTTGAGAAGAAGCATAAAGCTGAATCCAAAATAGTCAGCTATCTTGTCTGATAACACAACAGAACTGTCAAGCAAGCAATCAAGCAAAGCATAAAATAAATAAACTAGAAAAAATTTTTGGGGGTTGAAGGGAGGGAGGGAATTTTATTTTTCCAACTTGACTGAGTGATTGTATTTACCAAACTGTGAAAGTCCCGCGCAATCATTTAGCTAAATATGAAGGATGAATTCTTGAGCCAATCAAATTCTTGTTACGCCGTTGCTTAGCTGCCAATTACCTAGTTTTACGCGGCGTCGCAAAACTAAGCAAATTAGCAATCAAAACAACAAAAACTACATACCTTGTGATGAATATAATTGGTTATATATCTCAGTCTTTGAAACTATGAATAAACAACATTTTTAGATCATATTACAAAAGTATTCATTTCTTTCAAACTTAACATTAAAAGATTGATCCGCAAATGAGTGTGAATATATATCTCTAGTTATAAACAATGAGTCAGCATTGCCTTGTAAACAACATGCAACAAAATTGGAAAAATGAGATGAAATATTAACAGCCAAGCTGACTTATTGTTTACCTGCCAAAAGAAAGCCCTCATCAACACCCCAAAAATAAGCAAAGCACAACCAAAGAAAAACAAAAACTAGCATAAAGGTTATATTCTTAACTGATCTGTAAATCTTAACCCCTTCCCTTCCCCCCACCCACCGATTCAAGAATAATATAAGATACTATTATTAACTTGAATAAGCCTCCAATGTAGTAAGATACCTACATTAAAGAGGAGCCCTCCCTTATTTCTTCAAACAAAAGTACCCACCCTATTCAAGAATAGTATAAGATACTACTATTAACATGAATAAGCCTCCAATGAAGTACAATATCTTCATTAAGAAGGGCCCCACCCCTTTAACCCTTTGAAGCATAAACTTCTATATAGTGATGAACAGATCAGAAGTTCTCTAACATATTTAAGTTCCAGATATGATTAAAAAATTCACATTATTTCTTTAACATATGAGATACAGCATTAATGAAAAATAATCTCAGTCTCCTAGTACCCTCCCAGTTTAAATGCAAACCCCCATCTCTGACTGCAAATAGTTCTCTGACGGGTTTTCCGAATTTAAAAAAGGGCCTGTAAGAATGAAGAAACTGTAAATTCATTGCCCTACACAGTCTGACCAATTCCAAATTAATTTTTTTAACCTTGTCCCCTGTTTTAGAATAATCTAATGGTCTGGGTAAAATGCTTGAGACATAAATCTTAGTACTTTACAAAGATTTAATACAACTAATCAAATTTGTGTACGAACTCATGAACTCATGAAAATTTAAATTAACCATGTCATTCGTTCCTACATGCAAAATTAGAAACTCCGATTTCACTAACTCAGGAAGTTTTTTAATTCTGTTTGTCAAACGTGTAACGTTAATTCCCGGAAATGGGATAACTTTTGTGCAATTGATATCATCTACTTCGTACTTTGCGATAGAGTCCGATAAGATGTGTACTTGAAATGCTGTAATTAAAAAATTGAAAGTCATAATTCACTTAACCCTTTTTTCTGCTGAATAATTAATTTCATTCAAAGAAATTAACAATGTTAAGTACAGGTTTAACAGCCTAGTAATATTCGAGATAATTCAGTAAATATGAGCATGTGTAGGCCAAGATCAGATTTCATGTAGGAGGAATCCAATCTATAGTCCCCACAATTTGTCAACGTTTTGATAAAGCAGTAATTTATTATAAACAGCAGAGGAAAGGTTATAACATTAAAAAACTGATCTAAAACCCATCCAACGTTTTCGTTAACACTGCATATTTATCTTTCCAAGATAATTCAAGATAACGCTTATAACAATCCGACTTCCAATCACCTAAAAGTTGGATCAAATCTGGTGGAATGTTTGATTGGAAGGCTAAAGTGGTGAAACCTCGCCTAAATGAATGAGATGAAAAATTAGAGGGACTTAAGCCTATAAGCTCAATACATTTCCTGAGTTTAGATTGAAAGAGATAATAAGTAACTAATTTCGATCCTTTAAGAACAAACAGTGCATCCGAAGGATGTAGATGATTAAGAGACCTAATTTTATTAAATGCCCTGACTGGACATAACCTTTGATCTTTTAAAGGTAATAAAGGACATGTAACTTCTCTCTCCCCGAACTGAATTGTTTTTGAAAATCTGAACTTTACTAATATAAATTCACCGTTAATCTTTATGTCACTATGTTTAAGAAACTTTCCTAAATCGATATCTTTTTGAGAAGTGGGAACTAAATTGGATTTACGAGCCATCAGAAAAAAGGCAAATAGAAAAAGACACCAAAACACATGATTATTAGGATCAGACCAATCAAGAATGTCATAAATTTTTCCTAAAATAGCCAAAGTCATGGGTTCTGCCTTTTTCACTAAATGTGGATTGATACGAGATAAACCCCTCAGGGTTAAATGCAAAGAAAAATCTGAAAATTGATCTGTATTATGACCCGCATAAGAGTGTAAAGTTTTGACCCCAGCCAGGTAATTTCTGATACTATGAACAGATTTGAAAGATCTACACAAAAATTGGGCGTATAATCTCAAAACATATACTGAAGCAGGCAAATATGTGAAATTAAAATACAAACAAAACATAATAAAAGACTCCCACTGAACTATCAAGTTTTTATGAGTGCCCTCTGCAAAGGCTGATCTAGTTGAACATTTCATTTGTATCTTCAAATCTTGTAGTAAATCACCTGTAAAAATAATTACCAATCATGAGTGAAGCGAAAGCAAGAATCTTCAACAACCTCTTCATACAAATTATCTGTTATCTCGAAACAGGAAAAGAACAAATCTCTGAATTTTATATCCAAATGCCACCTGGACAAGCTATCCGCTTGTCTATTTTTACAACTTTCCAAAAAAAATGGCTCTAATTTGGAAATCATATATTGAGGTCCAGAAGCAAATTTCTCTTAAACACTGTTGTAAAAACTGGCATCTGGATTTACCTGTATTAAGAACTATGCAGGTAGACAAATTGTCACAGAAAATTTGAATTCTCTTCCCTCTCAAGAAAGGACCCCATAAATGTAAGCAGACAACGATTGAAAGCATTTCTAAAGCACCGATATGCAAATTCTGACTTAATATGAAATCTGGGAACTTGGCATGAAAATACTTATTTCCAAACATCCCCCCCCCCCCACAACCTGTTAAACAACTGTCAGAACTGCATACAGAATCGGCAGCAAACCAAGGTCCGTGATCAATCAAGGCAATTCCATTAAAGATTGGCAAAAACTTATCCCACCATGCTATTTCTTTCTTAACCTCTGATGGTATTTTAAAATTTTGCTTCTTGGTATCTGAATAACAAATTCTTAACCAATTTAGTATTCTATTTACAAAAACCCTTCTGGATCGCACACAGGCACCTACAAAATTGAGTTTGCCTAACAATTTTTGAATTTCTCTCAAAGAAACAGACTCTTTATCTAACCATGATCTTACTAAACTTTTAACTTCTGGGATGGACATAGTCATGTTTTTAGTATTGAACAAAATGCCTAAAAATATCATAATTTGAGAAGGAAAGCAAGCTTTGTCAAAAGCTTCCTCCAGTCCACTTTTTAAAAAAATCTGCCTCATAGTCAAAAATGCAAAGAAAGCTAAATCCTTTGATTCGACTCCGCCGAAGTCATCTAGATAATTTAACACAGAAATACCGATGTTCAACATCATAAAAGCAAATGCATTTGTGACCCTCTGACATATATGGGCAGAAGACCTTAATCCCATGGGCAACACGGTATCTGTGAATATGTGACCCTTCCATTTAAAAGCTACTGTATTATAATCAGAAGGACAAATACTTAATTGTCTATATGCCCTCCGAAGGTCAAGTTTAAACATCAAACTGCCTGGGCCTTTTTTCAAAATAAGAGCTACAAAATCATCTCAATGCTGACTCATTGTTTATAACTAGAGATATATATTTACACTCATTTGCGGATCAATCTTTTAATGTTAAGTTTGAAAGAAATGAATACTTTTGTAATTTGATCTAAAAATGTTGTTTATTCATAGTTTCAAAGACTGAGATATATAACCAATTATATTCATCACAAGGTATGTAGTTTTTGTTGTTTTGATTGCTAATTTTTTCGGTTACAGGTATTTTTGTATCATATTACCCAAATTCCATTCCCTGTTTTTTTGTTTTTTGTTTTTTTTTTTCGTTTCAAACAAGGCCGGACAGGGGATATAGCAATCTCGGTACCATTTTTTGTTAATATATGAATGTCGTAAATAGATAAATAAATAAAAGAATCAAATGAACAAATATCCCAACACGATATACCTAATTTCAAATTTTAACATCGAAATGGATTTTTTTTTTCAAAGTACTTGACATCGTAACTACAACTGTATAGTAGCGCTTCTATCCCTCGGATGGCTCTAGAATTTCCTCAATACAATCATTCATCTATTTGTTTTGCCGTAGGTATGTAAAATATTACAAAAAACGAAATTTGGATTGTGAATCAATCGCCTGTGAACTGGAGCACCTTTACCTTAACATGGAAATTGGTATTTCTCGCACCAGAACTATAATTAGCATACATCCGTACGTAGCTGCCATCTCATACCCTCTTAGGTTTACGATTATCCGCCGTTTGGTAGGAGCAATAGAATTTAAACAACGACTATATTTGGACAATTCATTAGCTGTACAAAATACCTTCCTACATAATTTATCGGAATGTTTTTGTTGTTGTTTTTTTAAAATTATTTTTTACTCAATGGCATCAGATAATTATTCTTTCACAAGACTGAATATTACCGAAAGAGACCAAAACCCTGTAATTACAATTACGAAACAGCGGTCTTTTAATGATGGAGGATGGGGGAACCCCATTCAGGTCGTACCAGAGCCATAGCGGATAACGTTTAAAGTCAATATGCAGAAAGACTGCTGTTTAATCTGCTAAAATATGGGTTCCGCATGTGGAAATTGAATTACCTTTCTGACTGCTATTTTTGAGTTAAGAAAAGAATCATTAGTCTAGACGCTATAGTTGCCTGTTTTCTTTTCTCTAGGCTTATCGCTCTCTGTCTATCGGTCTGTCTCTGTCTGTCACTCTCTCTATCCTTCTTTTCCTCTCTTTCTCTTTCTTTGAATTTAGAATTTTGACGAGACACTTTCCCTTGATTATTTTTTACATTTATATTTTCTCTTTTCTCAACAAATTCAATATATCACTTTAGAATGCCAACAGATTCGTTCACCATCAGTACTTTCAGTGCTTTGCTTTAATCAGTACCTGATATGGAGGATCAGTACAACCTTGGGTAAAGGGCAATTAGAAGAAAAGTGAATTTTCATTTCTTTCTTTATTGTAACCTATATAACAAGTTTTTGTACCTGAACTCCTTTCAACAACACTACAGCAACCCTTTCATTAAATATAATTTTCTTTTCTTTTAATCATTGAACATTCTAAAAAAATACCTGTTTTGTTGTTGTTGTTTTGTATATAAATTTGATAATTGAGACAATTTAGAACAGAAAAAATACTATCTTTCGCAAGAACGATTGCAATTTACATTTTAAATGTACATTATAACATAGCAACATTAGGAATGAATTATGATGAATAATCAATTTTGAACCGAAAATTCCTTATCAATAATCATTTTTTTTTACTCAGATTGTTGATAATTTTTGTCCAAGCAGACATTCAAACTGTCGAGAACGAAACTGCTTGCTGCAAACCATTTCGCTCTAGGGTCCCTTCGTTTAACCGAACTTTTTCAGTGATAGAGTATGTTATAATGTCCTTGTATGATTTGATAACTGATCTGGGATTTAGCAAGTTCTTTTGAGTAAACCATTGAAAAAAAGATTCCCATGGCGTATGATGTTTTTCTGCCGATTACTCGTGATAAGTGTTAATTTACGGTGACATGAATAAAAAATTTGGGTCAGCAGATCAGCTGGTCTCGCATTATTTACGGCAATATATTAATAAGAGCCTCTATGCTGGGTACCGCACTGTTTACTAATTATTTTCCGATGATTAATTAATCCTATCACTAAAAGATAATTTTATAAATTATCGTAGCCATTTTATTTTATAGAAATAAAGGACATGACGTCAGCGTCGTTTTTGTAGGTATTTGTGACGTTAACATTCCCACAGATAATCAGACATCAAACAACGTTATCAGCCGATAGCTACAATGAACCGTCACATTTCATTTTGACGGGGTTAATTTTTGAAAGGTTGACCTTGATAAACGATCCTGTCTTTGTCAAATGATCTTGTCAGATTTTTAATTTTCAATGTTTGGATTTGAAATTTTATTGGGGGATGAGGGTGTGAGCGAGATAGATTACCTTGATCTCATCACTTCGATCAGGGAATTTGATGATCCTTATTGACAAGATCAATTATTATTCCATTTGTGAGTATTCTATTTTCAACGGACTTGAAGATTTTTGAAAACACTAGATTTTTGCGTGATTTATGTAACGTTGGCCTTGACATATGACCTTGACCGTTTCATTTGATTTGACCTTG